>JAOXYF010000027.1:7556516-7584227 GCA_028565775.1 Sternarchorhynchus goeldii | reverse complement strand
AGCCGTACCACCACCGTAAAGAGTGAACGGGCACCTTTTGATTCTCTGTGGCGTCGGTGAGGGGAGTTGGGTTGCTAAGGAAGTTAGCTAGTATATTTCTCCCTGTCTGTCTCCTGCTGTTAAGGTTTTCTGTGTAGTGACTGTGTTCAGTGCTAGTTCTCCTTTCCCCAGTTGGCTGGCGCAGGTGAAGCTCTTTGTCCTGAATTTTGCTGTGTCATACCAGCACCACTAAAGCTTTTGATTTGTAGCACATGTGGTGGTGGACACAGAGAATTGTG
The DNA here is from genome assembly GCA_028565775.1 of Sternarchorhynchus goeldii. NCBI lineage: Eukaryota > Metazoa > Chordata > Actinopteri > Gymnotiformes > Apteronotidae > Sternarchorhynchus > Sternarchorhynchus goeldii. Next base: position 7,583,949 of record JAOXYF010000027.1, on the reverse strand, counting down.
GCTTGGCAGTTACACACTGAAGGCTACAAGGATGTGTGTGTGTGTGTGTGTTTGTGTGTGTGTGTGTGTGTGTGGGATGGGGTGGGGTGGGGGTGGGGCCGGGGGCCTGTGTTTACCCAAGAGGATAGCCGTGACCAATCTGAAGGACCAGGCCTATGATTTATTCATGCTGCGTTTGGACTGAGTGAGCTTTTCACGAGGAGAGGGACAGAGTGACAGAAACCTCTTACAGTGACCGATCACACCAGCTAAAGAATGGCTCCCATTGTGTTGATGCTGTTATTTCTGCTCTCGTCTGCTGATCTGTGGATATCGTCAGAGCTCTTTTCTCTTTTATCTTCTTACGTCTCTTCAGAAAAGCTAATCTCAACAGAATATACTACAATCCTGACAGAATATACTACAATCCTGACAGAATATACTACAATCCTGACAGAATATACTACAATCTCAACAGATATACTACAGCACAGCTTTCACTATATTACATTTTGCATGGGATCAGTGAATAATGGAGAGCTTTGAAAGTTAAATCGGGTCTAATGAAATAAACGATCACTTCCCAGGTTGCAATGTCTATAACTGCATGAAAGTAAAATGACATGAGGTTTTAACTTGCTTTTCAGACACGTGTGTTTTTTTTGTGTGTGTGTGTGTGTGTAGTTTTGATGAGCTGGCCTGTCTGGGAGACTCGTGCTCTCTGAGTGAGCTCACCCTGGATGGGAACCCTATAGCTCAGGAGTCATGCTACAAACAGAACACACTCCGCTGCCTGCTCCCACTCCGGCTGCTCGACATGAAGCGCATCACAGTAAGTGTGTGTGTATGTCTCAGTGGACTGGTGTGGGACTGATGTTGAACAGTCAGTGGATGAATATGTGTTTGGGAATGGCGAACTGCATAACTTTAAGTTGCTGAGTGTAGATGAATCTTGTTACATAATTTTCAACTGCAAAATGTGTGTGTGTGTGTGTGTGTGTGTGTGTGTGTGTGTGTGTGTGTGTGTGTGTGTGTTGTGTGTGATAACAGTAACTGTGCTCAGCCATTTCAGTAGCTAAGTGCCTGTTTTATTTGCAGTTATCTAATCACTGATATTTACACGCTTAAATGGCTCCAGTATTCCAGGCATTAAATACTCAGAACCTTTTAAAGCTGGGTTAGAACGTGATAACACGTGTATGTGCTCATATGTGTGTGTATGTGCATATGATTGGATGTGGGTATGCGTGCATGTGTGTGCGTATACATGTGTGTTTTGTTTGGACTACTGCGTGTTTTGTGCATGTTGTATCCAGAGGCACTGGAGCATGGAAGGTTCAAGTCTGAACACGCACCTAATTTTGGACAACATGCTCTTTGTAATGCAGCAATTTCACTATAATCGACAAGCACCCGTCAGTGTTCGCCAAACCAAATCATCGCTGGAATCCCCCCTCCATGAAATCTGCCTCAAACCCCCTTCCTCCTTTGACAGCTAGCATGTGGCGAAACATTCAGACATGCATGCAAATAACCTCTAATTTGAGGCCACTGCTGTTCCCACTGTACTCACGAGAGGTTCAGCTGATGGAGCCACTGGTATCATACCAGGAGCAAAGCTCTGCTGAGGAGAGCATGTAGAAGAACTCATGAAGAACTCCCTCAACGAGGTGACGCTAGCCACCCATAGATGTTTAGTCACGTTTTCCTGGATTGTATGACACTGACATTTTGTCAGAAATGTTTTCATTTTGACTGAAATCTAATGAGAATCGGCAAGTCGGAACAGGGAAACGAGTATTTTCAGTCTCAAGCTTTTAACCAGCTCAGGATGATTTTCCTTATGAGCTTGAAGGTCAAGTTCAAGACGTCCTGCCACATGTTCTAGCTGCATAGTTTCACTACTTAGCTAATGCTATCAGCTATAGCAAAGGTGAAACACACAAAATTCCAAGAAAGACTTTTAATTTTTAATTAGACTTTAATTCAGTTTAATCCTGTATCTTCATACCACGTCGTTGTCGGTCGAACACATTGTGAAAACTCTTGGGTGGAATTTCCTTTTTAAATCGGCCCGACCAACGTAGCGTGCCCGTTCGTGTTTCACCCCCGTTGCTAAGGTTACATCTAGAACAGGTCAATGGGGTGCTCCCAGCTACGGTGTGTAAATAAGAGAATGCCCCGCCTACGTTCCGGCGTGCCAACGTGGCTCGGGGCAAACGTGGGTCCGCTCCACGCGAAGAGAGCGCTTCCTAATTTTAGCACCCGGCACTTTAGCGCTTTGCGCCTGCGGCCTGCAGGTAGCTCGTGCTAGCAGGCGTGTTGGAGCTTGGCGCGCGAGATTCAGGGAGCCAATGTTACGAGTCCGTCAAATATAGATTTCATTTATAGAAAAAGGTTCATTTATATATATTAAAAAAAAAAACACCCATAAAGTAGTCGCAGTTTGATTGACTGCAGCTTTGTGAATGGAAGCATCAGGGCAAACATTCTATTTTCTTTCTCGCCCACTCCACTTTTCCCAGTTACTTTAAGCCTTCACTATTTTATATATTTTTTGTACATATTCAGTACATTTGGCATTAGTGCATTTGTGTGTATAACTACAGCTCAAGGTGAAGCACTGTCTTATGCTAATTATATGTGAATTTGCCCATAACTGGAATATTCACTATTCTTTGCCAGTTATCAGACTCAATATTTTAAAAAGTACAAAGACATGGGTCTGATTTATGAATCGCTCTGTGTCAGCAGTGTTGAGACAGCATGAATGAAATGGGCGAAGCAGACAGTGTTTTTTCTGTGAGTCATTGAAGGGCGAGTCTCGTGTCTGTGTTACAGTGTAGATACAACACAGCCCTACCTGCCCACAAAACCCCAGCAGCTGCACTAAAGAAACACAGCCCCTGGCCTGGAGTAGAGGGGCAGTGATCTTTAACATCAGGACGAAATGTCATTCTCACACTGACACACTGGCTCTGAAACGCAAACTTTACACCTAGTCATGCTTTCTCTCTCTCTCTCTTTCTCTCTCTCTCACATACACACACTCTCTATGAAGTGTCTCCCTGGTTGCACTTTGCAGGAGGAAGAGAGGCGCGTGGCGAGTCTTTCAGCGCGAAAGGAGGATGAGAAGAAACGTGAGAGCCACAAACAGGCCACGCACAAGGTATACACACACACACACACACACACACTCTTTAATAATTCCTCGTCATTCTTTTGTTCTTATAAAGAGGTTTCAGGGTTTGATGGCAAATCTGGTGCCAGTGTCCTGAAGCATATTGTGTTTCCCGCATCAGATCCAGCTGGTGTGACTGTGCTGTAGATCCAGCTGGGGGAAGCCCTGCAGGGCGAGACTCATACCTGTGGCTATAACTTTACAGTTACCCTCATACCTGTGGCTATAACTTTACAGTTACCCTCATACCTGTGGCTATAACTTTACAGTTACCTCAGGTCAAGTTTGTTAATGTCTGCGCACATCCTGAAACATAGCTAAATGCTGATCCAATTAACCTGTTATTGCAGTATCCCAGTATTAAGCCTATTATCAAACCATTTCAAACTGGTGGTATGTTACTGTAGCTAATAGGAACTGGGAGCTAATTAGCGTGATCCATGTTGCTGTTAGGAAAATGGCCTCAGTGTGCTTTAATGTGTTAATGCAATGTTTCCGTCTGTGGGTGAAGTTTTCTTCATTAAGATGGACTAGTCAAACATTATGGAATTTGACAAAAAAAATTACCAGTTAATATAATTTACTAGGTGAACTGATTAAGTCATGTTGAAGCATGTAGCTTGTGAGTGTAAAACACAAACAAATTAATCTTTACAAAAGCATGTAGGATCAGAACAAGTTTTGTTTTTCCATGTTGAGTGTTTTGTTTTTGTTTTTTTTTTTTTGCATTTTCTTGATGCAACTTAAACATAATGGCTTGGCAGGTTCAGTGTGTGTGTGGTGCATACATAATGAGCTGTGTGTGTGTGTTCCTGTTTTGGGGCTTGTTTGTTCCTATCCATGTGTATGAACCAGAGAGAGTTAGGAGTTGATGGTTTCTGTGTAATGTAGGACATCTAATCCCTGCCAAGAGCATGTTATATTTGTGATCTCCCCTGTGCCTTCTTACACACACACACACACACACACACACACACACACACACACACACACACACACACACACACACACACACACACACAGGGAGGGAGTGGCACATTCCATACCTGAGCTAGATGAAATATAATAAGGGGTGAAAAGGAAGTGTAGTCCTGTTTGTGCCTCTGAGTGGGGTTTACTGCCCATAGAGTAACTCAGAATGGCTGTTGGGTAATGCAGATTTATACAGTGAAATGGCTTGAAGGATTTTGGTCATAAAAACCGATTTCTTCTGCAGTGTACTTAGTATAACAGTATGTTTACCTTCAGAAATGGTGTTGCAGCTAAACATGTATAGAAGCTAGTGGTGGGTGTGGTGATGTTCTGGTTAGATGCTGATGAATCTGACGTAGCATAAATGAGGTATATTTATTTATTTTTTGTTCAGTGTATCTCAACATTGCAATACCTGCACAGATACCTGCACAGATACCTGCACAGATACCTACAGAGCCATTCATATAAAGTGGGTTCTTTGCCATCTGACAGTGAATTACAAGTACACGGCTGTTCCTCTGGAAAGGTGTCAGAAGGTACCAGAAGGATGGAGGAACATGTACATAAGACTAAACAATGGCTAAATGCAGATCTGGAAGACAGGTCTAGTTAGGACGGTACCCCTCTCACAGTGTACCTCACATGTAGAGTGTACCTCACATGTAGAGTGTACCTCACATGTAGAGTGTACCCTACTCACAGTGTACCTCACATAAAGTGTACCCTGCACAGAGTGTGCATTATATAATGTTCATTAGACATACAGGGTGTCATTAAAACACATACACAATTGAAACATTTACAAATAGAGTTTTAGAGTTTAATTTTAGTCACAATGAAATAAAATAGGGCCCTTTTCCCGTTATGGGGTTGATTTACCAGCTCTTTAGCGACAGGAAGAGCGACAGGGAGCAAGACAGGTGGCGCCGTTGTGCACCATTTGTATGTTTGGAGGAATTGCCAGACATAGTTGCTTTAACCTGTCTGGATGGGGCCCAGGAGTCCTTGTGGAGCTTTTGGCAGTCCACAGTGTAGTTCAGTTCTGTCCCACAGTACATCTGAGGGTGGTAATTAAAGCTGCCCTAAGCAGTGTTCTCATGGAGTCCACCATATCCCTTCACACTCACAACTTTCCAACTGAGCCTCCCTCCGAAGCCCCTCCCTCCGTAGCCCCTCCTTCCATAGCCCCTAACCTCCAAAGCTGCCTTCTGTGTGCTTCACAATGCACAAAATGGGGAAGGACGTTTGCCTGTGTAGAGACATGTCCTGATGTCCTGATTAGATGGTACAGCCAGACTGTGTGGGAATGTGGAGCTGCTCATGGCAGAGCTTTTCTTCTCAGAGAGTCTAGTTTAATGATGGCTATCAGGCACAGCAGCAGGAGCATTATTTAAAAAGCTGCATGCCTCAGCTCTGCTTGTTCTGATACCGAGCAAAACACAAAGGGGAACTTGCCTGAGGCTTTTTTTTCATGATTGAACTGGGAGGAAGAGAATTTTCCTTCCCGGGTGATTTGTAAGATGCAGTTCAGAGGTGTGATGAAGACAATCACAGTTGGACATTGCCTGGCTTTTTGATCCCCGTCCACCCCTGTGTTCAGGAGAAGCGTCGCCTGGCGATCCGGAACGCCGCGCAGCAGTGGGAGGGGTTAAAGGCCTGCCTGGAGATTCCTGCCCAGAACGGCTCCAGGGAAGAGCTTAGCCCTGAAAACAGCCCCGCCCACAGCCCCGCCCACAGCCCCGCCCAATCCAATGGCATCGCTCAAGATCCCTCACCTGATGAGCTGAGGTAGGGATCAAAGGTTAGACATCATGTAGGTACAGCTAAATCTGACTCGGTGTAATCAAGCACCTTATATTCTTATTTTTGTAGGAACTGGTTTACATGATGAATTTTATAGCTGGGTCACAACTAATTAAAACCTTAAAAATAATAGTCAAGTTGCTTAGCCATCAAAACGTATAGATCACCGTGAACCTCTCAGTCCCTGTCGTTTTACAATGTTTATCCATTCTCTCTGTTTCAGACGAGAACGAGGGAGTCCTCTGATGGTTCCAGAGCGTCCAGCAGGGGGCAGTGAGAGTAGGTTGCGTTCTACCAGCCGGCCCAACAGCCCCCGAGACCCCAGGTAAATATGCATGGTGTCTTGGCACCATTTAACACTGATCCCTTTCATAGTGAATTTATAGTGTGTAACTACATGCTTTGTGGTAAATGTGTTGTAAAAAATGGTGTCTAGTGTCTGTTAAGATGGTCAGTTTTTAAATTTTATAACATAATGACATAATGACACACACACACACACTCATTTTCCCACTGCAGACTATTTTCTTTTGCTTCAAACATACCCTCTGAGTGGTCTAGAAGGGTGTGTATTGTATGTTTATCTCAGCCAAGATGTGTAGCCTGTATTTCCATGGTATCAGGTTATTTGTATATATCAGAGGGATATCATCCTGGTTTGTATGAGTCATAATGAACATGACTTTGAGATTCGGTCTGTTATTGTTTGCAAAAAAAAAAAAACAAACCACACTGGAAAAAAGTTTTGAATGTGTGCGGTGTAGGAACATGTGGAGAGGAGAGAGAAACCCTGTAGCAAACACTTCAGATCAAAAGCATGAATTACGAGTGTTCCTCCCAGCACACATTAGTCGTAATATGTTTCACCTCGTCTCTAACTTGTCAGAGAGGGAGCAGGGTAGGGCATGCCTGTGAGCTCACATATCACTTCCTTCTGAAGACCCGCCGTACCATTCAGTCTTAATGAAGAGTACAAAAAGGAAAGTTCAAAAGAACTTTCTCTTTCCTTCTGTACCTCTTATTTTTTGATAAGGTTACTTTTTTTGTGAATAAGTATTCACCAGGATGACTGGTTTTATTCTTCAGCACTGTCACACTGGCACACGCTGATGACCTGCCTGCTGCTGCAGTAAAGGCTAGAAAGAGTCTATGGCAAGAGTTTGGAGGCTTGAGGCTGCTTTAGTTTGAAGGTGTGTAAGGTATCTTTCAGGTCCCAAGCACAAGATTTATGGGTTTTCTGGGAGTGAGAGAGACTAGCCAATTAGAACCGTTCAGCTTTTGGATCTCTTGACCTCTTCTGTGACCGCAAACACTTGGACTCACGATGAAAGTCTAAAACATCATCTGTAACATGATGAAAGTTTATGTGGAAATAATTGGCACTGAGAAGTTTTAAGACAACCTGAGGGAAAAAAAAGCCTAGTGAGATAGGTACACTGGTCAAATGTGAAAGCTGTTTTCAATCCTGGGAGTGGTCCAGAGAACCGATTTCCAGAGCACCAATCTCGGGTCCTCCTGAAATCAGTGGTCTGGAGTTCACTTCATCCGAACGGTGGTACAGTCCGCTGCAGGTGTGGAAACCATGCTCTCCCAGTTCCACCAGTTCCACCATGCTCTCCCAGTTCCACCAGTTCCACCATGCTCTCCCAGTTCCACCAGTGGGGTTGTGTGAATGGTTCATTTTTTTTAAAATGAAACTGCTTCGACTTGTCAGTTTATTCAAGTTTCACAGAAACGCACTATTCACCAAACCAGCGATAATAAGCCCCTCCTTCAAACGACCTCAGAATCGGTCCTGCATGTGGACTGGAAATATTGGGGACAAAGTGTGAAAACAACTTTATTTTCCCAAACTGACATCATACTGTTTTTACCTGTTGTGTGTGTATCAGAGAAATAAGGACAAAAGAGAAAAAAGGACAAAATAAGGACTTAGGACCAAAGTGTCAGCTAAATGCCATCAATATAAATCAAATGGAGAAATACGTGTTCCTGCCTTTTGTTTTATAAAGAAATGAAGCTTAGCTTTAGGTTGGAGGACGGCGATGAATGGGTTAATTCACCAACACGGAATGTGGGAGTAAAGGAACGAAGCCTTTTCTGGATGAAACGATGAGTAAATGCTCTCCAAGTGTGTGTAAGTGTGTGTGAAAAATGATCAGTTGTTGAGCATGAGGGTGTGAGATGTGGGTGTGTGTGGGGGGGTGAGGTTGTGAGATGGTGTAGGTGTGTGGGGGTGAGGTTGTGAGATGGTGTAGGTGTGTGGGGGTGAGGTTGTGAGATGGTGTGGGTTTGAGGTTGTGAGATGGTGTGGGTGTGTGGGGGTGAGGTTGTGAGATGGTGTGGGTTTGAGGTTGTGAGATGGTGTGGGTGTGGGGAAGTGAAGTTTCCGCACTGGGTAGAATGGAGTTCTGCGAGGTCATTCATTCCCAGAGATGGAGGATTTCATGTTCTGCTCCGACCTCCTCAACACAGGAGACAGTAACTGTATCTTGTGGGGCTCATTTTATCTGTAGGCTGTTGTATCTTGCACTGAATGGGAGGAAATGGCTTTGGTCCACTGCACCGTTTCCATGGCACCTTTCCCCGTTTCCATGGCACCTTTCCTTTGACCTCATTTTTGGGCATCCGTCTGAGGGGTGGGGCTACCAGGTGGCCGTGTGGGATGACCAGCCTGCTCCAGTGCTCAAGATGTCTGTCTCAGAGGCTGTCAGCTGGTTATCAGGACTGGACTGGACTGAGCATCAGACTTCATCCAGGATGTTACTTAGTATAGGGCCAGATTTCTTAGTCTGCGCGTGTGTGTGTGTGTACTGTCTGAAACCACTGAAAGTCTACATGCCCCCTTCACTTAAGAAAGAAAGAGCTGCCCCCACATGTTCCTTTCCTGCCCCACACCACATCACCCAGTTTAGCCACTGCTCACCCTCCCCCAGTACTGCCACCCTACTCACTGGGGGGTTCCTGGAGCAGCCGGAACACCTCATGAACTCTTTAAATGACCAAGACTAAATGGTCTTGCAGTCTCTTTATTTTTAATTTTACACATCACAGAGTGCAGCATGTAGATTTATGGTAGCTCTCATTCAAATAGGGTTTTATAGTTTAGGTTCATTTCGGTAAATTTACATATTTCTCTTTGTTTTTGGTTAAATATTATTAAACGTTTTGATAAGGCTGATCTCTTTTCTTTCACCATTGTCCTGGTCCTCAAGGTTTTAACTCATTTGTTCGAATAACATTTTTTGTCGGCCATTCTCTCTCTTTCTCTTTCTCTCTCGTTCTGTTGTTTTTTTCCTCATTAGTAGTCCTCTCTGAATGAGCAGTCACCTGGAGAGCACAATGGTTGCCTTGTAACAGTGTCTCCACACTCCCGTGTTCTTTTACCCCCTCTCTACTGCCCAGGGTGGGCACATTCCAGCCTTACCCCCGTGTCTCACCCCTGTAGAGCCCCCCGCCCGCAGCCCAACTCCTCACCCTGTGAAACGTGAACATCCTGATTAGCCTCATTCAGATGGTTTTCATGCTCAAAGCGTATCTGATCCAATGGTTCATGCAGGTGCGTTAAGATCTCGGGTCACGGGTCATGCTCAGACATGGAGTCCTGAGGCCCTGGGGCCCGATCCCCCGCTCTCACGGCTTCATCAGCTGGACGGCCCCTGCTGGAGCGGGATAGGGAGCGGTGGTCTGAACCTCCGGGCGGATGTCTGTCCCGTCCCAGTCCCGGCTGACTGGACGCTGACATCCTCGGTGCCTTAGAAGCGATTGAAGCCCAGCCGAAGGAACGAAGCAGCGATTCGTGGGACCGCTCCACCCACGCTAATGAAGTGCACCATCACACACACTGTGCTGTGAGCAGCATTCCCATCCCTGCGGTGCTCACACACACACACACACACACACACCACGGCCACACTGACACAGTCATCATGCCCCGACATCCGGTCTGTGGCCATCAGGACTGACGCAGGGATAGTGGCAGGAATTCTGGACAGGATATGAGGGTAAACGAATCTGGAGGTGAGGGCCTGCTGGAGTCCGGGGGTAAGACTTACTGACAAACTCCGACAGAAAATATGAGTGTTCTCCTGAAAGAAACTGTGAATGAAATGAACCTCACCAGGATGGATTATGACCAGATTATACTCTGACACACTGGTTACTGTCATTTTGTCTTTATCCATTTGGTAGTGACTATTAGATTATTATATTTATAATATATAATTATATATTATATAATTATAGAATAATTTATTTATTATATATTAATTTATCTATTATATTAACAACCCTGTAAGTGTTACAACAAATAACAACGTACTTGTCAGCACAGTTTTAGACAGCAAACGCAGAACACCCACCAATAACTGCATTAAAAAAATGAATAATTTGATCTGAAGGTTGCCATGGTGATATGAACTAACTTGGGTCACTGAGGTGATTTACACTGAGGTGGAGGATGAGGATGGGGCTACGCTTGTTGGAGACTGATGAAACTGGACCCCACCTGTCTTCATTCTGACTGGAATTTCTTTTGTTCCCCTGGACATTATGAGCTGTTGTTTCCTTGGCGAGCTTCCAGAAGGCCTTTAATAGTTAACGGTGACTCCATATTAATTTCATCACTGTCGTTAATACTGTGCTTTTAGGAAAGTCAAAGTGAAATTCATTTCTATCGCACAAGAGCCATCGTCACCAGGTAGCTTTGCAGATGTCCGAGTCAAAGCGGCCAGTGAGCAAGCAGGAGGAGACGAGGGCAAACTCCCCTGATCTTCAGGGCTCCTCATGTGTCCCTTCCAGGCTTCAGGAGGCTGGGAGCTCCAGCGTGCAGAGCCTGTCCCTGTCTGAGAGCCACGTGGCGGAGCTCGACGGGGAGACGGTGCGTCTGTTCGGCCCGGGGGCTCTGGAGGCCCTGGAGCGTGGCTGGGGGGTGCAGGCGGCCGGGGCCGTCACCACCATCGCCTTCCGCTACATCCACTTCGACAACATCGCCCCCACCCTGCCACGCATCCGCCTCAAATTCCCCAACCTCACGGTGAGCCTCCACTCCTGGACTCTTTTGTAGCAAGATTGAATGTTATTTCTTTACCACCTACATTAATTTATGCAAATAAGTGCTAGAACATTCTTTACTGTGCTCTGTGAGAATTAAATTAGCCCTACTAGTATTACAGTGACACACTGCTATGAGGTGTTGGTTACATTCCTTCCTTTATGCATAGATTACACAAAACACCTCGTCTGTTACCTTAAGCCTGTTTAAGACCTTATCTTACTCCTACTTTGCTGATACTGAGATTCTATACGCATAGGATCCAAAAATGCACTTTGAGGCTTCGTCTTGAGTTTTGACTCCTCTCCTCTCCTCTCCTCTCCCCTCCCCACCGCAGCACCTGATCTTCATGGAGACCAACATAACTCGTCTGCAGCAGCTGGCCGCTCTGGCACAGGTCAGAAGGCTGGAGCAGGTCACCATCCACCCGGACGGGAACCCCGTGGTGGGCCTGGCGCTGTGGAGAGCCTTCCTCATCTATAGGCTGAACCACCTAAGCCTTCAGAAGATCAACGGCACGGAGGTGACCCATCACTGGATCCTGTGTTCCTACGCGATTTAACTGCTGACGGCACACGAAGCGAAATCACATCAGTGCGTTCAGTGTAGCCAAGTTCCAGGTTGTTTGCAAAGGAGGGAGAGTTTGATAACTGGCTGACAGCATGTCGGCCAAGTAGTGTGGTTATGACAGCTTCAGTGAACCAACACACCCAGATGCTTGGCGGTCTTCCCTCCCCTTTCATCTCCGCCACGACTGGGAGGATGCTGGCATTAATCATCTGTGTCAGAAGAGCTGAGTTAATCTAGATAGTAGTGGTGCAGAACTTCTCACGTTCACCCATCTCTTACATCTTGGGGCTCTTATTGGTTCTAGTGGAGTTGTTCACCTGCCTAGTTGGAAACGGCTCCTTTAATGTTTGCACTGTGTCCTTTTATCTGTGCGCATCAGGTGACCATGAATGACGTCATGGCATCAGAGAGGGTGTTTGGAACTCTAGGCTACGTGGCGTCCACGGAAACCCCACGCTGCCGTCTGCTGCTGCTGCTGGAGGAGTCTAGGTGTGTGTGCACGTGTACTGTGTGTGTGTGTGTGTGTGTGTGTGTGTGTGTGTGTGCACGTGTACTGCTTATGTGTTTGTGTGTGTGTGCTGTTTGTTTGCTTTTCATCACACTAAGAAACTCAAGTTACACTTTATTAACAAAAGTATAGTGTAATGTGAGATCTAGACACTGTGTCTGACTGTCAAGTGTATTTGTGTGTGTGTGCGTGTGTGAGTGTGAACGCATATATATATAATAATGAGGATTTCGCGTGTATGTGATGTGTGATGAGCAAGGCCTGCTGTCTCTGGGGCAGGGTGGAATCTGCCTGGCAGCACCTGGCATACCTCAGCCCAGCCAAACCATGAGCAGAAATGACTGTGGCAGGGTGGGGCTGGGGGGATGGGGAGGGGGTGACTGCCAGAGCCAAGCCTGTTGTCACTACAGTAGTGTGGCCTTGCCTTCTCTCCCCACAGCACTGGCTGACTTGCACCAGTCTCCCACATCTGCCACTAATGAAACCCGTCGCTCCCAGTTCCAGAATCCTGCCAGAGTTCCACAACGTCCCGGAGTTTTAGATTGCTCCTTGGAAAGCGAGGGTAGCAATGTCGCAATGTGTCAGACCTGTGTGTCGGCCTTCGTACTGCACTGCTCGTTCTGTTCCGTACGTGTCTTCACCTCCTGGCCACTGCCATTATGATGCTGGAGAAGACACTGAATCCCAGTCTCAATTCAAGTCTGCTTTTCTACAGCATGTAACTTCTAGACGATCTAGAACTCTGTTCTGGATCAGTGGAGGCTGAAATCTTTTCTTAAGCCTCTAACCTGAATCCAGCCTACATCCGTGGTAGTAGCACTGCAGAATGTTTGAGCTGGAGCTAACCTTCACAAGAAGAGGATTGATTAAAGCCAGTTAATGCTCATGGTTTAGTTCTCAGAGAGGACAGTACGTGGACACATGAAAAGTGTCAAACAAGATGTGTAGAAGGAAGTCATGACAGTAGGTAAGATGTGTGTGTGTGTGTGTGTGTGTGAGTGTGTGTGTGTGTGTGTGCGTGTGAGTGCTTACAGCCTGGTTGTAGCAGGCCTATGCTTGTTTGAAACAGCTGACATTTTCACTCCTTTCAGCACTGTGTGTGTGTGTGTTTGTGTGTGTGTTTGTGTGTGTGTGTGTGTGAGAGAGAGAGAGAGACAGAGAGAGAGAAAAGGACAGAATTAGCATTTGGTTAAGGATTACCTACACACCGCAGGCCTTGTTGGTATCAGTAAGCAACAGTCCCTATAAACTAATCTTTCTCTCCAGGCTCCTCACAACCATTGTATCCACAGCAGCTACAGAGCTAATCTAGAGTGATCTACAGAAGGACTAGAGCAATCTAGAGTGAATTAGAGCAGCCCTAGAGCGAGCTAGAACAGCACTAGAGTGAGCCACAGACAATCAGAACTGAAGATTGGCTTCATCACAGATGTGTCAGTAGGCCCTCACCTATTATTCTAGAATGTTGTGCACTTGATCTGCACCTTCTCATACTGGAGCCTCCATGTTCAGGAGCTCCACTGCATTGCCTCTGCAGTGGGTGAACCGTGTTCCACTCCTCCTCTCCTGTCTCTCTCTCGCCACTTCTCAGAAACGATCACCAGCACTCCCCCGCTCTCCCTGCGTGTCTTGCTCTCACACGCAGGCTGGTCCCGTCAGGTGTGTGGTGCCGTAGCCCGGAGGCAGGCAGCCTGCTGTGCGTCCAGCTGAGGGAGGAGGAGCAGGCTGGCTACAGCCTCACTCCACAGCTCACACACTTTCCTTACTGATCACAGGCTTCTGGGATGCCTGTGTGTGGCACGGCATCCATTACTGATGTTCCTTACACAAATAAAAATAAATGGATGCATAATTACACCAGGATATTTCAGCTATGCAGACACACACACACACACACACACACACACACACACCCTGAATGTTTTAGCACAGTGTTTATCTCCCTGTCGTGCTGCCTCCTGTCCCCTCTGTCTCTCTCTCTCTCTTACTAATTTTCTGTGTATGTCTCTTTCTCACTCTCCCCCCTCCCCCTGCAGGAAGAGGCAGCTGCAGTTTCTGCTGGAGGGGAGGGGCCGCAGGGCTGGTCTGAGCCCGGAGGAGCTCAGGGAAAACGGGAAGCTGCTGGGAGAGAGTGTGAGCCGCGCACTGTTCAACTACCCCAGCAGAGACTCCAGCTCCGAGAGCCCAGAGGTCTCACACACACACACACACACACACACACACACACACACACACACACGCGGGTGCATTTACACACACCCTTAATTACACCCTTAATTACACCATACACACCCTCAGCATACAAAAATACATTTATTTAGTTACTGTACTAAATAATGTACACCAAACACACACACACACAGTATTTTCAGCTTTACCACTTTATATTCATTTTCGCCATTTTGCAGTCAAGCTTTGCTTATAAATAATCTTCGCTAAACCTTACTCCAAGTACAATGAAAGTGACCGCCTTTCCCCTTGCCCCTCCCTGACTCCGCCCCCTCGTCCTCCCAGGCCCCTCAGGACTGTGGTGGAGGTGATGTAGCACTGGAGGGGGCCTCTGCGGTGCAGCAGTACCTGCAGGTGCTGGGCCACAGCGCGTGCTGCACCAGCGTGAAGGGTGAAGCCCTGCAGAAGCTCTGGCCCGTCATGTTCGTGGAGATGGTGCGGGACTGTGTGCTGGAGATGAGGGACACTCCAGAGTACAGGCGCACCTGCCTCAGCCGGCTCACTCACAGCAAATGAGAGGGAGAGAGAGGAGGGAGGGAGGGAGAGACGGGGAGGGAGAGACGGGGAGAAAATGCCATGGAGTGGAAGGTGCATGGAGAAAAATGAACGCGTGACTCCACAAATTGCCTGCCCATGAAAAACAACATTCCCTCCCTGCTCTCCCCTTGCCTGGTTTTTTTTTGTCCCCTCTCACTCCCCAGATTCAGGGTCTCCTATGAAGACCCGCTGTTCAAACGTGCAGATCTGAACTTTCTCGTTATGGATTTTGGACTCATCCTGGAGGTTTTCCACCAAGCCGGGGAGACACTGGGACTTCCCTCTCAGACCACACTAGCTAAAAGACTTTTACACAGGACTGCTCTGTTAGAGAGAGAGAGAGAGAGAGAGAGAGAGAGAGAGAGAGAAAAAGAGTGAGAGGGAGTCTCTCTGAATGTGATATTTGTTGGAAAAGACGCCATGCCAGTTAATGTTTGTTTGTTCACCCACTCACCACAACTGTACCTGAACAGAACATGTCACTCTGGGTCTTCCTAATGGTGCTGCTAACATAGTTCAATATCCCCTGAACGGAAAACCGTTGTTCTGCCCACTGAGAAAAGCTGCACCAGCTTTGATTTTTTCTTTGTTTTAGCACACTCCCTCTCTCCTCTCTAAGCCTTACACTGCTGGGTGACACCCAAATGACTTTTAATCTTCACACAGAGAGGTTTGTTTTCTGTATTTTAGGGGTTATTAAAAAGAAAATGATGAACTTTAAAATGTGTGGTGTATGAGAGATGATGGAAACTAACATGCTGTATGTGCAGTGGGCGGAGTCTGTGGAGGTACCATACTGGATCCAGGGTGTTCTGGTTGCCCAGGAGACACGAAGCAGCACAAAAAAATGCTTCTCTGTCTACAGTTTTCAGAAGTAGCACCTGGGTGAGGTTACCCAGTGTCACCTGCCTGAGTAGCTCAATTTTAGTTAAAAACATCTAACCTTTAATCACACACACACACACACACACACAGGTGTATCCGTCACTGGTATGCCGTTCTGTGGAATGAAAAGTTTATGACAGCTCTTACGACGCAGTGACTATGCATATTTTCCTTATACACTCCATTCTGACCCTCCTGCCCTCGACAGGATTCCAGGACACACCTGCCTGAGGTGTAGCTCCGCCTCACAATCGTGATGTCAACCAGGCCAGTGCAGGGAAGGCTCCACCCCACTCATTTTCTTATGCAGCATGCAATATCTTGGGGATGCAACATAAACGGTTCAAGCAGCACAGGTCAAAGGTCAAAATGAGTTAATCCACCTTTGCCTTTTTTAAAATTACTAATCCGAGTTTCCGAAGGGCGTGCCATGTTTGAACACTTTGCATAGCTGCAGTGAGCTCCTGCACCAGTGATTCTGTGATTTGGGACAGGCATGTTCAGCTCTACCCCCGACGAACTGAATTAGATAGTCCTGAATCAGATAGATTGCAACTACACTGGGAATGACGGTTGTTTACGGTTAGCAGTGTTAAAGATGCCTGCCTTAAACGGCATGTTCCGCTGAAAATATCGCTGTTATTGCCAACGGAGATGTTTTGTTTAGAACCACAACCCTACCTGCTGGCTATCATCACTATAGTTTAATATCTCTTGGTCGCGTAAATGTCACGCAATGTTAATCGGAGTATCGTGGCTGTAATCCGCCAAATCCCCTGGTGGCATAGCAGATAAAAGGCCGGAGGCGACTCCTACCTCTCGGTAAGAGATGGAAATGTGTGAGTGGATTTAATACCGATATACTGCACCGGTGAAGCGTTTCCGAAGGCAAGCATAAATCATTGTTTCTGAACACTTGCTCTCTCAAGTATTACCTCAGTCTTTCACGCACAAGCATAGAACAAATTGAGCTTCCGTTTGAACAGGTTAGTTACAGTTCTCAGAGTGATGTTTTGTTCCACAAGAGAGAGTTTATGGTAGAACCTTTACATCCGTTTGTTTTGGCTCGTTCAGGTCCAGCCTCACGTTTGGAACATGCATGCTGAGTTGTTTCCCGCCCTGTCCCAGGTGCGGTTTGTTCGTTCACAACGTCTCGCAACAACTCGCTGTCCTGAATCATATCTCACAACACACGGTATGGGAGAGGCCGCAATCAGGCTATGTGATGACAGCGCTTGTAACCATGTCGTTTTTTTTACTCGCTGGCTGACAATTAAAATAACAATGTTTTATGTTGCGGTTATTTGATAAATCAATTCCAGTAATATGAACTTTCCATTCAATATGTTAATTACGTTTTCCTTGTTTCTGCTTAAGGTTAATGATTCTTTTGAAAATTACATCTTTGCATATGTTGCTGTAGCTCGCTATTTAATATTCAAATCCCAAAGTTGCAGTAAACGATCTCTTCATACATATTTTCTCACTCACTCTCTCACTCACACACACACACACACACACACGAGACCAGCACGGCAGGTGGCGCACTCCGATGCTCTTCCCCAATCGCTCCGCTGTTGATCAAGACTCGCTAACTGCATGCGACGAATACAGCGCATTGCACTGAACTCAGTGCTCCGGGACAGAGGGCAAATCCTTGACACGAACAAACTTCTCCAAGTTCGACTAGATTTAAACATGAAGGATTTTCACAGATGCGGCGAACTGCCTTGGGAGCGCACTGTTTTATGCGCCTTAAGCCGTCTTGGACCAAATAAACATCATTACCATTAGCACCAGTGGAGCTCAGTGCACAGAAATAATCTCTTCACGGTACTGTTGGCGCAAGCGTTTTTACTTTTTCTCAATGAACATCAAGTCCGCTCTTCGCGGCTCAACCTTACCTTTTATATCCCAGCCTTTATCATCGTTTCTGCACAAATATTCTCGTCGCTAATATTGCAATATGATAGCGAGGCTAACTTTTCTTTCTTCTGTCCAAGTCTTGTTAAAGTGGTAACAACACAGCAACATGTGCAGTAATTTTCATTTTCCTGAATTATTCTATACTGCAAAACGCGCGCGCTCTCTTTCAGCCGATCTCTACCACTGTTGCTGACGGTGGCGCGTTTTGCAAATATGCAAATTGCCGATGTGGTGATTCACCAATACTTTCAGAAACTTAAATAACTGCGCTATTTATTACTATTATTTATCTCAGTGTGTTACATTAGCTTCCGAGCTGTACCTCAGGGCTAACATATCTGCGGAGTCAAACAGTCGATGGAGTTTAAGCTTTTAGGAGGAGTTCCTTTACCTTTAACATTAATTTAAAGACAACAGAATCTTTAACCGTCACACATAATTGTTCATTTCACTGTTTAACTACCTACGTGGTATGAGCGCGGTGCATTATTTAAGTGTTAATCAGTTATGAAAAAAATCACTTTTTGTTTAAAATATCTTGCTTATGTGGTGATATTCTCCTGGTACATAAGCCAAGCTTTTGCCTCAAAAGTCGGGGTGAGAGAGATGCGAGTGATTCAGATTGTATTTATGTAGCAATTATTTATACAGACTCATCTGTTTGAAGTGGGTGTTGCATTTCGGTAACAAGGGTTTAACAGGGCCAGGAGTCCCTGGTCAGTGACAGTTCAGTTGTGGTGGTCATCTTGCGACACGGTGAGAAGATAAAGGCGGGTCATCGAGCCCCTTAGAGGATATCAACTCAGCATTAACCTAAACGTGGATCCACAAAACGAGCGCCTTGCCGTTCTTTCGCCGCAGTTTGAACGTGATATTGTATCGCAAGCATGACGCACCTGGTTTCCATTTCCATAGGTACAGCCGCCTGCGTTCTCCTCAGCATGTGGGAACTCTCGTATGTGAGGTAAGAACCCTCCTGTGTTGAGACACCGATTTATCAGTGACGTCTTCAAACTTGCGATTTGTAACTGTACGAAAGATGGCGAAGTGGAAGATTGCTGACGCAGAGTTGGAATCACGTTTATCGTAAAAGCAAACCGATTAGGTATGGACGGGCATGAAGCATCCCCTGTAAACGCACCAGGCAGCTTTGTGTACAGGCTGCTGAAGTATTACTTTTTTCTCGCGGTCTTTTGTCCACAGCATCTCTATGGTTACGGTTCTGCTTTGGTCAAGCCTCACCAACTGTCAGCTCCCAGTGGACCACCACAAGGTAACGCTTGCATTAAGGGCCAGAAATCCTGATCTGGTTTCATTCTTAAACGCAACATAAAAGCGAGTCAACTTTTCAGGAACCGCTTTCCATGCGCTAGTACCCCCGCACAATAAAAAGTAATTAGTGATGCATTATTTGTTGTTTTGACTATTAAACCTGAAAAGAAAGTTTGGAATATTGTACTTTAGCGTTGTGCTTTATTCCACCTATTCAAATACACTGTAAGCGACTACTCAAAGAAGATAGATATATTTCAGATATATTTAGTATCTGATATTTTGTAGATATATTTCAGTTTTCTGTTTGTTTCAATGGCTTCTTTCTTCTCTTTTGGTTTTAGTTTTGAACCGTTGCTTAAACTTTGTGCTGGCTGTCTTGTCCGGTCAATGGTCAGCTTTTTGGTCTTGAAGTCCACAGCTGCATTATGAGATTCGAGTCCTGTGGCGTTAGGCTGGATGTGTGGAATGTTTAAGGTGTGTCTGTGCCCCTCGGAGTCCATCCTGACGCACATGCCAGCAGTCACATCCTCTGTCAGGACAAGCTGCCCTGACTGCCGTCCAATCTTGTGCCATCCTGCTTCACAGATCACATGGTCCAAGTTGGCATGGCAACATTTTGGCGGTGTTTTTTTTTTGTTTTGTTTTGTTGTTTTTTTTTTTTGGCACAAGTTCATGTTTATCTCATTTGTCTAGTTTTGCCCCATATCTTTTAAGGCATTTCTAAGATGTATGTAACCTAGTCTTTCTGCTCCTGGAGGATTCCAGAGGTTTGCATCTTGTGCTGAGTGTGGTGCGATCACACCAGTGTTTTCTCCTCTTCATGGAAGCCAGACACAGCCATGCATATCCTGGTTAGGGTTCCTGATCTGTTCAATGGTTCTTCCTGACTAAGAGTGGTCTGAAGTCATTCACTGCTGTGGTCAGCCATGGCCTGTCTGACCGCTTACTCCTGCCAGCCTCATGATGACAATTTGGCTCCAGATGTATTGATTTTAATGCACCTAATGTTTTGGAGATGTTTGATTTATTCTGATTTTAAAGCCTCTTAATGGGTTGTGAATGAATGAATGCAGGAGCTACACACACTGATTGGGACGCAACCAAGCTACCAGCTGCTCTATTAAAACACAATTCCTGAAATGGAGGTGCAGTTTTGAAACAGTCTGTGACTCCTTGTTCGCCTGGTGTAAAGACCCACTGAATTAACACTGGCATTGTGTAAACTAAACCCTCTGCAAATTAGATTAGATTTACATCTGCAAATGCCCTTCAGGATCCTTAAGGCTCTCCAAGTTTTTTGTGCTCATAGTGATGTTAACAATTTTGTATAAAGTAAATCAGAGCAGAACTTCTTAATTATTAATTAAGTAATGAGTGTGATTCTGGATTCACATGAACAGGAGACTTAAGCACAGTTCAGGTTTCAGATCGTTCTAACTGCTCTTTTCTTTGAACTTGCACTTTTTTTTATTGTTTCTCATAGTAGCACCATCACCAGCATGAGTAAAATGTTTTGCTATTTATTCATTTGACATTTGTGACCTTCCAGCATTTGCTAAACACCTTTCTTTCCAGACCAGCTTACACGTAGTATGTGAGCTCCCTGGGAATCGAACCCATGACCTTGGTGTTGCCAGCACCTGCTGTGCTTGAGCTGCAGGAGACCCATACAGCTTAATGACGCTGGCCTCATGTTGAGCACCCTTTAAGGGCACTTTAATTACTGATGAAACCGAGGAGGGCAGCTAGTAACCTAACACCTAATTTATATGTAAGGAATTAGATTGCTCTTTTAAGCACGTCACGTTTCAGAATGAGAGAGCTAACATCCTAATGGTCTTCTATCACTCAGACAGTTAAAACATGACAGGTAATTAATATCGGTGCGTTCATACTTACGTACAGAATCCTTGAGCCACGGTAGGGTCAGCAGCTCCGGGGAACATGTAATCAGGCCATGTCAGTTCCCTTTTAGTAACCCGATCCTGATGCAAGTCTATTCGCAGCCAGGCTTGGACAGGGAAGAGGGGGAAGAGGAAACGTTATCCGTAGCTGCTGATCTGACCCTGGCTTTGGCTGGTTTTCGAGTATAATGGCTAGGATTAGCGGATTAGGGTTAGTAATTCTCAGGCTTTAGGGGGTGTATCAGTCGCATGCGATCTGTGGTGCGATTGGGGTCGGCCAGTGAGCCAGAGGCCGCAGCCTTCGACAGAGAAAGTCTGAACACTGTACAGGTGATAATGGGATAGATGGCCGTCGGCCAGCCGTGGGAATTTTTCCCTGGGGATTCCAACGTGAAAAGGTTATAAGAGACTGAAAGGAGCCACCGTAACCAATCTACATAAAGGATGTAGTGACTGATGGGTGAATCGACCAATCACAGAGCCTCCTCCGGACATTCCACCCATAGTGAGAGTTGGCACGGCACCTTCTGAGGGGCTGTGCGGCTGTTTGACCCTTTGCTGACCCTGAAGATGACAGTGGGCTAGAGTTCCAGAAGCAAGATGGGGGGGTCAATTTGTGGTCTGCTGCTGACAGGCTGTTGGGAAGACTATGCCAGATATTCCTGGTTTATTAAGCTTTATTCTCTGGCTGCTGCTGGTCTCTCTTCTCTAGAGGCACTAAGGGCCCACTGGTTCAGAGGTGCCAGTGGTGTCTTTACTGCTGTACTGGACTGAACAGAACAATAGATGATCAAAGTGCTTTAAAGAATTCTGGGGAATTTTGATGGGTTTATCAGGCCACACGTTATGCCTATACACTAGATATTACTGTTTACCTTTTTATGGTGTAAAAAAAAAAAAAAAAAATGTTTAACCATTTTTTTTCTGACTGGACTAGTGATTGAGCAATACTGAGATGAATTATGCAACATTTTCTTTGGGCGTGATTTTAATGTTGGAATGTATTGTCATTTTATGTTTATGCTTATATGTTTATGAACTTTTATGAAAGTTTATGAAAGAAACTAGACGTCCGTGCCAAAAAAGCAGGATTTTTATGGAGAGTTTTCAGAGGATTCATGAGGTCTGTGATCTCTACTTGTGTGTAATGTGTGCCTTATTGTACCCGCAGGTCACTCCCCACCCCGAGCTCCACCCGGAGGTTTCGAGCCCCTCCTCTCCTGGGTCGTGGGGCTCCTGGGGTCCATGGGGTGAATGTTCCCGCACCTGTGGGGGCGGAGTTCAGGAGCAAAGCAGGCCCTGCCTCCCTGTGGGCGTGGCCTACCCCCCAAGGCAGGGTCCTCACACGGGGCGCCAGGACCCGGGGCAGGCTCCGCCCACGACGCCGTCCGTATCGCTGCATCGTGGGAATATCGGGCGTCCCGGTCGGCGGTATGCTAACATCGTTAGCATCGTTTGGTTTTGTTCTCTTGCGGTGTGGCTAGAGGTAACGGTGCTTCTGCATGAAGTTGCGTTTTGAGAGGTTATGTGTTCGATGCCCGTCAGTGCAGGAAAAACTAATAATGTGCAGAAAAGTGACACCTCATTGTTATTTACATATTTATTTTGTATTTTACCTGTGTGCTCTGCTTTAAAGGAAGTCCATCACTGATATGGTCTTTGGCTTCCTATGAGTGGAAGACATTTTTACTCATTTGATGAACCCTCAGGTTCCCAATATTTTAGCATTATGTACCATCTGGAAAAATGAATTACGTTACGTGTTGTGTTATGTTAAGTCGAGGCGGCATTCGGATCAGCCCTGGGATGTACGGCTATGGGAAGATGCCGTATGTGATGTCCTCTGAACGTGACCCAAGCCAGCCGCTCCGCAGCCCCCGGCACTCTCACTTGGCATACGGCCACGCTTGGAGCAGCTTCGGGCAACACCAGCACAGGAAAGCCCACCAGAACGCCCACCAGAACGCCCACCACAACACCCAGCAAAACAACCACCACAACGCCCACCAGAACATCAAGCAAAACATCCACAAGAACGGCCAGAAAAACGCCCACCAGAATGCCCGTCACAGCACCAGTCAGAAGGCAGCTTCAGTGCCCCTCCACCAGCCCCCCTCAGGGTTCAGACCCCATGCCGAGCAATATCCTCATAGGCCACCGGTGTCTGGGGAAGGCCGGGTGTCCACCCCGAGGATGTCTGCCCAGAGCAAACCCTACAACCCCTTACCATCCACCTCATGCTCAGGAACCTCAAGCCAATACAAGATGTGCAACACGAAGGTGAGAGTGAAAACAATGGATGCAGATGAACTTTAAACTGTCTCTGAGATTTCGCTGGTAGGTTAGAAGACTGAGATTCCTGAATCAGAAACATGTGACACAAAATATGTTATTGCCAAGTATGACAACCAGGAGTTTGGCAGGCACTACATTACAGGGTGTGTGTCCAAAATACCAAGGCATTTGCAACTTGAATATACAGTCAGTCAGATATACCCATCCATATCCAGATATATTCATCCATAGGCTTGCTGTGCCTCTAATTTCAGATGTAATTTGGAAGATCTGCATTGTGCTGGGCAAAGACAGCAGAATTGGTCCTGATTTGGTTCTGAATTTGTACTCAATGTTTATGTTCAGTTGTGGAATAGAGACTCGGAGCTTGTTCAGACAGAAAATCTTCTGGTATGTGTGTATGGGTGGATGTGGTGGGAGTCGATGTCTCTCCATGGCAATCATAAAAACAGGAATTGTCCAGGGGGTGGAATGTTACGGGGTGTTACACCCGTTACACCAACCCCCCCCCCCCCCCCCCAACAGAGTGAAGATCAGGGGTCAATGGTTTAATGTAGCAGTGCTAAGGTCATGAAGTGGTCCCTTCACTCTGAAAGTCCTTTTGGTCAGGAGGTTGTACAAGTGTCGTTTGATTAGAAAACCTCAGAGAGCTGTAAATCAGAACTCTAGTTTATAGTGCTGCAGTCTGGGGGGCTCAGGTTTAGATGGAGCTTTGTTATTAGAAAATCACAGACTCTAGATAGGTCTCACCGATGGATAACTTAATAATCTTCTGGAGATATAACAGATATCGCATTATCATAATGCAATAGTGTGTGTGTATTTTCCCACCCACCTACAGCCTTGTCCAGCAGCAAGCAGAAACATCAGAGATGTCCAGTGTTCCTCCTATAACAACCATCCTTTTATGGGACGCCTCTACGAATGGGAACCCTTTAACGAAGGTGAGACATTACATTTTTGCGGTGAGTGGTAATGTTTGAACTGACAAGTGTGATGCTGGGTAAATTTTGATTTCATACATTGTTAATCACCATGAATTCTGTATTTTTGTGTCTCTAAGCAACAGTTGATATACAGTGTGACAGAACACCTTTGGATAGTAATAATGACTGTACGCACCAAATGCATGTTAGTTTAAGCAGGAAGTCTGAATAATGGGCATCCTAATTGTAGAAGAAGATTAGCTTTGTTATATTTAATCCCTCATCCTTTCTCTTTTCCAAATATAAATATGCATGTGCCAATCCCAAAACCGTTCAGTCATGCTGGTGCATATTCTGCACAGGGAGCACACAGGCCTTTTCCAGGGACCTTCCTCTCCCTCGGGCTGAAGCCTAACCAACATCGTAAATCCTAAACATTTTCAGGAGTGAGCGGGACACAATATTGCGCGTGTGTGTGTGCGCGCGTGTGTGTGTATGCATGCATGTGTGTGCTTTATTGATGTTGAGGCTAATTCTTGGACTGGTTGGTTGATGATCAGCTCGTCAGCGTTGCTCTCTGTCCCAGTGCTCTCCGGTAGTTTAGAGCCAAACAGACTGAGCCCCTGGATCCATGACCATCCACTGGAGCAGGGAGAACCCAGAGCTGCGACCCCCTGGGCCGGCCGTGTGGGGACCCCTGAATCGCAGCTTCAGCAAGTTCCCCACACTGATCCAGTGGGTGGTGTCAGGCACTACTCCCTGTGAGAGTCGCTGCTGCCAGGGACCTTCAGGGTGGGACAGGGAACCGTGGGAAATGGTTTTCAGTGGTCGTAATTATAATGATGTAGTAAATAGCTTTCATCGGTGCTAACTGATGCTGTAATTGGTGCTGGATTATGAAACTATTGCATAATCCAGCACCAATCTGTCAGAGTTTTTTTGAGTCCACATCTAAGTCCTGCAGGTATGTCAGCAATTCACAAGGAAACTCTGCTATGGAGAATTATGACTGTGATTTTCTTACAGGTGAAAGGTTGAGTCTGCCTGTGCTCTGTTTGAATTTTTCTCCAAAGGTGTGGTGACCCAATTATGAAGTTTTAAGGAGTTCATTCCAAAGTGTTTCATTGAGTAAATTCACATTACTAGGCAGAAGTAACAGAAATCCAATGGTTTGCTCTAATGCGACAGATCTGATTTTTTCAGGGATGTGTAGACACATAAATCTGATCTTTTTCAATCAGATTTGAATCACTTTGATGATGTTTACATTGCTAGCCTCATAGTTCAATTCAGATTTTTTTGTTTAGATCAGATTGGCCTAGATCAGATACATATCTATTTTGGAGGACATGTCTGTTCACCTTACAAACAGATACAGGTCACTTGCAATTATGAATGTGAACCATCAACATCTTAGCAAAAAATGTGGCTTGTAATGTGAACGTAACCTATTGGTCCCGCCAGTTGGATCCTTTGTAATGTGAACATAACCTACTGGTCCCGCCAGTTCCTGACAAGTGAATTCTTGGTGTCTGCTGTAGTTCTTGGTGTCTTTGCTACTCTTCAGTGGCACCTTATAGAAAAATCATATTAATTTCAAATGATTTAACAGATGAGATGAAATGTAAATGTTTTAACGCCATAGATCAGGAGCCTTATGTACAACTGATAATGGATCAGATCTGCCAGCCCACATAGTTAGTTAGTTAATAAGAACAGGCGTGGCTTAACTGATCTCATATCTGAATAGTGACTGTGAAACTGGGAACTTTTTTCAGTTCCCGGAGACCAGCTCTGTGAGCTTAACTGCCGGGCGATTGGATACCGATTCTACGTGCGCCAGTCAGACCGGGTCATCGACGGAACTCCCTGCGGGCACAACGAGACGACCATCTGTGTGGCTGGGAAGTGTCAGGTAGGAGTCAGCTGACCTTGACCTGTGACCTTTGCTTTTTGCAAAGTGCATTGACACTGCTGATTCATGATTCATTTCTTGTTAGACTGTCTGGGGGGATTTGACTGGGAGCCTTAGGTGCTTTTAGCTTGGTTTTGCAGGTTATGACAAGCTCTTGATTTTCTGAGTCTGTTTGGGGGTAATTTATTGGCAGAAATTCAGTGAAATGTGTTTATGAATAATGAGAAGTTTTTGTAGAAACGATCACGTGATCAGAGTGCATCTAAACTGAATGTGATCAGGAAGAAACTAAGAGCAAAACTGATTTGAATATTATGGCAGAATATTGTATCAAATAAGTCGGCCAATAAGAGCTTTTTGTAAAGTGCAGTTGCACCAGGAGCCAGTGGAGGGCAGTGCAGTATAATATAAATGACCGTTTCTTTTCATCCAGTGGAAGGATCTTATGGTTGTGTTTACCTGTTATCTGTTATCTCTTGCATGTAAAGTTTGTGTGCAACTAGCTTGCATGAAATATTTTATTAGAAATCTTCTCAGTAGTTGTGTTTGCAGACTACATGGACCTTTTCCAAGGCAATCTAGAATTGTTCCTGTGCCAACACACACACACACACACACACACACACACACACACACACACACAGGTGTGGTCTCTTATTTTTGCCAGACTTTTCCTTTTTGCTCCATTTTGCTGTGTTGGTATTTCTCAATAAAACGGAACGATTAGAATTGTTGTCTACACACTTCTTATAGAAAAAGTGAACAGTTTGGTGGGAAGCTGCTCCAGACCACTGCAAATATATGATGTATAATGTCTGCCCTAAAAAATGTATATTGTATGCCCTAAAGGATGTGATGTATGCCCTAAAGGATGTGATGTATGCCCTAAAGGATGTATATTGTATGCCCTAAAGGATGTGATGTATGCCCTAAAGGATGTATATTGTATGCCCTAAAGGACCCACTATACTGACGTACTTGAATCATCACCATCCAAACCGATCATTAATTTTTTCTGCTTTGTGCAGTATGTAATGTGTGTAAAGTGAACTGGCACAGTGTATGTGCGAGGCTAACTAAAGAAGGAATATGCCAAGTCATTGGCCATATGTGGAGCTGAGTGAACCAGTGCTGTGTGCATAGTTGTGTTGGACCTGGAGGAGACGGCATGTGGATAGACTGGGATTACTAGCTCATGCTGTGTGTGTGTGTGTATATGTGTGTGTATGTGCATCTGTGTTTGTGTGTGCGTGCATGTTTGTGTGCATGTGTATATGTGTATGTGTGTGTGTGTGTGCATGTTTGTGTGCATGTGTGTATGTGTATATGTCTGCGCGTGTGTGTATGTGCATGTGTGTGTGTGCGTGTGTGTTCGCGCATGTGTGTATGTGTATATGTGTGTGTGTGTGTGTGTGTGTGTGTGTGTGTGTGTGTGTGTGTGCGCGCACAGTGGATCCACTGTCATACCTTTG
>JAOXYF010000027.1:7509322-7551738 GCA_028565775.1 Sternarchorhynchus goeldii | reverse complement strand
GTGTGTGTGTGTGTGTGTCTGTGTGTGTGTGTGTGTGTGTGTGTGTGTGTGTGTGTGTGTGTGTGTGTGTGTGTGTGCGCGCACAGTGGATCCCCTGTCATACCTTTGGTTTAATTTTCATGTTCTGCAGGTGCGTTTCCTTTTATCCATCATGATAATGAAGCCGAGAGAAACTGTACCCAGAAACATCATGCATGTACATACCCAATCCCACAGCAGAGAGCCTGCAGGCACACCCACATACCCTTCAGTCATAGAGTCCACACTGTGGCTGTGACAATATGCAGATGTGTAGTGTGGTGGAGTCTGTAGCTGTGGTTGTGGTTGTATGCTGATGTGTAGACTTGCATCTGACAGTTCTGGCCGGTGTCCTTGTTTGAAGGTGGTATATATCTTTTTTTGGCGTATTACTTCTTCACTCAGCTCTTCTGGAGATCCTACATGCTCTTATTCTTGATCACACGTGTCCTGTCTCGCTGTGCTCTTCTCTCTCTTCTCTCTGTCCTCCTCTCCTTCTCTCTTCTCTCTTCTACATTCATCTGTTTTAAGCATTCTGTCTGTATCTCTCGCTTCCTCTCTCTCTCTGTGTCTCTCTCTCTCTCTCTCTGTGTCTCTCTCTGTGTCCAGCTGTGCCAACAAGACACCCTCAGTTATTTAGTGTCCTGATTGGTCGTTGGCCCTGGCAGAGAGAATACTGTGGGCATTATAAATGATCTCATCAGAGGCTGGATCAACTCCTAGTAGAATATGCCTGCTGGCAAACCATGGTAGATGTTTACAGATAAAGGGATGCAGGATGAGTGTGTGGATATTTGTCCTGTTCTCACCACCCTCTCTCTTTTCTCCTCTGTCTTTCTCTCTGGGACACAGTCCAGTTCAGGTTGGGTTCTGGGGTGTGTCTAGGGTGGAAGAACTTGTCCCAAACAGACCTTCACAAAGGCTTATCTGCACTTCCACCTAGTTGGGTATGATTTTCACAGCTTGGTCATTATAATGTTTTATTTTTTCAGGAGTGTTTTTTACTGTTTTTGTAGCTGTAGTACACATTTCTCATCATGACCTCAATTTCGATTTTTAAATAAGGAAGTGGTTAAACTGATGAGGTTTGTGTTTTGGTTGTTTTGTTTTGAGTGTTAGATTCTTTTCGCACATTTTAAGCCTTCAGTCATTCAAAAGTCATCTCCCGCACATCTGGCAAACGTAATGTGACAGCTAGCTAGCAAAAGTCCAATCCTATCTCCATGGGAACCATGTTGAATATTTTAAAACACAAGATATCTCTGCAAACCTACATGTTGTAAGTTCCAGTAAGGATTTATTATGCAAAAGCCTTAATTGGCCTAAAATCTGGCTGGAAGCTGCAGTGATTTCTGTCTGACAGCTTTAAGACCTACATGCAGGGGGAAGTGGGGGCCAGGAAGTGTCCCTCAGGGGTCCAAACTTCCGTGCTCATTTCCTGGTGCTGGTAGCCTGTTGAAATATTACGTTCCCCCTCCCGGATGGTGTGTGGTGCGGGGACGACACTTTACATGTCAGTACTCAGCTCAGTGCTAATCATCGCATAGTAAAATCACTGGTCATCATTTCCTCTAAGGTTCACTGGAGTGCAGTTGACACCTTGTGGATGTACATTAAACTCCGAGTTAACCCCTTACATCCCAGAAACTCACACTGTCAGGGTTAACTCTTTACACTCCCAGAAACGCAGCTTCAGAGTTAACTTCTTACATCCCAAAAATATGCTGTCATAGTTAACTCCTTACATCCCAGAAACTACTCTGGAAAGTTGCTACTTCATGGCATTGTCAGCTTTTAAAGGCAGACTTAGTGCTTCTGACTTTAGCTATTTCTGACTGTGTAATTCATCACACACCACTATCAGATCCACTGAACAGCCCACTGCTCAGATGAATGATAAACAAAAATAACTGAACATTCACAACTGTTCAGCAAACATTCTTATATAGACAATTTACAAGGAACGTAGGGGTCACTATCACTGTTTGACTGCTTTGATATGTGAACATGATGATGTGTGCAGGCAGGTTTACACAGTCTTGGTGAAAACAGCCTGTCTCTTAAAGTTCCCACACAGTATATCAAGCTTCAGTTTCCCTGTCTGCCCTTGTTGTTTGGTTCCCATTACCATTCAGCTGCATTTGGCCGTAGATCAGGTACCGGTGTAGGCAGTGCAGCTGTAACAGCTCCTGCATCCTCCAGCAGTGTGGCTCCGCCCAGGACCTCACCCAGACACTCCTCTTCTTCTTGTGGGACATGCCAGGAAACCTGTGTGTGCGAGAACTTCTCACACACACAGAGACACACATTCTAATGTGACAGTCTCTCCCGTCAAATGGACAGTGGACAGAATGCTGTGGAAGTGCGTCTGTAGCCAAAGGTCAGGTGAGGAAACGACTTCCTCTCTCAGAGCAGCGTTCAGCAGGTCACAAGTCACAGGGCGCTGGTGCGTCTGCCCGTCTGAACAGGAAGTGAAGTCACTACTCCCAATGCTGCAGGAGAAGTTATGAGTGGTTGATAAAGAGGATAATGAGGTCTAGTGGTGATACAGCAGCTGTTACCTCATCTCAAGGTGAGGGACAGGCGACATCTACTTCTGACAGAACTCACACACACATACACACACACACATACACACACACACACTGAAGGCCACCTGAGAAGCAGATCTTTTCACTGATCCGGCATTAATACATTTGGTATTATGCCAAGTTTGCATAGCCAATGAAAATTCAGTTTCATTCAGTTCAATCGTTAGTATCATCTTAAGTGCTTAAATGCAGATATAACTAAACTAGGCTACAACTGAAGCTTGACAGACTGGATAATTGCATTTTAAAATGATATGGACTGATGACTGATATGGTGGAATCAGTCATCACAGATCTTATTGCCAGAGTGCCAGAGTTTCGATTCCTGTTCCAGATTCATGCCAGTATAAACACTAAGTAACGACGTATGTATGTCATTTTTTAAGGTGGAAAGGAATAGTAAGGAACTTTTAGAGTGTACTAGTGTTTGGGGACGATTAAACGAGTACTAGACAGTATAAACACATCAGTATTTTACTTTTCACTTTCAGAGTTCATGATACTGTGGTGCTGTGAGGTTTTTAGGGTTGTGGAGAGCAGCTGTGCAATACAACGCCGTCTCTACATGTAATCCTGTGGCTGTGTTCGTGTTATTATATATTAACAATCCAGCCTGGAGAAGAACAGGTTTACCTGCCTGCTGTTCCCGCAGCTCAGGCCCGTCGAGTCTTCTTTCTCTCTTTTCATATCCTGAAGGATAGCTTCGCTTCATCTTCTTAGGAAAGGGTGAGCAGTGAGCGTGAGCTTGTGTGTACAAGCCTGTGTGTGTGTGTGTGTGTGTGTGTGTGTGTGTGTGTGTTTGCTGTGGTCAGTAGTATGAAGCTATTTGGTTCTGTCAGACATTCCCTTTACAGACTGCATTCACCACAACACTATGATGACTTTGACATGGCTGTATAAGTTTATATGAGATTACCCCGCACGGCTCAGCAGACGTGCGGTGTCCCTCTCACCCTCCCCTCAGTGCTGTGGATCGACAGGAAAACCAAACGATCGCTTCAGGACACTTGGCTGCAGGCAGCTCTTTCCACATGTATGTGAAGAGGACCCGCTGTCGGAGGGAGGAACCTCCAGACCTCCGACACACCACCCCCTCCGTCCTCTGCGAGCTGCTTCTGCTGTTCTTCCCGATCGTGCGTTTTTTGGGGGGGCGGATACAAACGTCGCTATGCATTTGGGCTGCCGCTTCACTGCTGGTTCTAGAATCCCCTGGGTGATTCTAGAAATCTCACCACAGTTCTGGAACTTGATAGCAAACCACTGCTTACTGCTGCTATAAGACAGTAACCAATTTGTCTGTTTCCATGACGTTCCATCTTCTTTTACTGAATAGTTTAGATCAGAACAATTTGTAAGCTCTCACTGCATAACAGTTTTGAGTTTAAGATGAAAAGTCTTTGTTTATTATCCAGATTTGTGGCACCTTGGTAATGAGAAGCCTTTTTATTGGCCATCAGTCGAACCAGCTGATATTAATTTGCACCAAGTGGCAGGACCTGCTTTCTAATCACTGACAGAGTTCAGCTGCTCTCATGTCTTCCATGTCTCTTTGCACTTCTCTTTCTTCATGTATTCACTTCTTTTTCCCTGTGTAATTCCTACTTATTACACTTCATTTATGGACATGTGTTGCTTGGTTTCTTTGCTTGTGCAGGTCGGATGTGTTGCTGCTGACATCTGGTGAGAATTTCAGGAGAGTGGCACCTTTAGAAATATATTCACTTAGAAAATTGGTGACATGTTCAGTACTTATTTCACCCGCTGTGTATATATATATATATATGTGTTGTGAATTAAGACAAAGTGTTCTTGACCTAAATCAAGCAAATAGCTTCAGACATGAAAATAAACTGATCTGGCCAATCGTGGCAAAGGTCAGGAAGTTTCAGGCATCCTGGGCAGCTGTGGGTCGGTTGGGAAGAGGAAGTGTGTTCTCCCGCTGACGTCGAGTGAGGATCATAAAGTCTACGTTGGGTGTCACCTGTATGCCTGTAAACAGTTTCCAAGTGAGCATCTGGGAATCGTTAAACATCTCTGGACGTTGGATGATTGGATGGAGGTTCTGTGGTCACTTTTAGCATTTAGAGATTGTTTAGTGATAAACACCTGAGTTTGGAATACAGAAAAGAACCTGATCCCCACTGTAAAGTGTGGTGGTGGGTCTGTAATGCTGGAGAGATGCTTGTGTTCCCAAGGCTGTGGGAATCTTGTTAGTGTTCCATAATGCACTCCATCAAATGACAGGACATCTTAGATTAAAGTCCAGCTAGGAGGCAAAAACTGGTTTATCTTCCAACTGAGCAAAGGCATTTCAGCAAATCCACACTGAAAGGTTCCCACAGGAGCTTCTTATATAATCATTATTTTTGTTGTGCTGTTCGTTTAGGTAATTTCAGTGGTTTACATCCCATCAAAGGTCTGTTGGATGAGCAGAGAGAATGGCCTAGAAAATTGGAACAAAAACTTGAGAGGTTTTGGGTGGAGGGAACGTCTGAGCCATAGATTAGAAGAACTCGTCAACACAGAGGCTGCACTGCGCACTAAAGGCAGGGGTGCCAGTAACTGTGATCTGTTTTTGAGAAACTGCATTTATTTTTTTACTTTTTAATAACTGATTTGCCTCTTAGTAACTTATAGGGTAAGTTGAATAACTTGAAAGGTGTTTCTCGTATTTGCAGTGATAAGTAATCACACCGATAAACAGTGGAGATGTTTCTGATGCGATGGTCGTAGTGGAGTGAAGGGAACTTCCTCCAGACTGTTCCATCTGTTCATCCTTCTTGCCATCACTTCCTCACCGATGCCATCACTTCCTCACTGATGTCCTGTGAGACAGAATTCCTCACACAGGATCTTAGGCCCTTCTCTCGTTTTCTCTTCATCCTCTGCCCTTCGTCCCTATTCTCTCGTTTCTCTCACACGTACTATCACGCAAGCACAGTCGTGCTCTCTCACTTCCTCTCTCTCTCTGTCTTTCTTTTTTCTGTCACACACTCCCTCACTCTTACACACACACACACACACACACACACACACACACACACACACACCTCACCTCATTCACTTTCACCCCAACAGGCGATTTTTCTTCTACATTCTCTCTCAACATTTTCTTTTCCTGCAGTCTGTCTGTTTCTCTCATACATTCACTCTCCCTCTCTCTCTTTCTGCATCTCCCTCCCTCAATCTCTCCCTCCCTCACACTCTCTCTTTCTGCCTGTCTCTCTCCCTCTCACTCACTCTCTCCCTCTCCCTCACTCTCCCTATGTCCCTC
Organism: Sternarchorhynchus goeldii; assembly: GCA_028565775.1. Taxonomy (NCBI): domain Eukaryota; kingdom Metazoa; phylum Chordata; class Actinopteri; order Gymnotiformes; family Apteronotidae; genus Sternarchorhynchus; species Sternarchorhynchus goeldii. The sequence continues at coordinate 7,545,855 of JAOXYF010000027.1, read as the reverse complement.
GCCCTCTCTCGCCTCTCTCTCCTGCAGTCCCCTCCCTCGGTACCTCCTCTCTCGGCTTGCAGGGCTTCCTCTCTCTTCACGGCCCTGGCACTCTCAGAACACATCCAGGATCTGTGATCGAGGCGTTCTGCACTCGTGCGGTCTTGTCTGAATGCGCGTTGGGGGGTGAGTGGGCGATCCACGGGGGGGGGGTGACCAGTGTCCCAGAGAATCCCAGCTAGAGAGCACATCTCTTCACCTACTGCGCCATCAAACTGCCATGCTGCGACCTCTGACCCTGCTGCTGCTGCTCTCTCTGCGCACGTGTGCGCTGGTGAAGCCCCGGCGACAGGTGAGCTCGTCGGCGGCGCTTCAGCGCTACGTTCTACACAGGTAGCCTAAACTGCAGCATCTAGTCCAAGCCTAGTCTTGATCAAAGCCCCACCAGCTGTCAGGATTTATCCTCTGTAAATCTAACCTAGAGTCGATTTAACCTGCTTTTGGGGGTCTCAGGTCTGTTTGTTTTCTAGTTTGCTGGTCTCACAGGTTTTCTTAAACTTTGATATTCTTCAGTGAAAGGATGCTGTGAATTCCCTTGGAGTTTTGATATGTTTAACACGTTATGATCTGATTCTTACATGCTGTGGGTTGTTGTTGTTTGACTAATCCTGTTTCACCTTGATCTGTGTTCATTTTCAAGGCAGGTGATTCTGAATCCAATTTTTTAAATGAAATGGTGAAAGTGAGTCGACTGCTCGTCTTTCCTGAGGTCGGGGACGTGGTGGTGGTTGTGTGGCCTTCTGCACTGTGTGGAGTTTTGTTTATTTATGGGGGGAGCAGATAGTCTGGTGGCTCTGGTGATTCCTATGGAGCGTCCGTCTGGGTTAATCCCGCGGCCCTGTGATGTCACTGCGGAGAAGCCCTGACCCCCAGACGCCTTGTTAAGATGTCATCATGGTCCTTCACGGCCAGGCGCTCGCTTACACGTGCCAACGCGCGCCGACCACCCAAAAGGCATCCTGGGGATTTTTTTAAAGACATAATCTACATATCATATGTCTCGGAGAAAGAATGTGGAACCAGATCCAACCAGTTTATATAGTCGCGCTTCATTACGATAAGATACAGACAAAAATGGACTTGAACTGGTCTCTCCCTGATAAACTTAGTACATATAGAATGACCTTTGACTTATGGCAAATGTGTGTGATATTTACTGCTGTTTTATGGAACCCAGAGCCTTTTATAGCAGAAGGACATCACTCTGTCCTTGCCTATTTTAGTCAGGTTTACTGCCACCGTACGTGTCTTTCCTGTGTGGCGGGAGCATTCATCTTGCTCCTCAAAAGAGCTTAAAAGAGCTCGTTAGCACACTGGGGATCTCACTGGCCCGTGTGCTTGTCGTCACGGCACCCGCGAGCATCCTGCCTGGTGAGATTTCCTCGTAGCTGAAGTCAGACCACAGAGGCCTAATTAATCGCCGCAAAAGCTCAGTCGTTTCGCGCTGCTGAATAGTCGGGACGTCTGTCTGTCTGGGATGTGGCATGTATTCAATGTGATGAAGAGATTTTCAGGAGTCTGTATGGCTTGGGCTTCTGCTGGCAGTGATGTGTTCAGCCCACTGTTTTGGTCAGGAGCCCAGCAAGTTACAGAGGCAAAGCATGAGGGGAGATGTGGTAGCAAACAGAGAGAGGGAGGGAGGGAGGCTGCTGTGCTGAGAGGAAGCAGCTAAAAACAGAACATCATGAAGATCTGAAGCAAGTATTTATGAGATTGAGTTCAGGTACCTTTTCATTTCGAAAGAGAGTCATTTCATTTGATGGCACAAGGAGTCTGTTGTTTCAGTACAAATCACATGAGTCTTGACCTGCAGCATCCACAGTTCTTCATCCCATCCCAGGTCGGTTGGAGTTCTGGTGCCAGGAGTGAAACTGTACCCACTTTCACATTGTTCTTAAATGCTGGGACACTTTCTGGCCAGACAGCTCTTACAGAGCATATATACACCATAAACCAATCACATCGCTAAGTGCTTGTGCCAGTCAAAGGAGAACAGCTGGCTTTTCTCTTCCTCATTAAGCGAGATGTGGTGGCTCGGTTAAGCCATGCAGATCCCCATGTGGAGGACACATGTCTGGGTCATGTATGCCACATGCACCACCCGTGGGGTGGCCTTGGTGGGGTTGAGGGTGGGGATCGCGTCATGATGTCTCCTCTTTAAGAGTGGTGCAAAAATAGCCCATGAGAAGTATGCACCAGACAATCTTTTTTTTATTGTTATTATTTTAGGAAGTCTGGTGTGTTTAAGCCTTGAGGCTTGGGAGGCGGATATTGTTTTTGGATGTACAGGCTAGAAGTTTTAAAAGCTTTAAAAAACAAACCTTTGGTTAATGTTGCATTTTATATTTTTTGTTCTCAAGCTCCAAACAGCGATTATTCTTTTACTCCTTGACGTGTTCCTTGCCCTGCATAAGTTTGCTGTGTGTCCATGGGACTCGTTCTCCACCTTGCTGGTGGCGGTGATCACCACTTCACTGGGAGGAGCATGGATGGGTTGACTGGAGTTCAGGTGAGATGCAGCAAGGTGGAGATCGGAGGCACCTTGACACAGGAGCGTAGCCGGAGTCTCTTCCCCCAGCCTGGGCCAAACCGTTCTGCCTCTATGCCCTTGGACCTCACCTGACAGTGCCCAGGTGCTTTACTAAGTCTAACAGTTATGTTAACTCCCCATCCAGACAGGACTTTAGCCTAAATAGATTGCTTAACATTGACAAAGAGTCAGGCAGGTATATCATAGGCAAGTCCATACTCAAAAAATGTTTTTCTCCAAAAAATCAAAACCAAATGCATCCTAAGAGAATGAAGAAAGTACTAAGCAATAAGAATCAGGCTTAAAGAGGCAGGCATGGGTACTGACCAGGGGGCGGGGTGGGGCCGGGAAAAGGTACTGTCCAACGGGCGGGGTGGGGCGGGGCATAGGTCCTGTCCAGCGGGGAATGGGCGGAGCTACCATGCAAAATCTGGAACAGAGGCTTCCATGCTGAATCCTTTATGACAGGAAGCTGTTAACCACAGGGAACCTGTTAGAGGATTTGTGTGATAATGAAAGATGGGGTAGGCAGAAGGTTAGCATTGTTTACATTTAGAGTCATGGTTTAGTTTATTAGTCCTTGGGCCAAGTCTTAGCATATATGATACTAATATTTCTTTTGAAGTGCTCCTATGGTTAACTCATTATAATATTCCCAGATCTCTGAATAATGTATTGTAATCTTTATCTAAAACCAGTAAGACTTTCATTGACCACTTAAATTATCAGAGTGAATCAGATTCGGCATTGTACTCTGTCTGTTTTATTTTGTCTCCAGTGTGTGGACGGTCATACGGATATGTCATTACCGTCCCCAGGCTATCGCTATGTAAGGTCACCTCCGTAATAAATTATTTGCTGGAATGGTCTTGCTAGCGCGTTTTTCAGCTTGAGCATCTGTAATGTAAACATTGCATTTCCAGACGAGCTGACAGTTCCCAGCACATGTCGGTACGACTCTGGACCCGGCCGGCTTCCCACTCGCTCCCTATGCTCAGAGCACGGTGTCATACATGAGCACTTTCTGCTTTCGCCAAGTGTTGGTGTGAAACATGAATATTTCACTTATGGCGCATGTTCAACAGAGAGCACCTGAATCATATTAAAGCGCTTAAATGTGAAGTACTATAGCACTATTTGACCAAAAAGGTTTATTTGAGAATCTAGGGTTTGAGGGCTTTTCATATTTAGACATGGTAAATAACTGTGATGTATAAACAGGACTGACGTTAACCTCCAGGGTCCAAGGTGCCTGAACGAGAGTAAAGCCGGCGGGAGAAATCCTCGAGAGGCCTGACCGAACCACCACCAGGTACAGAGGCAACATGTCTGGGAGCCCCTTGGATATATACATGAGCTTAAGCTGTTATTGTTAACGGATGTTCAGGGTTACCAGCTTCTGCTGAGTCAGCAGTAGCTTCACGATAAATGTCCCGGACGACGATTTATGACAGTCGTATACTGTGCGGTGAGCAGCAGCTGGACACATCTGGATTCTCTCCCAGACTTCCGTGTCTCTTGCTTTATGGCTGTATGGGATGTAGCCTTTATGTGATCTAACCTGTATGTGATCTAGCCTGTGTGCTGCTCAGTGCTAGAAGTATTGCAGTGAACGTACAGCCCAGCGTGGATTCAAATTTTTTTGGCAGGCAGAGGAATAGAGTACAAAGATTTGGGTCCAGCACTGGAGGGTGGGCGGTTTGATCAGCTCTGTGTGAGCCTTGGTCAATGCCAACCGCGGAGACAAGTTTGCTATTACTGAAACTCCAGTCAGGAAATGTATTTGATCATTCACTCACATGACTGCATTATAGACTGAATTTATATGATGCAGAAATAAACCCCAAAAATGTATTGAAACACTTGTTTTGCAGTTGCAGTGTGGTCACCTGCTGTTTTACTGAAGCAATGACTCTCTCCTTTCCTAACTTGTGTGGGATAATTATTTAAAGTGGTTTTCTGTTTCTCACCATGAAAATACAAAGTCAAATGTACTTGTATAACACTTTTTGCAGCAGCCATTGTTGCAATGCACCTTCACAGCTGTCTGAGTCCAGTTAGTGTTTACTCGTCATCAGAGTCTCAACAATGTTTGAATTCAACTGATAACCAGTGAACAGCTGATATCCAACATCCCGCAGAATCCGCCTGTTGTTTCCTGCACTAACAGTAGTACTGAATAACCTCTGTCTTTTCCTGTAGTAACAGTTCTGAATACGCTGGCTTTTCCTGCAATCGTCAGAATATCGTCAGTAATAGTTTTGACAAATATCGCTCGATATATTGTTGAAAACAATACACTGCACTAGCCGTAATGGTGAGCCTTAATGGTAAGCTGAGTTCTGACTTACCATACCATATAGAAAACATGGTCCTTATTCTGGAATCTGTTTTCCCAGAGGTGAAGTGGGCTATGGGGGTGTAATGTCCTGAGAGAAGGCTGTGGTTACTCTAATACACTACAGCCTCCACAGACCACAGAGGGGCCGCAGCCAGAACTGCACTGGTATGCCTGTGCTTGGAAGTGTTGTGTTGGGATTTATAGGGAAACGTTATTATGGCGGAATGTCTGGGAGTCCTGTGCATTCTTGTGCGTAGCGGACCTCACCCGAGGAGACTCCACACCCTCACAAGGGTCTGACAGCAATAGGGAATTGTGGGTGTATTGTGACATGCACTGCCAGTGCCGCCCATATTCTTCTCTCCTGTCTCCTCCACCCCCCTCCCCACCCACCACACCTTCATCTCTCACCTCTATCCGCTATGCTATGATGTTTCTGCTCCATGGGCTGGATGTGTAAGTTTAGCATGAGAGCTCCAGGCTAGTCCTGGCTGGGCTCATTGGGAGGAGTAATATCTTACAGAGCATGATTGATATTGGCGTGTTGGATACTGAAACCTAATCACTGCTGTATGTCCGGGAACTATTTTTTGTAGATCAGCAGACAATGGACATTTTATACATGGCAAGCCATAGTGGGTTAATAAAGTAAATACATTTTTTATTAGAAAATCCTATTTGGTTTACTTCAGGAAAAGAAGGATTGAAGAGAATTACAGACCCTTAACAGACATGCCAGTAAAAGCTTTTTAAATTGTTCTGATATCTGCTTTAGATTATTTCATTTTCCCACACTCACGCCACCAAAGGCACTTTCCTCCCAGTGTTCATCATCTGGTTAGAATTCACTCAGAAACCTAATGTCAGACTCTCAATGTCCCCCCCCTTTTTTTTTTCTTGTGGGTGAATGACAGAACCCTGGCTGTGATGACCTGCTGGGTTCTGGGAAGGTGACGGACAGATGTGGCGTGTGTGGCGGTGATGACACGGCCTGCCACCTGGTCTCCGGGCTCTTCCAGCACAGCCTGACCAGAGTGGGCTACCACAAGGTCGTGGAGATCCCACAGGGAGCCACCAAGATCAACATTACTGAGATGGTCAGGAGCCAGAATTACCTAGGTGAGTGGGACTGGGTACGCACGCGCACACACACACACACACACACACACACACGCAGAATTAAATGAGGAACTTTTAAGTATTACAGCTGTAAAAAATCTTTCATATGCATTTTTCTTCATTTTGAAGTTCATTACATTAGTTCATAAACTCCTGGTTGCAAAAATTGGTCAAGTTTGTTAAATAAAAGTGAATTTTGAAAAGATGAAAGAATCCTTATTCCTTTCAAGTTGATAAATGGGGTCATCATCAGAGGAATTATCCCTAAACTCTCAATCTTCCCTGAACCCATCAACTGGGACCTCCTAAAAAAAAGCCCTCTCTGGCTTGCAGGGTGCGTCTGTGTATGAGAGAGAGAGACAGAGAGAGAGAGACAGACAGAGAAAAAGAGTGAGAGTTCGGTGCTATTTAGACTTGAGGAATGTCTTCATTTTATTGTTGGAGCCTCTGTTTTAATGAGCACCATGCTGAGCTGCGGATGTACCTTGGCCACACGGGTGCCAGGGCAACCCCCGGGCACCTCCTCTGGCCTCAGGGGCAGTCCTCCCCCTCCCCCTCCCCCTCTAGCCTTGTGGGCAGTTGTGCGCATCAGCACACTTTCCTTAGCACCCCCTTCCCCTTTGGCGCCAGCTGGCTCCTTTACACAGACAGGAGCTGGAGTCGTATCTGGGGCCCCTGAGAGAGGCGTGTGCCAGGTGTGGAGAAGGCTGGAGTGGCCATGTGTTGGAGGTGACGAGGGCCAGGTGTGGAGAAAGCTGTGTGTCCTGACGTGGCTGAGCAACCCTGCAGAGAGAATGACAGTGGCAGGGATGGGGGTGGGGTGGAGGTGAGGCACAAAGGTCCACTGAGTGGGTCCTAGTAGAGGCTGTGGGGTGTGTGTGTGTGTGTTTGATCTAATGCAACGTTTGTGTGAGAGAGAAGGAGAGAGTGGCAGTGGAACAGAGCCTTCCACAGGGTCATCGGAGGATTCGCTGAATTACGAGGTTGAGTAATATTTGGAAAATTCCAAAAAAATCACCCAAACAGCATTGCCTTCAGTTCTCTCTACAGACTGAATAAGTTTAATGATTTGTGAAGTTTGTTCATAAACTGTCCTCTGGTTATATGTTCCTTACTCGGAAATTGACAGCAGAAACTCTCATAGGCTGTTGAGGCCTTTTTGGCAAATGTGAACTGTGTCTTGAAGAATAGGGTCCTGATGATGTGAGAGTGATGATGATGTGTCAACTTCAAAGAGTCTAGCTCTGCTACATCTAACGTCTTTTGATTGTGTTTACATCCACATGTGTGTCATTCACTAGCTTTGCGGAGCCGCTCTGGACGTTCCATCATAAATGGAAACTGGGCCATTGACCGTCCAGGGAAATATGACGGAGGCGGGACCGTGTTCACATACCGACGGCCCAATGAAATCAGCAGCACTGCCGGGGAGTCGTTTCTGGCAGATGGTCCAACCAGTGAGATCCTGGATGTTTTTGTGAGTGGCATGGATATCACCGCCGCACAAGAAGGCCTTTCACAATGTTTCCCACTTCCTGAAGAGAACTCTGACAGTATGACTCTAGTATTGCACACTGGATATTGGCTGGGGTATCACCTGGGGTATCACCTGACCACAGGTGCTCTGAGATGAGGTGAAGGTGTCTGCAGATAGAAGCTGGCATCGTGCCATCTCTGTTGGAGAACAGGGAGAAAGTGTTTTGCCAGACACTTGATCTGACACCAGATATACAGGTTTAACCAAATGAGTTCTCTTGACCTGTCAGGCTTTGGGTTTAACCAGCGAGCACCTTTTCACAGCGCAAGATGAAAATATCTTTATCCAGTTTGGGTCTGATTTTGTTTTGGCAAGCACAACCCCTCATCAGCTGACCGTAGTATCTCGTGCACTGCATGTTGGTGGTGCTGATGGTTGGTTTGCTGATGTTTTTCCACTCCAGGGCTTAAAAGCACAATTGTAGATGGTTGTTCATGGACTGTGTACCTGCAGCTCCAAGATCACATACCCACTGCTACCATGAAAAATACACAAGCCGTTTTCTATAAAAGCATCTGCTGTAAATGTAAAACTGCAGAGCTGTGAGATCGACTGAGCAGCACTATTGTCCAAAGCCTTGTCCTCTACACCTCTCACTCCTAGGAAAGCCAGTTTCTAAAAGCATTTGGAAACCCCTCCACCTCATTAATGGTTGACTTCACCCTCTGTTTTAACGTTCAGATTATCTACCAGCAACCTAATCCTGGAGTGCTTTACGAGTACATCCTGCCTTCAGAGAATTATGCTGGCACAGTGAGTGAAACAGAGGAGGGTGAGCTACTTCATTACATACTGCTTCATGATCTCACTAATCCTATTCTTAATCTGTACTCAGAGACTAACCACAGCCTTTATCGTGGATTTAACAATACTTTAGCATCGTCCTAAAGTAAAGGATAACTTAATCTGTGTTAATCTGAGCACTGCTATGGATTAGGAGTGTTTGGATACAGCGGGATGCTGTTCTCCGTAGGGAATGCCGTGAATGGAGGCGGGGGGTATGATACATCTGGGAAACCATCCCAGGATACAGATGAACAGGCAGGTGGCCATAGATACCCGCTTCACGTACCCGAGAACCAGGTCCCTGCTGCTAAACCACCCCACAAGCACAGAGAATACAACTGGAAACTCGCAGGCATGAGCGACTGCAGCGCCACCTGTGGCAAGGGTCAGAACTGCCTCTTTCTACACCACTTTCTGCAATTCACTTTCACATGTTTTGGTGTTGCTGCACACCTACCTGTGATTCGCTGATAGCGAAGCTGATGTCACTCTGTTTTGTGTGTGTGTGTGTGTGTGTGTGTGTGTGTGTGTGTGTGTGTGTGTGTGCCAGGCAGGCAGCAGCTACACCATGTTCAGCTGTGTCCATCGATCCACTCACGAACGTGTGTCAGACAACCTCTGTTACAGCGCTGCCAAACCCAGCCCACAGGAGGAGCCCTGCAACGTCCAGCCCTGCCCTGCCTTGTGAGAACTCACACACACCCCACACATACACACAACAATTCAAAGTCCAGCCTTCCTACCTAGTTAGAACTCTCCCGGTCCCTCGCTCTCGCTCACACACACACGACTAAATGCATTTCTTCTCCGTCTTCGTCTTCTCCTGGGGCAGCTGGGATATCGGGGAGTGGTCAGAGTGCAGTAAGTCGTGCGGTCTGGGACTGCAGCATCGGCAGGTCCTGTGCCGGCAGGTCTACGCCAACCACACCCTCACCGTGCACGCCTCTCTCTGCAACCGCCGCCAGGCGCCGCCCGACAACACCAGTCCCTGCCAGCTGAAGATCTGCAGCGAGTGGCAGCTCCGCTCCGAGTGGAGCCCTGTGAGTGGCCGTCGCCCGCCCAGAGCCCGCCCCATTGGGGAGGAGCCAAGTAGTGGGCGGAGGGGACTGAGGGGAACATTTTACAGACCCGTCTGAAGGATCTATCTGTTCAGTTAAAATAGATATTGACATGCTCTAGCTTGACTTGGTTGGATTATGTTATGACAGTCCTTTATATATTTCTAAGGAAGTATTATTATTGTTCACCAATTCCTGGAAAACATGGAAAAGCCTACATTAGGAAATTGACCCTGTCTAGACTGTAACAGCAGGGTGTGAACTGACCCTAGATCAGTATAGCACATTAAATTCTTTCCCTTATTAACACTGTTTCCTTTGGAAAGCTGCGTGTCAGTCAGTTGGATCTGAATTGCACATTTTTTCCATTTTGTTTCTCTGATATGCCAAATTTGTTCATCTGCATGCGCGCGCGCGTGTGTGTGTGTGTGTGTGTGTGTGTGGGGGGGGGGTGGCATGCATGCGTGTGCTTGTTTGTGTGTGGTCTCAGTGCTCGGTGCCATGCGGGGTGGGTCAGAGGTCACGTGAGGTGCGCTGCGTCAGCAATGTGGGTGACGTTGTGGAGGAGGCGGAGTGTAATCTGAAGCTCCGCCCCAGTGACGTGGAGAACTGCGACATGGGCCCATGCGCTAAGAGCTGGTTCTACACGGACTGGACCGAGCAGGTGGGTTCCGGTCCACACCTGAGAATCATAGAATCACTCATGAATCATTAAGAATAATAACGATGATATTGATGGATGATGATAAATACCTCCCTTCTCTCTCAGTGCTCTGCAGAGTGTGGTATCGGTGTGCGTAGCCGCAGTGTGGTCTGCCTCACTAACCACGTTAGCAGTCTGCCTCTGGAGGGCTGTGGACCAGAGCGCCCCCCAGAGGTGCAGGCCTGCAACGGCGGGCCCTGTGAGAGCCGCACTGAATGGTTTGCCGGACCGTGGGGGCAGGTGAGCCGTCAGCACGCCAGAGTCACAAGCTCATGATAAAAGGTTACAGCATGTATTACATTTAATGAAATTGCTGCATTCAGGGATGAAAATAGTCATTTCCTTCATGTTTTAGAAGTATTGCGACTGATTAGGAATAAATCGACTTTCCTTACACTCAGTTCACGATCAGATCTGAAAACTCAGTTAAGGGTCAGATCTTAACACTCAGTTAAGGGTCAGATTTGACTTTTTGATTGAATTTTGACTGTGAAAAACGTTCCATCAGGGTTTGCTCACATACATTGAATATTTCAGGCTTGTGCGGTGATGTGAGTAACATGGATAGGTGGTTACTTCTGTCTTTTCAGCGATTGACTGGTCTTGCTTTTTCGGTCTCCCATGTCTGGATTCCCAGTGCTCCGCGGAGTGTGGTACTGGCAGCCAGCAGAGGGCAGTAGTGTGTCTGATGAGGTCAGACGAGGGACACACGGAGGTGCCGCTGTACGAGTGCTCATCACTGGACAAACCGCTGAGCCAGCAGAGCTGCCTCATGAAGGCCTGTGGGGCCAAGTGGTACCACACTGACTGGAGCGCAGTGAGTAATCTAGAGTATCCCTCTAGCACACTGAGTAATCTAGAGTATCCCTATAGCACACTGACTGGAGCACAGTGAGTAATCTAGAGCATCCCTCTTGCACATTGACTGGATCACAAGTAAGTAATTTGGAGTATTTCATTAGCACTCTCTAACACTTTCTCTTAATCACTCACTCATTGACTCTCTCACACACACACACACAACTCACAAGTTTATGGACATAATTGTCAGTATAGTAGTCGACATAGTGTATAGTACAAGTAAATAAATGTGTGTGTGTGTGTAGTGTTCCAAGACGTGTGAGGGAGGGTTCCGTGTGCGAGAGGTGCGCTGTCTCGCAGACGATGTGACGCCGAGCGAAACCTGTGAGCAAGAACTCAAACCGGAGGAGAAAGAGGAGTGCAACTCTGACCCCTGTCTTCCACACATCGGTTAGTCAGTACTCTCAGCTGTACTCACCAATACTCTAAGATGTACTCACATCTATACTCACAACAATGCTCCCAGTTGTACTAGCAGCTATACTCACCAATACTCTCACCTGGTCTCACAGCTATCCTCACAGCAGTACTCACAGCAGTACTCTATTCTTTCTTAGCTTTATCCTCAGATATATTTATATCGGCACTTACTTGACAGCTAGTTTCCACATCCATGCACAGCTACACATACTACCAGGCACATGGCTTTATTCGCAACCAATTAGCTATACTCATCAGAGTATACTTTACATACTCTGTAGAACATATCCACTCAGCTCAAGGCTCATTAAACGCTTCACTGCAATCCCACGGTTCCAACACATGTGGCACCATTCTGTAGTAAAACCACCGAGTCATTCCTGAATAAACTCGTATGAAGAGCTTCAGAAGAAGGAAGAGGTTGGAAATCAGGCAGAGCTTAGCTGGACCAGTGATCCTCTAATATAGCCAGTACTGACTGGTAAAGCCACAGTACTGCCAAACAACACATGTCCATAAATGAAGTGTAATAAGTAGGAATTACACAGGGAAAAAGAAGTGAATACATGAAGAAAGAGAAGTGCAAAGAGACATGGAAGACATGAGAGCAGCTGAACTCTGTCAGTGATTAGAAAGCAGGTCCTGCCACTTGGTGCAAATTAATATCAGCTGGTTCGACTGATGGCCAATAGAAAGGCTTCTTATTACCAAGGTGCCACATAAGAAACATCTCATGATGGGTAAAGCCACTGAGCTCTCGCACAACCTTATTGTTGCAAAATATTGCCTACTGATGGCACTGGTTACAGAAGAATTTCTAAACTGCTGAAGAGTTCTGTGAAGACTGTTGGGGCCATAATCTGGAAGTGGAAAGAATATAATTTCCCAACGACCAGATGCTCCCTGCAAGATATCAGACAAAGAAGTGAAAAGAATTATCAGAAGAGTTTGTCCAAGAGCCAAGGAGCACTTGTGGAGAGCAGCAGAAAAAATTATCAAATACAATTGTTTCAAAGAATAAGTGTTGCACTCAGCCATCATGGCCTGTATGAACGCTACCACGCAAGACGCCATTGTTGAAGAGAAAGCATGTTGAAGCTCGTTTAATGTTTGCTCAACAACATGTAGACAAGCCTGTAGGAGAATATAGTGTGGTTAGACGAGACCAAAATTGAACTCTCTGGCTACAATAAACACCATGTTTGGAGGTCAAAAGGCACTGCATATCTCCCCAAAAACACCAGTGAAGGTTGGAGGTGGGAACATCATGGTGTGGGGCTGTTTTTCAGCATACAACACTGGCGCACCTCAATTAACTGAAGGAAGGACGAATGAACAAAAGGTACTGAAACATTCTTGATAAAAATCTGCTGCCATCTACCAGGATGATGAAGATGAAACGAGGGTGAACATTTCAGCAAGATAGTGATCCCAAATACACAGCCAAGGAAACTCTCAATTGGTTTCAGAGAAAGAAAATAAAAGCTGCTGGAATGGCCCAGCCAATCTCCTGCCTTGAATCCAATTGAAAAGCTTTGAAAGGAACTAAAGCTCAGAGTTCACAGAAGGAGCCCATGGAACCTTCAGGAAGTGTTTGTGTGGAAGAATGAGCCAAAATCACCTCTGAACAAAGCATGTGACTAGTTTCTCCACACAGGGCGTGTCTTGAAGCTGTCACCACCAACAAAGGCTTTTGTACAAAGTATTAAATACATTTCAGTAAGCGTGTTCAATACATTTTCCCTGTGGAATTTCTCATTATTACACAATTTCATTTAAGGACATCTATGGTTTGGTTTCTTTGCATGTGTGGATTGGATGTGTTGCTCCTGACATCTGGTCAGTAGAAAGAAATATATTAGAAATTAAGAATATATTAACTTAGAAAATTGGTGACATGTTCAATACTTATTTCACCCACTATATATGACCAAACATTCATCACTAGTGCTGCTAGATGGCTGTAGCTTTCAAACTGATTGGATGGTTCTGTTTCTCACAGTAGCAGCTGTTAGCCAATAAAATCTGGTGACAGTGGGTTTTTTTGGATTAAATAAACATTCAATATACTCAGTAATTTATTAATGATGTAGCAGTAGTGAAGCATCTGTTTACATTCATTAGATTAATCAAGATGCTTTTAATTAACTATTTAAATAAGATTTGTTTATAATCCAGTAAATGCTGTTGTGTTTTACTTTGTGTTCAATTCTGTAACTAGATTTTTGTCAGGGTCAGGATTAAGGCCAAGGTAAGATTAAGGTTAGTTGGGTTGGTCTGATTGGATGGTGTCTGACCCTTGAACTGTTTCACTTGTGAATAGAATTGAGTACAGTTGTATTTAACCTCTGTTCTCTCAATCATGGTGACGTTACAGGTAACCTGTTTAGAGTTTGTTAATTTATTGTCTATAAAGGACAACTTCTGATCATCAGTGTAGTGCAGTTACTGCACAAAGCACGTTTACTTTGTCTGATTCACTGCATGTGCGTTTTGTAACTAACGTATTTCAAGGGTGTTCAAACCCAAACGCTGCCCTGCTACCCTAGGGTTAAATGGTTACATTTGTTTAGAACATTATCATTTATTATCTAATGATATGATTAACATTTTTAATGGTTCTGACTGACACTTACATATGAAAGAACGGGAGACAGAAATAAGAATGAAAGAAATGACACAAAGAAATTAAATGTAGCACCTATATAATACATGAACACTCAATCCATGTCTAGAAATTACACACCCTCACCCATATAAAAAGAAGAATATACTTTCCTGTGAAACCAGTGACCAGTGAATATGTCAAAGCAGTGGTTTGGTGATTGAAGTGGACACACCTCACTAGATGGATTACAGGAACAATATACAAATGGGGGAATGAGTTACTGGAGGCTTGATCATAGCCAGAGAGGATCACGGCTAAAGAAGTTGAGATTCGGGGTGTAAATCCCCAGCTAGCCGAGCAATTCCACAGCGATGCGGTACATCATCGCCTTGTTTCTCTGCAGTCCTCACACACTGCCAGCGAGACCTCAAACAAAGGAGGGGAAAATAAGAAACCTCCCCTCTGTGGACACACACAGATATCAAACAGTACAGCCAAATGCGACTGTTAGCCTTGAGCTGGTACGGCAGAAAGGGTGTAGGAAACATGGCGCAGTATATTACCAGACACTTTGTACACACCAACAGTAGACATATAAAGTACACAACCATGAACAAACACGAATCAAACACAGCGTTTTCTTTAACTGTATCTTGGAACTGCAGGAAATGATCTGGCAGCCCCACTAAAACACAACCCTTACTCTTGCCTGTTGTTTCCGTTTCCAGATGAAAACTGTCAGGACAAGTACTTCAACTGTAACGTGGTGGTACAGGCACGGCTGTGTGTGTATAACTACTACAAGATGGTCTGCTGTGCCTCCTGTACCCGCATTGCTCAGCGACAGCTGCCAGTCAGCAGCTACAGGTAAACGGAGCCCCACGGACCTGCACCGCCGGCAGTTCCTCCACTAGGGGGAGCCAGACCCAGACACAGCACAAAAGATTAGCAGTCGGCTCGACACACAGCGGACAAGGGGGGGGGGGTGATCAAAGCAGGCGGCGCTGTGTGTGACGGGTTTTAAAAAAAAATAAACCCGTCCCTGATCTGGAGTAAGATCATGTAAGGTGGATGCTGTAGGGCTGTCCACTGGGATGTCTTTGTGGTGTGCATTTCGACGCTTCACTGTGTGGACTTGATCGTTTGATGCTTGTGTGACGTGGGATCAGTGACTCCGGTGGAGTCACTGACCCAGGCCTGGTCAGCACTGGCTTGTGCTTTATTAACTGGAACTGGAGAATCTGACAAATTCTTGTGGGATTCCATGATACATGTATACTGATCCACCAATATGTAAAACGCTGCAAAGCCAAAACTTTTTTTTTTCCCCCTTAATGATACAATTCATTAATTATGAATCAAAAGGATAAAAGAATGTCTCACTCCAGTATTGGGAAAGCCACTACTGACAGCTATTCACAGTTGGGTTCTAGACTCCCATTATAGGCATCATTTTGCATTATATATCCCTGGAAATAGATTCAAATTTGAACTAAGTGTTCACACCAGGCCACTTTTCAGTTATCAAGATAAAATATCTCCGTTCCCATTGGGAAATGGAGCGAAAATTCTATGGAATCTGTTGAAAATTAATTAACACAAGTCTCTGAGGAGGACTTTGCTTTAAGAAGCTGTGCTAAGATCTAGAAACAAGATGTGCCGGCTGTATTTCAGAGTGCAGCTGTGAGCGAACCAGTGGCATGTCGTGATGGGGAAACCAGACACGACTTACGACGAGACCTGATTGGCTAAGCACTACATGGGTGGACACAGACAACTCAGGGTTCATCTGACAGCACAGCCTGCCTTCAATCACAGGGATAATCTTCCTAGTATCCCAAACCCGACACGTCAAAATACAGGCTCATGCCATATTACAGGAGACCCACTCGACTTTTAATATACAATAAAATACATCAACCATTGTTATTACCTCTAGTATTTCAACTGTTTCAGCCAACTTTTCCCATCTGACTAGTTTATCCAGGTAGCAATGTATCGTAGTAGTCAAGCCATGGGCTGTTTGAAAGTTAAAAAAAAAAAAAAAAACCCCACAAAAATCACAGGAAAACCACAGGAAGATCACAGAAACATCACAAGATCTTTTCTGCCTTCAAGTTTCCAGAAAGCAGTGTCCTAAATGGCTTTGAAAAGAAGAAATTCAAACATCTATAGTTAATTAACCAGTATGAACGTCTCAAGGCTTTGGGACTTCCAGTGCCAGTCATTTTTACTGCCTCATGACACTCAACTGTTAACTGTACTAACAATCCACACATTTAAAAACACATTTAAAGAATATGTTGACCAATGTTCCAGTCACTTCGTCTCTAGCATAGCCCAAGTCTATCTGACCTTTACGTAGGTAATACTTGTAGAGTACTAGACTACAGCCAATGGGCAACATATTAAAGTTTAGCAAGATTTTGCCTCAGTAATTCTCCTTTGTACTAGACGGACAGCTATACAACGTATACATTTACCACTAATTTATATTTCTTTAACTTTTTGTATTTATGTTTTGGAATTATTCAGGTGTTCACAGGTGTAACGGTGTGTTTATTAAAGAGTCGTCATCATAACCTATTCGGCAGTAATGTTAGTGTTTTATAAAACCTATTAAAAGACCCAAGCTTGGACATTCGGCCTCTTCACCGTTCCTTTCATTGTAAACACAAAACACATGCATTAGCTTCAGCTGGCGATAGAACACGGGAATCTGTGGCACGTTTTCTTGCAACCAGGACAGGAATGCATTTCCCTTAACGCCGAGAGTGGGTTCAGAGGCATGCTGGGATGACGGAACTGTTCGTGATTAATGGGATCACAAAACGTTAGTGCCATGATCGACTCATTTTCGTGACCTCTCACTGAATTTCAGTTGGTAACTTCAATCAATGAATTTTGATCAATATCACTGATTAAACCAGTTTTGTGCATATATGCAATTCTATATCTAATTGCAGGGTATAACTAGTTTTTGAGCAAATAGTTTAGGTCCAGAGAACATTAAAATCATTCATTCGAAATTAACAAGTAACAAAACTCAGTTTAGGTTCTGGATTAAAAAAAAAAAATCACTAATGTTCAAGACTGCATTTTAATTATTGCTTAAAATCTAAAGTAAAATATACAGCACTGTGTGTTAGCTGAAGTACTGTAACTCATTATAGTTTTAACATGTTATAATTAATTTTCCACACATGGCTCTCTCTACAAAGGAAGACCATGGTAATGGTCGTCACTATACGAGTGGTTTAATGGTGCAGAGGTAATGCTGTTAAAGCGTGTCGGTTTGTGTTAGCATCGTGATAATTGGTGGGATGAACGCAGCATTTGAACGAATAAATAGCAACAGAAAAATGTAACAGGTGCATCCAGACGTTCATTTCCAACAGTCCCTGTGATTCAGTGTAAACGGATGGAAATGATGATTTAAAATGAAGTAGGTTATAATGTAAATCATATATAGAATTCTAACACGCATCATCTGACGCATCATCACAAGGCAGCTTTACAGAATTGCATTTAAAAGAGGATGAAGTGCGTCAAAGTGACGGCAGTAAAAGAAAAACTCCCCAAGAGGAAGAATCATGGAGAGGAACCGCGACTCAGAAGGAATCCTCTGGGTCGCACTGAACGGCAGACAAACACAATGAATAAAGAGGGTGCTGGTTTTAACTTTAACTACAACTGTTCTAAGAGCAGCTTATAAGCTGTGAGGAATGACTAACAAATATTTGGCAGAGGTACTCAGATTATTCAGTGAGAACCAATTAGTAGTTCTATTCAGAGTTACAGTAAACAAGTAAACACAGTCTGGCGGGAGAGAGCTGGCGCCGGTGGAGAAGGGCTGTTCAATGCAGTCGCCATGGCAACCAGGAACATAGTTTTTATTTGTTTTTGTTTTTTTACACTCTTCAGGAGAGTAAGTAGAACTGGCAGGTTGAATGGCTTGATTGCATTTGTCCTCGTGACGCTGTGAAATTGTCTATTGGCCAGTACCAACATTTATGCATTTATGTAATTTCACTCTGGTCCACTGTAATCCACAAACACAAGCTACTTTAAAAAAAAAAAAGGTTAAACAGGGTTTCTCATTAATGCAATGGTGCTGGTGAAAGCAGAACAGAGGAGAACTGCTCCACATGTCCTGTAAGCTGTGAAGGACATACAGACTGCCCTTCTTACTGGGGTGTGGCTGCAGTGAGTTCGACGGGATGGAAACGGCGTGAACCTGGAAGGACGAGGTTCTTCTTTGGGAATCGTAACATTTTTTCCTTCGCTGTCGCAAGGCTCTTGCTTGCAACACTAAAATACGCACTGACGAGAACAAACAATCCGAGATTATTCCATTTAGCAGTTAAGTTGAGAATAACGTATGAATCCATCCTTGCATCCATCTGGCATTCAGCTTGAGAATTATGCAAAAATGTCTGTCTGCTGTCAATTTGGTTCATTTTTTCCAGTACGTTTGAACAAAGGAGCAAGTATACAAAAGAAAACAACAAATATAAGATGCTAGAATTTTATTCAAAATGTAGGATATTGTTCTTATATAACAGAAGTTATTGAATAAGCCAAGCTGAGCACTCGATTTCAGACTTTGCTGTATCACTGCACGACCACTGTAGCTCCACTGTGGCAGCACAGTCTCACAGTGCACCTGTTTATAGGGAGAACATGGCTGCCTGTTCTGCACTTACACTCATATTTTTGAAATTTGAGATCACCTCATCAGGTACGTTATAGTTAAGGCAAGTTATTATATTAGCTGCATCAGAAAGATCCAACTTTCCAAATATCAGAGAAAAATATAGAAATTATTTTTTGCAGCCGTTTCATTTGTAGAAAATTTCATGCACAATGAAAAATATGTTGATCTTCATGCTGAATTAAAAAGTGTTAAATGAGTAAATGTCATTTGTGATCTATATGTATTTAAGACAGAGACCCTTTAATCATGTCACTTCCGATTGTAATTTTCAGTTTAAGACATTTTAATGTCAGACGCTTACATGTTGCGCAGGTCGTAGAACTGAAGAACATTAATAAAAGCAAACACTTGCAGGATCGGAAGTTGCGGCAGGTTTCTGTCCCGAGCGACTCGATGGTCGTTGTTTTAATTAGAGCTCCTGGCTGCTAACAAGGGGGCTGAACGATTTCTCGTCTCGGTTAGCCATGAAGGTCTCGATCTCCTCCACGGTGCGGGGCACGCACGTCAGCAGCTCCACGCCGTCGGCCGTCACCGCCACGTCGTCCTCGATGCGCACCTGTGGGGTCAGACACGTCCCTCAGTATTTATTTAGGCACGGCCGCAGGGCATCTCATACAGGGACGCGTGGGATTTTTCAGCCTCATTAAGAGTTCAAATAACAGCACTCAGCAAAAACAATAAAAATAAACATTTAAAAAACGCTTTTCATTTTAGGAGCAACTAAAGTATCTCTCACTAGTAACACCATCGTTTGGTGTAAACAGATGCTCTAAAAAGGATGTCAATCATAAAAACAATGATTAAAACATTTTTAAAAAGTATTTAAGTTATTTATTTTTATAGCCTATGTGGTAAACAGTGTTCTTGTTGAGGATTAACAAACGTTCTGGCGGCCTGACCCCTCCGAAGCTGCGGAAGCGAGCCAGCGCGTGGTTGTTGATGAAGGCGCACTGGGTTGGTGAGGCCAGGGCCTGGTCCAGCAGATGGTCGATGAAGTAGATCCCGGGCTCCACGGTGAGCACCATGCGCTCCTGCACCACCCGGCCCATCCTCAGGCTCCTCAGACCCGGCTCGGCGCTACGCTCCACACCCTGCGGGACACCAGGGAGGGGGAGGACGCGGCTGACAAACCCTCGCAACACAGCCACACCCACCGCAGCAGCGCTGACTTTACAACCCTTGGTTTACACTTTAGATTAGCTTTGCATAAACAAGGAAACGATGTATCAGCTTACAAAAAAAAGATTAATAACTAAGCATGCAAACAGGTTACTGATTATATACTGTATGTAGTAATAGTAATTAGTAATATAGACTGTATATATTGATAGCATACTGGAAATAAATTCCTGTTTTGTCAAAAGCATATGCCAGGCCTTGGAAATTAATACTAAACTTTATTCACGGCCCTTGTAATTTTATAATGTTCAAACGTGCTAAAACGTTTCCACAGACGAGGCCAGGTGTTCTTTGCAGACCTCTCCAGTGCCCATCTCTGGCTGTGCTCACCTCCGGATAGCCTCCTACGTCGTGCACGTCGATGCCCAGCAGGTGCCCCAAGCCATGGGGCATGAAGACAGCACCCAGGTGCACCTTCTGCATTTCCTCCACGCTCCCGCGCAAGATACCGATCTTCACCAGCTCCTCCAGGTGAACCCGATCAGCCAGGCGGTGCATGTCTGTCCACTTCACACCTACGGCGGGAGTGGTGGTGTACTGGGTGAGCTACTCAACCAGCCATCATCTCACTAAACGGAAGACTTGGTCTTTTTTGTGTTTTGGTGTAACAGATCAGGAGGCTAAGCGGTGACCTTTATCTGGATCTCTTCAAATGATGTCTCAAAATAATCTCTCAGGATCTTAAAATGATCTCACTGGATCTCTCAAATTGATTTTCCTGGAACTCTTGCTTTTTGCATTTAACTGAAACACTGAAAAGATTGATAACGATTCAAATTCCAAAATGCACCTCACGTTTTCCTATCTTCTGGGTACAGGTCCACGTACCTGGTTTGAGGGCAGCCAGGACGGCCCTGGAGGACCTGAGCACAGCTTCGTAGATGGCCTTCTGGTCAGGGCTGAACTTGCCATTGGCTGGGAAGGAGCACGTGATGTCGGAGGAATAGCAGTAGTACTCTCCACCCATGTCGAACAGGCTGGGGGGAGGAGCAGAGGCAGGAATATAAAGTGTTACCAAAAAAATTTCCTTACTCGTTACACAACCAAGTGGGCTCGGTTTACTAACGCAGGTTCCTGGACGTGGGCTCGGTTTACTAACGCAGGTTCCTGGACGTGGGCTCGGTTTACTAAAGGAGGCCTCTTATGGCACTCACTCTTCAAGCAATTCAAAGTTTGGATCTGCGGCAAGGAATCTGTGCCAAAGAACAGCCGGTCAGTTTCCAGTGAGCGCTCCTCTGGAAACCAGCGCATCTTTTTCGGTCATTAATTAAGTTAAATATGCCACAGAAACGCAGCATCAAGCTGGGTGTAGAATTCCAGCTGTATAATGACTAGTAAAATGGATCCTTAGTTTCTGAATCGAGTTACAAACATGCTTAAGGAATCAAATTTAATGAGTGTGACACACAGTCACAACTGCCTCTCAGGATTAACTCCTCTGTAATACCAGCTTGTGCTGGACAAGACAGCTTTTAACAAAAACCTTTTGTGAATCTGATGTGTTTGGTAACGGTTTTGACACGGGTCATTTTGAAAACACATTACTTGCAACCAAATCCTCATGGGCCTTGCAAAACTGCAATGAAAACAACAGAGCAGAGACAAACGCTGGCGCTAGGGTTCGGTGGTTAGCTCTCGCCACATAAATAACTGGGGAAAGAGGTGGTTGATTGTTTTTTGTCCACCAGGGGGAGATGTTTTACTGCTAATGTGACAGGACGTGAAAATGGCAAAGTTGTGTGCGTGTGTGTGTGTGTGCATGCACATGTTCGTATGTGTGCAAGAAAATCTCGATCTGTCCTTTCAATACATCAAATGTACTTTGCAAAGTGCACATGCAGAAACAGCCACACTAATTCACATTACTGCACAAAATCTTAAACAGGCATCTTGATGTTTAATACTTTTACGGTTAGTATATTATTCTGGATAGCGGAAGAGGGTTTGTATATAAAACGCAAGCGATGTCAAAAGAGTGGTGCAGATGGAAGGAAATCAAAACCACGTGATCTTCCGAAGGACGTCCTGTTAAAAGTGCGGCCGGTTGGGGCTGCCACTCACCACATGTCTCCGCCCCGGATGGTTTTGTCGTTCGGAGCTCCCGCGTGGCCGTAGTGCAACACAGACGAGTTGTTCCCGCTGTGAAGATTCAACCAATAAAACGTGGCTGTTATCCGGCAAACGTCCAGCAAGAAACCTCAGAAGGACATGAGTATTATCAAACATGTTCTGAGTCAGGATGCAATGTATATATGTAACAAGATACTCGTATATCCTCGACTATTCCCGTGTTATTTAACCATTCTATGAACTCTTAGACGTTCTGTGAAGTCGAGTCAAAATTTATTTATACAGCGCTTTTTACAACCACCGTTGTCTCAGCGCAGCTTTACAGACGTCTGAGTCCGAGCCCCCAGTGAGCAAGTCAAGGTCGACAGTGGCAAGGAAAAACTCCCTGAGAGCATGAGGAGGAAACCTTGAGAGGAACCAAGACTCAAAAAGGGAGGGTCCATCCTCCACTAGCTGAGATCGGGCACCATAACAACAACAGTACAAGCAGTAAACAAAATGAGTAAAGTCTATTACTTGTGCGATTATAAATAGGTTTCTGATATCTAGAAGAAGTGTAAATTCAGTCTTAGTTCCCATGCGATGACTTTACGACACGGCACACAACAGATTCTAGCTTGTTAAACTCATACACTCCATGAAGCCTTCCAGGTAGCATTCTGTGTTTCATCAATGGTAGATGCACTGGAGAACAACTGTGCTTCCAAGGCTGGCTTTAGCTAAGCTTTATAATGCACGAAATCCATCTTATCGAAAATCAAAGCAAAAACTGATCAGAGGTCAGCAAATTGTACACCCTTAGGATAAATCCATGATGTACGGCTCAGCCGGTCCAGATATGGACTACAGCACTACAGGCCTGATTAGGCTCTCAGGGTTTCTTTGCAGTGTAAGAAAGTGAAATAGCCCTTAAACTCTACAAACAAGGCACATAAAGCGCTTGACAGCTGCAACAGAGCAGATGGCCTTCTCTGAACAACCGATGGCAAGCACTGAATGCTTCTGGATGCGGAGGAAGGCGGGGGAGTGGCACACCCCAGGCACCTCCCACACCCCAGGCTCCACCCACTGTAAGATAGACTTCATCCAGCCAGCTGCATGGTCAGATGACAGCGGAACTTTGAACTGTACCCATCAGCCCCCCCTACAGGTAACAAGGGGGTACTGAAGCTCGGAAGACCTCCCAGATGTGTGTGCGACTCACTCTCTCAGTACAAGAGTGACTCAGTGAGTCTCTCAGTGCAAGACTGACTATTTTTTCCCTCCTAAACGACATTTATATAGTTATTGCTGCGGAAGCGTATGTAGTACCTACTAACAGCCATGTGAGCAACAGTGTAGTCATGGGCAACAGAGTTCAAAGCAGTAGATTTGGAGGAGGAGACGAGCTGATGGGTGTAAGCTGGTCTTACCTTCCACAGATGCAGGTATAGGAGGTTTGGCGCATTCCTCCACGAGAGTAGCAGTAGTGCTGAAACAGACTAACACACACACACACACACACACACACACACACACACACACACACACACACACACACCACACTAACGTCACTGTAGCATTGCCTCCGATACTAATGCATCTGATTTCTGATGTAGATCTGATACATTCCTCTCAAGAATAGTTCACCACCCTGTGAATGGAGTTCACTGCCCCCAAATCCATCATTTCACAAATGTAATACTTCACTTTTCCATTCAAAGCTAAAAACATTTTCTTGGGGCTTTTTTTTTTTTGCCATCACAAATAAATAAATCTAATTTCTGAGCAGTACATAAGATCCAGTCCTGACAATACAGAACTGCATATCGAAGCTGGACATCTAGTGAAATTCTCTTTAAAAAGACCTGGTCTGTCACAGAAGCATCTGTACTGTAGATTGGCTGGTTTTCACTTCACTCTCAATCAGTTACTGCAACACGGACACCAGCTGATTGAATGGAATCGTGTTACTGGGCAGAACGGAAACCTGTAGATGTACCAGGCCTTTGTGCCCACGAGACTCCTGAGGTAGGATACACCCAAAGAGAACGTGCAAATTAGTCAAATCTAGAAAGAAAAAGCTAGAAGAATTTGAGGTAGGATACACCCAAAGAGACCGTGCAAATCAGTCAAATCTAGAAAAGAAAAGCTAGAAGAATTTGAGACTGCTGAAGATCCTCAAGCACCAATGCTACAGTCTTTGGATGCTTTCCCAACTCCACGGTTTTTAACATAAATATCTACCAAAGGCAGATACACTCCCTTGTCAGGCACAAGAAAGAATATGAAAGAATGTGAATCACAGAGTGTTCCAGAGATACGCAGCCCCCAGCTATGAGCCGTGTGTGTGTTAGGGAGAGTGAGCAGAGGAAAAGTAAGTTAAAGAATCAAATCGAGAGAGACAGAGAGAGTTGGGGAGAAGAGCAGGTGGGGTGGGGTGGGGGGTGGGGGGTAACAGCAGTTGCAAACTCTGGGCAGCCTTCCCCCAAGCACCAAGAACTAAAACGCCTTTCTCAGAAAAGAGGTAGAGTCAATTAAGCTGATAGGAGCTCTACTGGGCGCGCGTGTGTGTGTGTGTGTGTGTGTGTGTGTGTGTGTGTGTGTGTGTGTGTGAGCGCGCGCTCCGAGATCATGTACAGTCCAGTCACTGAGATTTAATTAAACCCCATGTTGGCAGGAACAGGGCTGGAAGCGAGGGGTTTGGGTCGAGAGCTGGTTACTGCACTCGTACACACTGCCATGGGAGTTAGTTAGTTCAGATTTGCCAAATATCTGAAATACTACTAAAAGAAACAATAAACAGTCTTTTTTGTAATAGTTTTGTAACATTGTGTAAAGTTTAACAAACCAATTTTCTCGAGTCACTGGGTGGATTAAATGAAATAACCACTACCATCCAAAGCAATATTAATAAAAATCAGCTCTGAATACCATTTCCAACCCTGTCTAGAGGCCTAGTGCTTGCTACCTGTAAGCATGAATAACTGAATCTGATCACATAGCCAAGCCTCTCTGAGAACATCTGAAGAAACCATTCTCAGATAAGAATGGCAAAGCTTCTCTGAGATCAGAATGAGACATTATAAGAGGCAATGCCTCTCCGAGATCAGATGGAGACATTCCCAGATGAGTCTGATCAAATGATACTGCCTCTCTGAGATGGAGAAAGTATCAAATAGGTCAAACAACTATTCCTCTCAGAGAAGATTAGAGGGAACCATTTTCAGATTTAAAAAAAAATAACGCACAGGTGAATGAAAAAAGTTTCGAAGACTTGCGTTTTACAACTGAAAATCTGTCTGAGTGCATGACGTCCCATCTGACTGTAATTCTGGTTTGCCTGGACTGTTTACTTGAAATACTACATGTGTATTTGGGGCAGTGCTAAGGCAGACATGCTTCTTGAAAATACAACTCGATGTTTAACTCATCACTGGCCCAAAACACCACATGATCAGCGTTTATTTATCTCATCTTTATTGTTTACCGCAGCCATGATCTTGTGGGTTATTTCCAAGTTGACTCTGGGCAGAAAAATAAACCCCACAAAGCAATTACAGATCAAGTTGTAATTAATATCCAGAGACCTTTAGCCTGTTCTGACGAAAACTCAATCAAATTCTGAGTGAAAAGTTCACAGAGTGAGGCAGAAGCCTGAAAAGGTCAGACGCTTTTCTAATTGGACGACCTGAACATTCTTTCACCATCACATATTCTGATGGCTATTAAAGCAGGGATCAGACTCACTCTCGTTATATGGACAAGCATTGTGAAAGGATCAAGGAAACAGGCCTTCAAAAGATTTGTTTGAATTGAAAGACACTTTGTACCAACAGACACCGTGGGCTTAAACATCCCATTATCTTTCAGCGGGCATGTAAAACCAGTAGAGGAAATGTCTCCAGTGCTGCCTGCTTCTATACTGGTGCGTGTAACTGGTTGACTGGTTGAGCAGTAGCATTCATTTCGAGTCCCTTTTATCCTACATTCACATCACTGGCCACTTCGTGAGCACACAAAGACTGTGATGCCTGATATAATACAATGTTTCAGTGTGTGGTAAGGTTACCATGGTACAGTAACAGTGTGTGGTAAGGTTACCATGGTACAGTAACAGTGTGTGGTAAGGTTACCATGGTACAGTAACAGTGTGTGGTAAGGTTACCATGGTACAGTAACAGTGTGAGCGCAGCAATTAAGTTTCAATCCGTCTTTCTGCTAAGACTATGTCAGGAGATACACGACAACTCCAATGCTGTTAGTGACAAAAATCAATAAATTAATTAAAGAAACATAAACAAAAATCACTTTAGGAGGTCCAAACACATTCAAAAACGAACAAAGAATAATTAGCACATCAGAGCACTGGGCTGTGGAGAGTAATGAATGGTATCTATTAAGCAGAGCAGTGATCTGATGCCTACACTTCTATCACTGTGTGGGAACGGATGCCGGTGACTAAAATATGTGTCTCCCGAATTAAAACATCCATTTATTCAGGAAGGCCAAAAATCGGATACAGGCGAGTCACAAGCTTTTGCCAGCAACAATTGCACTTCAGGATGGAAGACTATGGGGCTGCCAGGGTTACCAGAAACACAAAAGATCCGACATTGCTCTCAGTCCAAAGACTGTGAGGTAGAAAAGATTGGCATTACTCACACAAACGTGCTGAGCGAAATATGACTTGTCCAAACCAGAAACGATCTCGGCCCTAAAACGCTGAGCTGACGTAAGCAAACCTGCATGAAAGCTTTTCACGTTTTTTTGTGAAAGGAGCCCTCACAGGGGAGAGTAGTTGGAAGTATACAACAACAGCCTGGTGTATTTTTCAAGCTATTTTATGTACCCAGATAAATGTCACCCTTGAATCCAATTATAAGGAGTACAAACCAGCTAGCCACAGAAAGAAAACTTGCATCACATTCCTGAGTTTTTAAAATTTATTTATAATTTTTTTTTTTTACCAACAACTGTTTTACCATTTAATAAAGGATAGAGGTGCACTTCACAACAACCACAAAAAGTAAACAGAGAAAGAAATGAATACCAAACATCCAAACACTTGAGACCATGTATTTTCATGATGGCTGGCACTAACCACCCAGTGGAAAACCCCTTCCTGCCCAACATTCCCTGGTTACTTGTGTCAGTCACCATCGGTTTCCAACCTACACCCCACCCACCCCTACCCTCTGCTTTATTAATATCCCTGTAAATGCTGCATAAGCAGCGTAATGGGAGCAGGTCTGGTCTGGTGGGCAAGATAACCCCATCAGGACAACCCCATCTGGATAACCCCATCAGGAGAACCTCGTCAGGACAACCCCATCCGGATAACCCCATCCAGAGGAGACAGGAGGACCTAAACATGGCTTGTCTGCTCATACACATTTTGGTCACCCTTCCTGATTAATGTCCCATCATGCACCAGGGCAGCTCCACAGGCAGCAGCGATGGGGAGCCGTGTCATGCATCCTATGCCCTACGTCCAGGGCCCTCCCTAGTGCCCTGCCGCCCTAGGGAGGTGAACAGGTACAGCCCGTTCAGCACTTGCACTCTCCAAATAGTGCCACATCAGCAGAGAGGAGGCGACCCTGGAGATGAGCCCCACTCAGTACAGACTCGCTGGCCCCCACCACCACTCAGTTACGAGCATCGGTACAGACTCGCTGGCCCCCACTCAGCTCAGAGTGTCCGTGGCTTATTTAACAAGCCAACATCAAGTGTTGTTAGGCACAGCGTTCACCGAACTGCAGGTAGGGTTACTTACAAAGTCACAGGAATATTAAGTATCGTTATAATTTAACTGCCTGTATTTCATGGTCGTAGGTTAATAAAGAATCACATAGGTGATTCTTGATACACGAACACATATTACTGTTATTATTCCTACCGTGGGCGAAGAAATGATTTATTTCATTTTTATTAATACAGTTTCTTAGGAATCTGTGACTCAGATCGACCCTGACCTTCACTGAAAAAGCTTCTGACTCACTGCTGTCTGCAGAGAAATGAAACCCTTCAATCTGGCTGATCTGGGTGGGCAGACCCTGTGCCCGGGCGGCCCTGGCACGTCCTCTCCGGCGAGCCCCAGCGCTGGTGCCCAGGCCGTATGTTTGCCTTCTTAATGAAAGCTTTCCTGCATGACTGGCATGTGCTTAATAAGAGACAGAAAATGAAGAAAATTTGCCAGATGGTGTGAAGAGAGGAGAGGCTAGACTGTTTAATCCAGTAAGGCATTCCACCCCCCCGATCAGGATCTTTCCAGAAGGATTAAACCCCATTTTCTTGCCAGCGACAGCTGTCCGTCATTGCCGGGATTTTCCATTATAGAGGCAAAAGGGAACACCTGCCGCTCATATTTCATCAGGACTTATCCCCCCGCCAGCCTTCCTCAAGACAGATACGGAGCCAAATCCGCACGCCATGCCCGTATAAATCCTCTCGTACTGCTTGTTACGTGGATGAACGCCGGCAGGGAGTGTTTAGAACACGCACATCTGTCCCTCAAATCCACTCCAACCCCGGCGTTCAGCCATGCGGAGCACGTGAACGCTGAAAGGCAGAAGCCTTGGCCATTTCTTGGTAAGTTGGAAAGAGCCACAGAGCGTTTGACCCCCAGCTCGTGACTTTCAGGGGGACCAGGGAAGGTGCATCTGCAGGCGGATATTGCTGGTTCCGGCTGACAGCGCAGGGCTCAGATCCAGGCAGCACGGGGAGGTCGTATGGGGGAGAGCTGTGTCAGGGGTCGTGTCGAGGATCAGAGCCCCCAGGATGGACCAGGAGGAGGTTACCTCCGCTTCCCTCACCCACCAGCACAACAGAAGCTGTCTGGGGCTTCTCTTGTAACTCTGTGCTCCTCTGCAGCTCTCTCCCTCTCTCTCTCTCCCCATCTCTCTCTCTCTCTCTCTCCCCATCTCTCTCTCTCTCTCTCCCCATCTCTCTCTCTCTCTCCCTCTCTCTCTCTCTCTTGTCAATTCTCTTTCCCTCCAATCCCTACTTCTTTCCTAAAGTGACAGCAGTAATCTGAACCCAGAGTATTCATCCCCACCTCACAAGCCCTGGCCCTCGATTCAATCCTCTGAAAACACGCATTTTAAAAGGCAGCTTCACAAGATGCCTTCATGTTCAGGTAAACCGTGACTGAAGCAAATCAAGGCTGGTGCCTTAACAAGCATAGCAGGTAACTGAGACGGTGGAGGCCAGCGCCCAGGACTCGGAAGAAAAGGACATCGGCAAGGAGACCGAATCAAACGTGGCCAAGGAAAATATGTAAAGGCGGATAAATTAGAACAGCCACTGAAATTGGAGCCCCCTTACTGGAACAGGCTGAAGATGCACAGAGTTTACGGGATCCAGATCTATATCTGGAGGAACCCATGCCAAAACAACCTTTTCTAGAGAGACAGCAAAGGCGCATCGTGGACACTAGCAGCTTAGAGACTTTGAACTTTCATCCGTTCAGTCACGTCATAGACAGGGTGGTCTCGTGCAACAACTGGCCAGGTGCCTGTATTTTTTTGAAATCTTAAACATAGAATGTTGACAGTCGTGAACTGCATCGCACAAGGCCCACACAAAACAGTTCATTTTTATTTTGGGCACATTAGTGACTGGGCATAATCTGGTCAGGAATTCTCCAGAACCACGTGCTTGTAGGTACATGAACACATGGGAAAAGAGTGATGAGTGTAAAGCAGATGAACTGGTGTACAGTAACAGAGCTGTCATCAAAAACATGCAAGCATGATTAGTAACCGCCTGAGCTAGTATAAACCATCAGCTCTCGTGCTGAAACGCTGCACGGCACAGTATGAAGAGATGAAGACCATCTGTGTGAGGATCCAACCAATGCAATGCTTCCATTTCAAAGAAGTGTGCCGTTCAAAGTGTACCCAAACAATTCCAATGATTAAAATTCACAAAAAGCTGGATTCCTGTTTCCTTGATGGCCTTGGTCCTGCAGGGCTTTGTAGGGAACCAGATGTATTTGTCCTTTTCCCTCTTCCCTGTGCCAATTGGTGGCACCTCGGAAAAAAAACAAAGTGACGTTTTGTTTTTATTTATCACAAGGGAAAGACAAATTGCTCAAAGATGAGCCTGACATGAAACGCTTGTTGGGGTGAGAGACCTTCCAAACGCAGAGGAGTCGAGCACGGTAACCTACCCAGAGGATCCGCACTTCTCGAAGGTGCTATCGGAGAAGATCCGAGCACACAGAAGGGAACATAATGAAGCTCTGAGCAAGGGCCAGGGCCAAAGAGGCGTGGACAAGGAGGACCACCAGCCAATGACGGGCCTGACGTCTCTGAGGCGGCAAATCAAGAGGGATGAAAACTTTTAAACAGGAAGTACCTCCACAGTCGCAGACACCCACAACACGGAACACGCCTGTGGCTTTGAGCTTACCATTCCCATCTCTAATCCTTCTTCACGTCAAGTGCAAGGCTTTAGCGGAAAGGATTCCCGCGCCGTCGTGTACTTCAGTGTTTTACATGGATCAGATCTTTCAGAGTAGAGATGCTCACGTAACCTGTGCCTGATGCCACACGCAAGAACATTCGCGCTGCAAGAGGAACAGTGTCTTCACAAATTACAAGACAGGAACTGCACAGAGTCTGATTGAATAACTGGGACATGATTCCATCCTGAGAGCTTTGTGGCGGGACACCAAATGCGTGATCTTTTGGGGGGGAAGCGCCCCTCTACTAGGCTACTTGATAGGCAACATGCTGAGGAACTAACAGGGGAGTTTATGGATTTTGACTGTGAACCCATTGGGAGGAGAAAAAAGATGAAAAACCAAAACATAAACAAAACAAAAACACAAAACAAGAAGCAGGCAAGTTTCACATGCGTTTGGATCTATTTTTCCCCCAACCACATCAACAACCCTACTACAAAGGTGCATCAAAAACTGACATCTAGCCCTCCTCCCACAATTACCACTAGTGTGATGGCAGACATTTACATTCCCCTCAAAGCTCAGACTCTCCAAACCACCCTCCCCCCCCTCCTCAACCAACTCTACAGAACACAGGCCCAGCCAGAGTTGCACAAATCAAAAACAAGAGAGACTCGAGCCGTTATCCGTCCCCAACACTGCCCCCCCCCCCCACTTCCCTAACCCTTACCACACCACTGTATCTGACGCTTTGAAGTTGGGACCACCGGCACCCGCGCAAGTACTGTGTCTCCTCATTAAAACCCTGAACAGGGTCTGATGGGGGGCAGAACTCCACCCTATACATTGCACACATGTAAACACTTCTCTGAAGACTTCAGACTTCTGTACTGGAGGCAACAGCTGAAACAGTAGGTATGATTAATAGGTCTAATCACCCAGGACACAAACAACATGCTATGCCACCATCAGCTCCCAGTTCAACTCACACGGGTGAGGTTGAGTGCAGAATACTCACAGCTAATTGGGGGATTTCAGTTTCTCATTTCATCCCGTCTTCCTGGCTCCCCTGTCACCTGCGCATGCTATTTATAACTTGTAACCATAACAACAGCTGTATTTCTTTACTAATCCCTGTCAGTTCAGGGTTTTTGTTTTTTTTTTGCTCCTTGTGGGAGGAAGCTTTGCCTTGTGAACATGTTTACAAGGTTTTGTCAGGGTCCCCGTACAGAACAAACATCTCAAAGAAAAAACTAACACATAAAAGCCTAACACAAGTTGGTAGAAAGTAGGTTCAGATGAGATCTTTAAGAACCAAAAACAAAAAAAAAATCAATCTTTGCAGGAAGTGTGACATGTGGAATGTTAAATTAAAAAGTTTAAGAAAAAGAGTTAAGTGTGCAATCTGTCAAACAACCAGCAAACCAACCATTAAACTTTACCAAGCAGCTGTCCTCTGAAAAGTTAGTCATGCTACACCAAGCACCATATACCTGTTATACAGTCCTCAAAATTATGCCAGAACACAGATACGTGTCAAAATGTCAAACGCACTTAGCATAAAAACCTGGTCTGATGAAGAGTGGAATGGGTCTCTGTTCTCAACTCACTGTTCAGCAGCTATTCAACACCCCCTGCTGGCCCCTTATGGCTCTGCATTTCAAATCAAGCCTAGGGTGAGAATTCCTCAGGAGCTTTAGGTGCTGCAGCATCATGCCATCAACCAAAGAAAAGAGAATGAAAGGGTGAGATCATTTGCATAGCAAACCATAAACCATGGTCACATGAGCTAGTCACATGGAACAATGGCCAAGTCTGAAAGGGCTAGCAAGGCTAGCAAGCCTTTGGCCATAACCAGGCCCAACAACAAAGCAATGGCAATCTCAATTTCCTCCAACCTCATTGATGTAAATATATATTAGCTGGCCAAAACTGTTCCCCCAGAGACCAATCCTTGGACCATGCCATCTGGCTGTTATATTCTTGCAGAAATCCAGAATGTGGAACCCATGTGTGATGGGCTCCTTTAACCCTTATAAACGTTGGGGTACATTGACAAAATGGTTGACGATGGCTGTTCGCGTCTAGGTAATCCAGTGATTTCCAAACCTTAAATCTCTGGTGGAAAAAAACAAACAAATATGTTTGTACAGTCAACCTGCTAGGTTTTTGATTTATAAGCATAATCCTTTATCTCACAAAAAGTTCAGTTTTTCATCAAAAAATAATTTAGGGCGTACAGGGATGATTTAAAAAGGCACAATCTGCACATTTTTGTGCATGTGAGAGGAACAGCCAATCAAAATGGCAATGAAGGATTAAGATCTTATTTGTCATGCAAATTCTTCCCTCACATCAGCAATGGCTTAGGACAAGCTACTCAAAACCCTCCAAAACCCAACAAAGATGATTGTTTTCTTGGGGGGGGGGGGGGGGTGTCTATATGACTGCAGCCAGTTAACCAGCATTAGACAGCAGTCCTCTTATGCTACATATCTGCAGCTAATGTTGCTTTGACGCCAGCTTGCTAACTCCAGTAAATAAGCCATAACCCTCAAAGCTTATTACCATGAAGAACGGCCCAATGGCTCACAATGGCAATCCTCGTAATTCTCAGAGCCACAAATTCGCAAAAGCCAGTTTTTGCGTGTTTACAGGGTTATATTTAGCTGTGTCATATCTGAATACCTTGCCAAGGGGAATGAGTCACATTGTACTTAGCTTTCCAACAGTGTGTACAGACACCCTGAAACAAACTGTAGCCTATTAGGAGACACAGGAGTCAAAATGCCCCCCAAAAATTTAATAAATAAAAAGTCGATCCGGCAATTTTCCAAATCGGCACCTCATGAAATTCACAGCGATGCTGCCAGATAAGAGAACACTATAGTCATGGAGCACAAAAACACTGGAACTTTTAGTCTTGGATCTCGTCCAAGTGCTGTGAGCCCAAGATGCTTCATATTCTTTTCTGTGTATTTCCAGTCCTTTTGAATATCATCCAAAACATTCCTAATGATACAGTTAAGTCTTGTGAACAGAATATCTTATGTAACATCAATATGTGTAAAAACATGGTGTAAAGCATCACTGTTAGCTAACTGTCAACTACTACATTTTCTATGACTAAAAATTAGCAATACATTCCTGACATTACTTCTGAAAAATATAACCTCAGGTGATATAAACCATTTTACATCTTTTAACATCTATACAAGTTTATTCTCACCTCTAATTATTAAAAATATGTGATGCTAAAGTGATGGTATTATAAGTATATCGCTAACGTAATATTAGCAAAACAAACAGCTAAACCCCAAACTGTGGAGATCTTCACCTGCCATTACAGTCTTTGGGGGGGTGTGTCTCATGTAAATGAGTAGGGATGAGGGGTTGGGTAGGGGAGAAGCCCGAGTCATTTGAATACTACTACAGTTTACCTGGTTATAGCTATTACTGTTAATTGCATTGCCAACAAGTCAAGTAAACATCTCAGAATCTTTCCGAATCAAATGAGGTGATCAAGATTCCTACCTTTCCCAACATCCGAGCGATTGCACTGCGAAGAGAAATCTGCTCTTTTGGAAATGTACCCAGTTTTTCTCCTATTTCCTCCAGACCTTTGCAGGCTTCCTCCGTCACGGAGGTTCCTCATGCTCTCTCTGGAAACCGTGAAGTAAGCTCTGAGAATCATCAAGCATGAATGAGGAAAGAGGCTCTACCGAGAGCCTCTCGCCCCACTGCTATCTAATGAAAGCATTAACTGAACAATGAACATCGTGGTCCTGTGAGCTCCTGGATAATGGCATCACTGCGAGGACTCAAACTCCATGTGACTGAGACGTTCTAAAAGTGTCTAAGTGTATTGACCTGCTCAGGAGTCCTGTACTTCCACAGGACACTGGACTCTGGCGCTGCCATAATCTCCTTTTAGGAAGTAGGCCCTTCACAGCTTTGGGTTAAAGGTCACTAGAGTCCCCTCCAGCTGCCTCGAGGGATGTAGGGGCAGAGACGGTCCTGGCAGTTAATTCAGAGCGATGGTGAGGGGAGAGGAGGTCGTATCAACCTCCAAAGAACTGCTGCATGTCCTCTAAATGCAAAAACAAGCAAACCACTCAAATTCAGAGCTGTAACCGGCTTTTGTAAAACCTTCGTTCTTGGCCAAACAGGCAATTAAAACGCATCCTCCCAGCATGAATGGAAAACTGATGAGATTCTATATACACACCTAAGGATAGCTCAGATCTCTAGAGCTACGGAAAGGTGAACAGTAATGCTTTGGATGTGCTTAGATTCCTGATTCCAGTCATATGCCGTTACATAAAGAAAGTCTCATTGGAAATCAAAGAGTGGAATCAAACAGTGCAATGTGCTCCAGAGGAGTTCCAGAACCTCACAACACCACAAGTTCTCTGACCTTTCAGTACAAAGACAAATTCTTTCAGGCTTCATGCTACAGAGAAAGACGTGACTGTAGGAGGGTTACCCCCCCCCCTTTTTTCTTTTTCAAAATGACTCTTTTTAAGGCTTTTTAGCACGCTGTGGAAAATTCAAAGTGACCACAGCCACCCAAAACATGATTCATTCGGTGCTGTAGCGAGAACGTGGACAGCGTCTGGCATTTGGCCTCGCTGATTCAGAGTTGAGGCTATCAGTCAAAGACAGACCGGCGGCCTTTTCCGTGCCTCGACTCCAAACGCACGAGTTCCGAAGTTCCGCGCTGCAGCGAACAGGCGCGTGAGAAGTAAGACTTGAATCTACAGTCAGTCGGTCACAGTGACACAGAGCATCGCTTCAGGAGGAGAGAGAAACAAACAACCTCTGAAACGAATCACAACATCGCTTTTGTGCTGCTGTCTAAACAGAAGGGAAAAAAAATTGATTTGAAGACACCTACGTTGGCAATGATGCATCAACAAAGGCACTCATATACTGGACCTGCACAGTTGGTCCTGTGCAACATCCACGATCACCTGTGTTCCTCCTACTTCAACCCAAAATCTCTTTTAATGTCTAAAGACACATTGACTGAATCTGCTGACTACACACACCCACCCACCACTGATTACATACTAAACACCAAACAGCACAGCAAACGCATGGGTGTGTGCACACGCGCGCGCGCACACACACACACACTTATCCCCCACTACAAAACCCACACACACGCAAAGACTGCAGCATAAGCCACGTGTGGATTTTCTTCCTGCCCTGCATCACATTACAGCAAAATAATGACATTTCGAGCTGTCGTTGACTGTCATGATGCTCTTCCTCAGTGTTCACGCACTGCAGCAAAACTCAATTAACAGGCAGCCAACATGCTTCCTGGAGCACCGCGATGACTCCCCGCAGACAACGTGTGTTATAGCCATTAACGAACAGTCAATAATAACATCCGCAATCAATCAGCGCAATCGCTGGAATCTGCTCCAAAATGAGCTTGCAACCGCTCCTTCATTCCATCTCCTCGGTTCAGATCACAGGCCACGTGTTGAACTGCATCACAGAGCCTTTGAAAACAACTGTATTTAAAACATTTTTTAAAAAGTGACTCAGCGCCAACTTCTCGAACTCGAATGTGCTTGTATAACGCAAGAGAGCGCCAGCGTTAGAGTAGTTTAGGCTCAAGGGAGAGTGGGGGTCATTCTTCAGATCAGTTCCGTGAGCAGCCAAGAAGTGGCTCCGATCCAACTAGCCGGAAGCAAACCCGCTGCTCTGCGCTGCTCTGTGGGCACGGAGGGAATGTGCACGGCCTCCGGCTGCCGGACACCTAAACCGTAAACTTTAAAAGTAAACCATTTCAATAAATCATTACTATTTTATTCATGCTAACTTTCAGGTTATAAGGCATGTGTTGGGTATGGTATAGCCGGGCCTGTTTCAGCATGGCCCATTGCTCCGTAGCTCTGAGGAACTGCTGCAGTTGTGAAAGCAGCTCTTCATCACCACCAAAGCGGAAAACGCTACACCCAAAACCCCACTGGGGTCATTCGAGGTCTTCCAGATAAGAACTGAACCGACAAACACGGAATTGGAGGGGAGACGAGAATTGGAGGTGTGTGTGGAGCAGTATCCAGGCAGTGATGGAGAATCGGGTGGGGTAGGGTGTGGGCAGGAAACACATCGCATCAAAGCTGCGTGGTCAGCCCTGGGGAGGGGGGGGGGCGTGTTAC
>JAOXYF010000027.1:7499103-7509222 GCA_028565775.1 Sternarchorhynchus goeldii | reverse complement strand
TGTGTGTGTGTGTTTCACAATAAAAGTCTCTTCTTTTCTCTGCTCAGCTGCAGGGCTTTGAACTGACTGTTCTGTTTTGAAATTCTGAACAAATGCACAAATTGGCCTCGTTCAGCTCTGAATGCGTTTGTTTGTCGTTTTTAACATGCATAATTTTGAGTGTTTGTCTCGTTGGGAAATGTTTGGGTTTTTTTATTTTATTTTGCAAGTTAACTCCATATCTCACAACCACAGAGAGGCGCATGAAACATTCAACCAATCTGTACCCGTTTAAAATTTGCATTTGAATATGAATATAATTTAATGGCTGCATTTAACTGCGTGAGGTGCGGTTGTTTTTTCCAGGATGACTGAGGGCATACGAGTGGCCAGCAGGAACAGGTGGTCCACACCGACCAGGACCTCGAGGTTTTGGTGATGCGTGAGAGCAGGTGTGGCAGCTGCCACTTCGTTAACGGAACTCTGCTAGATTTAACTAAAGCTTAAGCAACTGTCTTGTCTCGGCTGAAACAAGAAATTGGTTTCTTTTCTTAGCGATCTTTAGATAGAACTTGTTTCGTGGACGTTGTATTTTACACCTCCCCCCGATTGGTGTAAACGAACCACGGCAACACACAATCACGTGGCGTTTTGAGTTCTACGAGGCACAGCAAACATTTTGTTTCTTTCTGGTTAGCTTGCGATTCATACCGTAGAGCGTTAATGCGATCGGACAGGCATTGGTTTGGCCACTTCAGACACTGGGGCTATGAAAAAACCCCAGCGTGGTCTATAAATCTTTACTAACACTCACAGAGAAGGGTCACACAGATGCCCTCGGAATTACTGGGGTAAAAAATGCAGCTCTGCTCGGAAAAAAGGAGGGACATTTCTGAACATCAGGGGAATAAACACCAACGTATCAAACGGAATCAGAAAATGGCTCTTAATCTTTGTTTTTCTTGCATACTTGATCATATTTAGGATGCATTTAGATCCGCATCCTTAGGATTATGGGTACATATAGTATCATTACAGTTAATATAATATTAGTGTGTATTGTGTGTACTGTGTATTGACAGTCCTATTCCATTTCGCGTTCTCTTTAATGGATCTAAAAAGAATGAGAAATGAAGAATAAAAAAAATGACGTGGGGAACAGATCAGAGCGATGGAAGTTGAACTTATTTGCGTCAGAATTCAAATCTGAAAAATGAATGTTCTCATCTCACAAACAGCATAGTGATGCTTCAGACCAGAGCTTTGAAAAATATAAAAATATCATCAAAGCCATTTAGGTGAGAAGCACACGATTCAAAGCAGCGACGTCAGTGCGCGTGTCTAATACAGGACTAGTGCATGGGTAGTCCACTAGGGTTAGGGGTCGGGGTCAGGGTCAGGGTAGCAGCATGCAATGCACCACCTGTCCACTAGGGTTAGGGAGCTGTTAACGATAACAGCTAAACACGTTTTACTGCTTAATGAACTGGACAGCTGACAGGTATTTGAATGCTCGTCTGTCAGAACTGAGACAATAAAAATTGTAAATAAAGCATCCATGAACACAACTGAAGGAGTTCAGGCCCTAAACAGCAGTCCAAGCCTCTGGTACATGAGCAAAGAGTGGAGAAAGAAGCCTGAAACATCTCCTCACTTAACGCAGAGCGAATTATTACAAGCATGGCACAATGGGGTTTTACACAACAGTACATGTCAAAGCAGGGCCAAGTCCTTCTAATTGTGCCGGTGTGTCTATTCAGCGTCCCGTACACAGATTCAGGACCAGCGCGTGACACCACCACGTGAGGTCTGCAGGACTCCGACCTCATCACTGTGCCCGATACACTTCAGTATAATACATTAAGGACTCAGTGTCCCCATTTCCTGCTTCTATTTCCATTCCTGTAACCATATTGACGCGCACACACTGCACACGGGCACGGGCACACACACGGGCACTCGGTACTTCTCACCCTCATCAGACTTAATGCAAATAAATTCTGCACCTGTTGAGGATTTTTACCCTGTTTTCGGCAAAACACTCATACAGCTGTTTGTATTGTTCAGCAAAGGCAAATTTCTCATTGATGTACGTAAACACACACAAGGTCGTCATCAACAGCAGTCCAGTTGTGCTCGAAGCTAAAATAAATGCGTCACGAGCCAATGAAGGCGCTCAACGTCTGCTTGCTCTTTGATGACATCAAATGTTTTAAAAAGCACGATGTTAACTGCTTCCAATTAAAAGCAACAGGAAGGAAAACTTCTCCAGCTTCCAGCTGCCGCCTTGTCCGCTACACACGGCGAGCCAGGCTGTCTCGCCTCGTTACATCACCCAAACACTCGAACGTTAAATCAGCCCGACCAGCCGTTTAGGTCAAGCTTGTAATTAAGTGCAAAATGCGTTTAAAGGTTACAGCGAT
Organism: Sternarchorhynchus goeldii; assembly: GCA_028565775.1. NCBI lineage: Eukaryota > Metazoa > Chordata > Actinopteri > Gymnotiformes > Apteronotidae > Sternarchorhynchus > Sternarchorhynchus goeldii. The sequence continues at coordinate 7,506,820 of JAOXYF010000027.1, read as the reverse complement.
TTTACAAAATCCCAATTAACAAAGTACATTAAGAGAAGACAGATGTAGCGCTAATAAAAACAATACGACTCAACACATTAACCGCCGTGGGGTCGGCCCCGCCCCCTGCCCGGTGGTGCCAGCCCTCTTCAGAGCCTCTCGACTGAACGGGAGCGTAGGAGAGAGGCTTTCTGAGCACCTCAGAAAGGTGCCCACCCCCACAACTCCCACCGGAGCTCCACGCGGCCTCCGCAGCAATCCGACCCCGTATTACGTTTCCGCCCCTCCATCCGCTCCATCTAACCCCGTTTTTGCATCCGCAATCCATTAGCTGAGCCTCGTCTGTGGTGGCTCAATGCTTCCGCTGCCCTCGAAAACGAATATCCAATAATAGCAAAGGAGGAGGGGGGGGGGGGGGTCCTGAGGCCACGGCCGTTTGTCTTAATCAGCCTCGGAGAGGAGCGGCGCGTATAAAGAGCAAAGCGCCTTAACACAAGGTGAGGGGTTTTATTGGAGGAGACAGAAGCACAAAGGGGACCAAGGCCCCCGTTGGGCTCGTCCAAGGCTTTCTGGGCGAGAGCACGGTGGGCGAATCCTGATCGCACGGCCGTCGCAAGGACAGACGCTTCGCTCCTTTCAAACGTTCCTATAAACGACAGCTGTGATGCTGCATGAAAAATATTTCAGATAATAAACATTCAATTAAAAAAGTTTTAGAATTTCAGGTGTTATTGTATCAAATTATTATATTTTATATATTATATAAAATAAATATAATATTTATTTTAAAATATAATTATATATATATATACACACACACACACACACACACACAACATATCTACTACTATACTAATACCTACATATCTTAATACTAAACTTTCTTTAAAATCTTTTTATTATATATAGACAGATTCAGTAAGCATAAAGCGCTTTCTCGCTGCCCACTGGGAGACTCTGTGTCGGGATTTCTCAAGAATGACCTTCAGCTGACCTTCGCTTCCACACCACAGAGAGACGGAAGGCTGTACGCCGTCCACGTCTTCTGAACGCGGAATGACTGGCAGTAAGGAGTGCAGAACTGGTGGGGTTTGCCGGGGGGGGGGGGGGCGTTCAGTCAGCCTGGGCCGCCCCCATGAGCTTCCATTCACTGGCAGCGAAGTTGGAAAAGTTTCAGGCAATTCACCACATCCTCGGTATGTGAGGTCACACCTCAGCCCCAGATCGAGGACAACAACGACTCCATCGCCCCACAGAGGATGGAAGAGGGTCATTTTGGGTCGTGCGGGTAGTTTCAAGAATGTAGTAAACAGTGTGGCGATATTCCACGGCATCCTTTGAAGTGCACGCTCCTGCAGGAAGTGTTTGAAGTGGCTTTACTGCACGGCTGGAGCGTTAAACAGGGGCTCAGCCACGGGACGAGGGCTTTAAACACCCAGGTCTGACAACGAGGGAGAATCAGACAACGCCCAGACCAGCACTGTGGAGCGAAACCCCGTCATGAGCCGTCCTACCTCGTACACGCCCGCGCGCAGACACACACATGAACACACGCAGGCCGGCAGACAGACAGACGCACGCAGACCCAAACACACATTACCTGTTTATGTGCTTCGCTGGATATTCGGTTAGTGTAGCGCAGAACCTCCAACTCCATATCAGTCTTAATCAGACGACTACAGAGGGGGGAGAGAGAGAGAGAGAGAGAGAGAGAGAGAGAGAGAGAGAGAGAGATAGGACTCATCACCTAGCAAAATCAACACACTGCCATACAAGATATAGTATTTTATAAGCATTGGTTTTATGAAGGTTGAGAGCAGGAGGAGAGAGAGGAGGCACAGAGCGTGACAGGCTGTCAGAAGCTCCTGACGAACGAGAAGCATTAAAACATGGTGCTCAATACTCAGCACACCACCACTGCTGTGACGGCTTCCTGCAGAACCAACGTGACGTGCGCAAACTGGCCGGATGCTACCAAACCAAAGTTCAAGTGGTCCTCACAAAGACCGAGCTACTTGTGAATGTGTTTACGTTTCTCCGGTTACTCATAACGCTCGGTATATCTGACAAACCCTGATTTCTTTACACAGTTAAGTGGGTTCTAGTTGTGAGCAGGAACCAATAAGGCAGAGTCTGTATGTCCTTTAAGGCGGAGTCTGATTTCCATGAAGATTTCCAGCTCTGATCTGACACGTCAGGCTGTCCTGACTTTAATGAGCACAGTGATGCCTCAGAACTACAATACCCACGTTCCATTAAACCCGCCGAAGGAAGCTTGAGCGAAGTTTGTGAAAAATTTAATCGGCTCATAAAAGGAAACGTTAAAACCCCACAGGTCTTCAGGGAAAGGGCGGAGCCTATCGCAACTGCCACTGCTGTCATGGAAAAAAGATTTGCAAGCGTAACAGCAGAGTTGAGAGGTTGAAAACTTTGGCGCTTGACATCTGTGATCCGTCATCTCCGGAGCACAGCGGCATACTGACAGCCTTCTCCAACTTTCACTGAACACCATGTAGAAATAACACAGTTATAGAATCCAACAGGAGATGAAGTCCGGAGAAACACTATGTGGGGAGATGATCGGCCGGCTCTGTTAAAGATCTCCTGGTCATCAAAACCAGGAAGGGAAGGGAAAGCAACATAGAAAATACATTCTGACGTTGTAGCAGGTTAATTATAGCATAAAAACCAGGAGCACAAGAACACACAGTGGGGCTGACAGATAAATAAGCTCCTGGTAACTCGTTAATGAAGAGCTTCTATTCTTGCTGTCTGCTGCTGCCGCCGACTCCTTAGCGACAGTGTTCACGTCTGAGGCACGTGCAAGCGAACGTCACCTCACGCGACTCCGCACGAACCTGCCACAATTCTCTAACAAGGATTTTATAAACAGCCCTATTCACGTCACAGGAACACACACGCACATGGATGTAATTCATACGTCTATTTTAAAAACGCAATTCGTATTTCCAGAGTGCTAACAATTTATTTATTTAGATTTTTAATTCATGAAGTCTTCTAATATTGGACTGCCTCTGGGACTAGAACTTGAAGAGAGGTTAAAGGAGAATATATCATTAGATATTTCACTCCAAAGGAAAACATTTCCGCGCCTTGTGAAGCTTTTCCATCTGCGAAGGGCCGACTGCATCAGGAGGGAGTGGCTCCATAAACCCCCTGCTGAAGCAGAGCTAATGTGGGAGGGGCCACTGGAAGTGTGATGTGGGAGGGGCCACTGGAAGTGTGCAGGCATGTGAGGAGCAGGTGAGATACGTGCAGGGGGGGGGGGGGCGGGGAGCAGGTGTGGAGCAGGTGAAGAGCGGACAGGGAACAGACGAGGAGCAAGTGAGGAGTAGGTGAGGAGCAGGCGTGATGAAGCTACTCCCCACAGTGTCACAGAGGAGACAGCATAATGCAGAAAACAGCCTGGCAGGCACGCAGACTATTATAGAGAAACACTCAGGCTTGGTACAGCATTCAGGATAGAGAAAGAGAGAGAGAGCAGGGGAAGGAAGGAGAGAGCGTGTGTCGAAGAGAGAGAGAGAGAGAAAGAGAAAAAGGGAACAGTGTAAGGAGACAGAGAGGGAGAGGGAGAGCAAGAGTCCTGCCTCAGAACACTTTCACAAAATTATCTGAGCAAAGGCTGAGTGGATTTGTGTGCTTGTTGACTTCTTCTGCAGGTGTCTCTGAGGGGGGCGAAGCGAGGCAGGAACGGAGCTGTAATTTGGTAGTGAGAGAAATCGTGAGAGTGGCTACGCATCGAAATGATTGTGCTACCATCAATGATCCTTCAGCGAGGCGTAATTTACACAACATGTGAACTTGATATTCTCAAAGGCACTCTCATTATGGTATATATATTATATATATAAAAAAAATGAAGCATTGCTTAGCTTAGCCGTAGAACTTAATTTCTGGCCTTGGCACAACACGAGTGATGCATATGGTTAGTGAAAAACCACACACAGACCGCAGCTCTCAGCTTCACAATGCAAAGAGCAATCAACAGCCTCCCAAAGGTGCAAAACACATCCAGGTCTTGTTAGTAAACGCAACACCCCCATATGTTCTGCGACTGCAGGACTGGACCGATGAGGCGAGAGCTCTGCCTAGCTGCTAGGAGAACCAGTGGCGTCTCCTAGGAGAGTCTCAGGCTTCTTTGACTAGCAGTGCTGAGCAAAATTTAATCTTTTATCAAAGCCTTAGAAACAAGCTTGAAGGGGGGAAGAAAAAAAAAAAAAAAAGTCTGATTCACTCTTGCCTGTCGTTGGATTGCGCTCAACTGCACTTTAATGCAGAGAGATGGTAGGCATTTACTCTTCTGAGTTACTGCATTGGTAGTGTTCAAGTTATGTAAGGAAAACTGCAACAGATCAAGGTCGGCAAGAAGGATGACATTTGTTATAAACTGATGGTTTTTAGGTGTGTTATAGGTATGTGTGTTTGGTGATTAAGATGTTAGCCACACCATGTTTAAATCTCACTTACAAAGTTACCTCATTAGGTCAAGCCTCACAGTTACACACTGTAGTTTCTGGTGAAAGTGTGAGAACTAGACCCATTTCACAATTTCCAAAACTCCCTACTCAAATGCCAGGGACAGTTCACCGTTACTGCATTGTGTGACCGGGGGGGCGGAGCTTAGAGTCAAGAACCTTAACGGGGGGGGGGGTGTGTGGGGCTACGGTGCGTGGCCTACCATTCCACAATCACGGGGTGCAGGTGGGTGTTGTTCACCTGGAACCTGAAACAGAAGAACAGGTACTGTATAAAGCTTCCCTCAAAATCACTCTACAACCATTATATTGTTAACGCTGCTTAACAAAACCGCAGACAGCGGTAACACAAGAGGCCTTGAGAAACCGTGGAAAATCAGCAGTAACCTTATAAGGTTAACAGTGACAGAGCTTCACTGAAGCACCACTCTTAAGCAGAAACCATGAGCTTATGATTTATATATTCATGCATTTATTCATGTATGCATTTATTTGCTTTGTTTGTTTGTTTGCATTCATGACTGAATTAATATTTCTGATATTAGTAAACAGTAGTCATACTGCAACTGGGGTTCAATGGAATGTACCCTGTTTTGTGTATGTATGCAAGAAATGTGTGTGTAAGTGCAAATACTAACAGCTCCCCCTGGTGGAGAACCTGCACCAGGTCCACCAAGTGGTTCACTTCCAAAACGGTGCCAAAATACATACAGCAAAGGCATGGCTGAGCATCCCTCAAGCAAGAAGTAATTAAGATCATCGTTAAATTGTAGTGTCCCCAGCAGCCCTCACTAACCCCCACCCACCCACAACCACCCCACCTCCCCACACCACCCTCAACTGGAATAAACTTACCCACAAATCAAGAAACTTTTATCCAAAATTACTCTGAGGTCTATTGGAATATCGGCAAAATGCTGGTACCGAACTACAGTGGTGGGTGGGCGGCGCTTTTGAGCAACTTACCGGCTGATTCCTTCAAAGGAGGCCTCACGACAGATACTGCCACTGTCTGTGTTCAGGCCTCTCTGAGAACGAGACACAGGCAGAACGAAGCAGGTAGACCATAAGAACGAGGGAGTGAGAGAGAGAAGCAAGCAAAGGAGTGAAAGGGAGAAGGAACGACACGATGGAGAGCGAGAGAGACTCTCAAGGCCGCCTTCAAACGTCTCATTATCCACACCTATTATTACTGTGGGGAAAAAAAAACACTCAATTGAATACCATCTGTCTAGGCGGGCGGAGAATTTTCCCCCCAATCCCTTTAAGTGCCCAGGCTGTGACACTGACGTTGATGACACGGAATGAAGGTTTAGTGCTAAATTGACACTCTCCGCATTTGAAAGCATTCAGAAGTTACGGCTTTCAGGCAGCTGAACGCACTGGGAGTCACAGCTGGTCTTTAGTCTGGGCATCAGTCTTACAAACTGAGAATGAATCTTATAAACCCCCCCCCCCCCCCCCCCAAAAAACCCCCAATAATAACAGGGATGGGAGGGAGGACAGTAGCCAGCAGAAATAAACAGCCATCAGCTGGATTCAGATCCACAAGAGGAACGTTTTAAATGAGTGAGCAAGGAAGTTCTTCCGAACGCAGGCGCCAACACAGTGCAACCTAGTCCTCTGCTTCCAGCTGAACACCGTTTGAACAAAGTCATGTTCAGCCTCATAATAGTTTAAGGAGAGGTTCGGGTAATGAGGGACAGACAGTAATAGATCTGCTCAGCTGCTTCAGAAATCACAAAAGCTACTGTGTTAGATGCTGCCTAGAGACCAGCATCTCCAGCTGAGACTTGTGGCTTTTTCAACACAAACAAACCCCAATAGCACACTGTTCTTCTAATGACTGTGTTCCTCTACTAAAATGCAAGGTAATGAGAGCTTTACCAGTGTGAGGAGGACGGACGGTTCCAGCTTCGTCAGGACATCAGCAATCTGCAAACAAACATGAGCTTAACTAGTCAACAATTCAGTGAACTCATCTGATTTGAACAACTTTCAGACACAGTGCAGTGTAATTTCCCAACTCTCAAATCAACCAGTAAGTTGTGAAACTGACTGAGGGGAACTTCTCGTACGAAAGGCCATTGGTGACTGCAGATTCTGCTGCCTGCTTATCAAGGCACCAAACATTCCAAATGTCAGACAATTCCAGCAAGAGAAGCAAGGAAAACTTATGAGAGCCAAGAATTCTGGGACGTGTTCCTGAGCAGTCCGACTCTGTACACCCGCAAAAAGAAGCTGATCTCTGAAGTCTTAGAAGAAGAGAGAAAAAAAACCCAGTCCTACCCCATCTTTAGCCTGCCAGTATTCTTAACACTATCTATCGTCACATCAGTATATTTGAGGTATTTGATAGAAACTGCAAAGCACTTCGGTTTGTCCCTCTGGACATGGGTGTCTCCCAAAGGCTGTGCATGTAAATGTAAACTGAAATGCGTACGGCAGGTTCCACTGACAGCAGGTTCCACTGCTGGACTAATTCCCTCTACTGGCCCACTTCTCTCTAAGACATGTCCTTAGGCAGCTTGAACAAGCATGAAGCCAACAATCGGGCAGACATGGGAAAAACGAGCTCCAGATGCCAGACCGGCTAAAACAGTGATGGACGATCAGCTGCTCACTTTAATTCGATCCATCTGCAGGTAGAGGAGCAAAAGGTTCTGATCAGTCCTTCAGCTACAGTACTTCAGCACTCATGGAAATGGCTATGAGATCAGTTTAGCCCCCCCCCCCCCTCGCACAGGTAAAGGCTGTGATGTGGTTGTGTGTGTAAAAGTGTAACAACAACCCAGCTAATAAGCCAACAGTAAGAGAACAGTAAGAGCCAGCCCTGTGCTTTTAACGGTACCAAACACTCTCAACACAAAGCTACAGCCACTCCTCTCTCCTCAATTCCAGAGCAGGAAGCAGGATCAGGCAATTCCAGGTCAGTAAAGAGCGGCAAGCCGGTACGGCAGATCGGCAGAGGCCATCGGCAAATGGAACGGGGCCAACGTTAAAAACAAATGAGGTCTAGAGGGGTGTTCAGGGCGGAGCTAATAAATCTGGCCAGAACACCAGATTAATGGCACACAGAGTGGCGATGATGCCCACTTAATGTGCCGTGCCCGACAAATTACGAACACGCTGGGTACAGCACAAAAGCCACAGCTCTCGGACTGCGCGTCTTAGCGACTACAAAAAAACAAACTCTAACCCAGTCCCTAAATATCGATTATAACCAACGTGTCTGCTATGAG
>JAOXYF010000027.1:7483438-7498593 GCA_028565775.1 Sternarchorhynchus goeldii | reverse complement strand
TCTCAACACCCCCCCCCCCCCAGCGAAAGTTGTTTAAAAATTTGTGAGCCGAGATACGGAGCGCGATCGTCTTCAGGCCATTTATAGCACTTTATTGAAGATGCCTGATGCGGCTACGCATCACTTCATCACGCTACTCAAAGTCAGACATACAAACAGAGCTTCAAATGAGCTCAGTGTTCATTCCACCTTGGTTCATACAACCAAGGCGCCATCAATTCTCTCCTTAATTCTCTGTCAGTTGTAAATATGACCGCAGAGTTATTAATCAGCTGCATATAAATAGATACATGATAAAAACACAGACAGCTAATGGCAACTTGATTATGCCTCCTGGCTATAGAACTGCCTGGCAATCATGGGTGACAGTTGTACAACAAACAGACTGAACCGGTTAGCAGCTGGACTGATCACTAAAGAGATTACCGCAAGCTTGAGAAGGAAGATCCTCAACCAAATCCCATTCAGATTCAACCTTCCCCAAACGGGTCCCAATGCATGCAACATCTCAGTGTCTTGAGGTACCAACAGCTGGATTTCATTTGCATCACTAACTTATCTGTTTACTTATAGTGAACCTGTTATTGGCCTGAGAAGAGATTAATCAAAACATTCCATCTGCAAAATATGTGAATTTTTGACCGTCATTCGAGTTAAAGGAACCAGAATATGTGATGTTTCACGTGCTGTGTGTACACACGGCAAATAGCAACACGTAGCTGTCTTTGATACAGCCTCGCACCCAGCCCACAGCTGCAGGACCACGGACAGCGACTCAAACAATGCACAAATCCTCCACAGGGCAAAGGAATTCCACACAGACTCAAGAGAACGGGAGGGGCAGTTAAAACTGGACAACACCCATCAAGAGCATCGCTCTACCCCTAATGTACTGCACCACCGGAAGAGGTGGATTAGAGTTCATACCGTCTCTGGCAATATTCAATACTATATATGACCTTACTGTCCAGGATACACAAGTCAGATGATGATGTGGTCAGCTCCACTCAGCATTCAAGCATAGCAGGGCTCACTTCCCAACGCCCATTTAATAACACCCCCTTCCTTATACAGTCTTAATGGTGACTGAGGATGGAGCAGAGATTAAAATGATGAGAGGAGTTAAAATCCATTGTTCATCTCTTCTCAAATGACCCTTGGAAAACCTTTTCATTGCAGTCGCAACAATTCCCCTTGATGAATCCTTTTAAAGTCTTCATTTGAACTTTATTTCCTTCTATTTTTAAAATCAAACATGTCCTCTCTGCTTATTGCAGATCATTTCAGCATAGACGGAAGTTTTAATTTAGGAGATTTATTCAGTGTCCCAGAAAAAAGCCATCCGAGCTTGAAAATCCAAAGATAACCTTAAAAATCTTTTATTAATCTGAAGAAAAGTTTTCTAATAAGAGGATGAGAATTGTAAGTTTAATACAAGCTTTTGAGCCAAACTAATGACTTAACTGAAATGGACACTGATTGATCTTTAATTATTCCAATTTTATATTTAATATATACTCAGATTTCTGGCAATCAAGATTAATGACATGAAAACGGTCCAATCAGTGGAAAACAAATCAATCAAAACAAACCCAGGGATGGCAGGAGAACCGCAAACCAATCAATGGTGTTCCCCGCATGGGTTCCGACAGCACGGTTTGAACAGCAACACATCTCAACATAAGTGGAAAATGATGGTCATTAAGACAATCTGGATGTGGTTGTTTGCATATTGTGGGGGAGTCAAATAGCTGTAATTATGCAATTGGGCATGAGATCCACTTGAGACGAGATCAGATGAACACACCGTAATCTGTCAGACGAGTGGAAAAAATGATGGAGAGAATAGAGGAAAGGCTAGAATAGCATACAAGATGAATTGGATGTTATCCAGAGAGCTGTGCAAACACAAAATAAAGGTCACTATGACGGTGCTTGAGGAATTCTGTTCCTTTCAAATTTCTAATAAGCCGTTTCCTCGGTGGTGGGAACATCAAGCAGTGTGTTATGGTGGTCCATCCAGCGGAGAGGGAGGGCCGCTGGGGTAAGGGCTTCGCAGAAAGCGCAACCATCACAGGAGTCGTATCCTGTTACAGCAGGAGCTGCACGAAGACCCGAAGATCCAAACGAAAAGCACAGACGTCCTACAAACCTTTAACCTCCAGTCTGGGCTCCATAAATGCAAGCCGTCACACAGGCTGCCACGGAGCACACCAGTGGAGTGGATCAGGCTACACGCGTGTGCGTGCGTACGCCCTCTCTGCTTCCGAGCCTCCATTTGTCCTCCAAGATTCCCAATATCCCCTGCTGCCTGATTGGCTTTGCTCTCCGTGGCTGTGCCACTGTTTGCCTTCTCAAATGATCTGTTTGTCCAAGAGTGAGGGAAACCTCTGGAGAGTCCGCGTTTACTCTCCCGAGCGGAGAGTGGGGTGGGGCTAAGAAAAGGCGTGGACAACAGGTAGGGGTCATACAAACTGGTAATAACGCAAATGAGAGCAGAGAACAGACACATCAGAAAGGCAACACCACTTGAATCTCACAAGGGACTTCTACCAGAGGCAATGAAGTTTGAGGGAGTATTTCTGGAGTTTGAGGGAGCATTTTTGCTGTTCCTAGGATTGTGCTCTTCTGGACTGAGATTGATGATGTTATTCCCGTAATCTGTTTGCGTTATTTCTCCAGTTTAGGGGTCACTGGAATGACCATGGTGTTAATCTTCTGGAAAATCACCACTTCCTTCAGTTCCTGGTATTTTTCAAACCTCTCATATTGTCATATTACCACTTCTGTTTTCTACATCTTGTCCACCATCACACAGGCGGTTTGGCTCAGTGCGACCTGTTTATCTGTCTAGATTTGGAGGTTCCTTGCATACGTTCCTGTATATGATCCCTGCCACATGCTTGTATCTCTGAGTCAGAAGTGCGTTGTGGGTGTAGTAGGGTAGTGTCTCAGTCCAGTTCAACAATATTTATTCAACAAACATGCACAAGGGTTGGTTAAAAGGAAAACTATTTACCGTTCCCACAGAGTATTAAAATATATAAGGAATAACCCTGGAGTAACTACACGGTAGCAGACTTTCGGTAGAAGCCACTCTGTTACAGTTTAGGGAGTAACAACCAAAAAAGCCTGTTGGCTGCAAAGCCGCTCAAGACATACACGTCTTCTTTAAGCACAAAGTGTCTGGGGTTGCGTGTCCTGGTGATGAGACTATCTGTGTCATCACATGTAGTGCATGTCTTGCCTGCCAGCATCTTGCATCCTGCGACTAGGTGTGGGATTGTGTCAGAGGCTCCTTGGCACAGTCTGGATCTCGGGTCTTGCCTGGTGTGATACAGCTCTGCCTCAGCCAACATAGTGCTAAGTGCTTCATCTTGTGTTGCTGTGATCAGTCCCTCTGTGCTGTCCTTCGGTCCTGTGCTTTCCAGGCATCGGTAGGATTGTCTGACCAGCCACCTCTGCAATCCGTCAGTGGTACATTCCACGTAGGGGCATATCCTGCCGTAGCACCTCCTCTGCTTCCACGGTGACCACATCCTCCATGTGACTGAGGCACTCCCTCATCAGCATACCCTCGAGAGTTGTTTGGATGGATTCATGGATGTTTTTTGGAGTCTCACCCTGGTCAGCAGGTCTTACACTTTCTAGGCTCCTTCCAAGCTGACTTGGGGCTCTCCGCCCAAGATTCAAGCCCATGTACCGTAAAACCCTGTTCTGGTCGGGACATTACCAGCTTCCAGTTCATTTCTTGAGCATGCAGGGTAAATGAAGACTGGCAGGGCACACATGTTTATGGCTTTGATCTTATCCTTCCCATTACACAGGCTTGTGAGGACCTGCATTACCCTGAAGGGGTGCTTGAATGTTACTGTCCTCCTCATGTTTACATCGTGACTGAAGAACAGAGGGATTCATAGCTGTTTTCCAGTACATATATATATTATTAAGCTTCAGAGCTACATCTGAAGCCTAATTTAGTCAGAATGAGAAAATTCAATGAGTAAACAAAACCATACAAGGGGAAAAGCTAAAGAAGCTAGCATCCATGTTGTAACCATTTAATTATAAAAGAAATTTCTTCCAAACAACTGTGAATGTGACTAATGCAAAAGGAAACACCGAAGTGCAAAGATACAAGAGCAGCCAAATGTGCCCAGTCAGCAGAAAATACAGAGCACTTTCTCTTTTTTCACTTCATTAATCACCTTTAGCAGCTCTGTAATAATAATGAGAGTTAAAAATATCGCCTCATATGTTGAGGGCCGACCTTTGGTGGGGGGGGGGGGGTTTACATGATGGTAACATGGCATCATCCACAGGTGCTGTGTGGGACATGGAGAGAGAAATGTACTGGAGAAACGTTACACCCATCACAGTGTGGACAGGGTCAGACCCCACCCCCGGGCACCCGCCCACTGCCCCGCCCGCTGCTCGAGGTGGCTCCACCCAGTGCAAAAGAGGGCGGGATCAGCTGTCAGAAAGCATGGCTGAGCAATATGACAAGGATTACTAAAACACTTCAAAATGCAGGAGAGGAGTGGCACAGCCAGGCAGCTTGGGTTTGAGCCGTGGTTCTGATGGGTTAGAGGCAGGCAGCTCGGGTCTGAGACACGGTTCTGAGGGGTTAAGTGTTTTATTGGGGTCGGTTTGGATTACTGGAGGGAAACCAAGAGCTAGCAAGAGTCAGAAAGACTCAGAGAGTGAGAGGGAGAGAATGAGCAAGGAAAGGAGGAACGGAGAGAGGGAAGGAGGGAGAAAGGAGACAGAAGGAGAGACGGTGTGTTCCAAATTCCACTTTAACACAGTGACTTTTCCCCCCATTGTAGCTCTGACAGTGATGTCTCACACACACACAGACACACAGACACACAGACACACAGACACACAGACACACAGACACACAGACACACACACACAGACACACACACAGACACACACACAGACACACACACAGACACACACACACCTTTTTCTCCCAGAATAGCAGTGTCTGATTTGCATTCACACAGCAGCTGTGAAGATCAGGAGCTGTCAAACAACAGCAGTAGCAGCAGTGCACCCAGACCGCAGGACAGCGGGACCTAAGCCCACGTTTCCGCCCGGGGTCCCGCCAGAGCCCAGCAGGCACCGCAGCTGCTCCGGGACGCCCAGAGCTTCGGCGCGAAGAAGCAGGGTGACATCTCGGCAGGACGCCGGGTCAGACAGGTCAAACCCAGTTGGTCTAAAGATCCTGCCAGGTGTGGTCTACCTCCACAGCATTGTGGTCTCGAGATGCTTTGATCTCATGAATAAGAATGAGCTTGAAATTCACCCACAATTATAGTGTGTGGGAATGAATAAAAACTAATGGGAGTATAGCTGATACCTGAAAACAGGACACACTCAGTGATCCTTCATCTAAATAAAATAATACCATGGATGCGTTACTGTGTGTGTGTGTGGAAAGCTAACTACTTTCGAAATGTCCACAGAGATCATGAACGGTAGAATATGTGAGTTAAAACTCACCCTGTAGACCAGCCTGCATTACTCTTGGTTCTCCTTGATTAGGTGAGCCAAGGTAGCACTTTTCTTATTGCAATAATAACCCTGTTATCTCAAGTCCAGCCTTCAAAATATCTTCACGTTCTCTTTAGCCTCATCATCTTAACAACTTTAAAGTGAGAGAGATCAAACGAGGGCAGAGTGTGTGTGTGTGTGTGTGTGTGTGTGTTCCACCTTGTCATCTGTGTATCGCAACACCATTCTGACACATTTCTGATCCAACCACCTCAACACAGAAAACACGACACCCACCCATAGCAGGACCCGGCAACCAGACTTCCGTCCAGCCAATCACGTTTGGCACAGATGCCCCAACATTAATATTCAGAGCATGTTTACTTTTTAATAGGAAATTCCCCTTACTACATATTTGACTAGTGATTTACAAGCGAGACGACAGCTGTCTCATCCTGTCCTGTTTGTTTTCAGTCTCAGCAAGTGCAGCTCCAAGAAAACAATGTGAAAGCAGAACGAAACAGCAATGACAGCTCAAGGTCACCGGTGAAGTTTCCAGCGTACAAGACTAGAAGTTTCCAGTGTATAACACTGATGAGCCCCAACCACCTTCACCATAACGGAACCTAAATGTTAGGAGACAAAGGCGAACTCGCATTCACACGCGTTTCACGTGTCCATGTGTCCACGTGTCTTTGTAGGGTTTGTTTGAAAGTGAACAAAGCTCTATACTCACGTCGCAGGTGTAGTGCACTTCATCCACAGCATACTTCTCCTTGAAGTGCTCCCGCGGATAGATCCTGACGAAGGACACAGATGAAGCCTGCTTTAATCAGCACTCCCTTGGGAAGCCGCGCGCGGGAACTAGGAGCGCCGGAACTAGATTAAGGCCTGCTTGCTCTCCAAGGAAAGCGCATGGGCGGACATGATACAAGGGGAAGTTGCATCACTGGGTCTTTAGTTACAGCTGCCTTAAAGACACGTGGCTTCACTTATGGAGTTTGATACAAAGTGGAAAGGCTTGAGAGGCAGAGTGGGGGACTAGGGTACATTTCAAGATTCAATAAGCACAATTATCTTTAAGTTAATAAAGTTATTAATCTTGAAATTATTTTTTGCACATTGCCTAATGTAGAGCGCAAATACCCACAGACCTCCTAGTGTTAGCGTCCTAACTGCTGGAGAGGTACTGAATCAAGTACGTCACATTTTAACTCATCTTGCACTGTGAAAAGGTGCTCGTTGGGTAAAACCAAAGCCTGACAGGTCAAGAGAACAGGTGTGGCTAAACCTTTGTATCTGGTGTCAGATCAAGTGCCTGGCAAAACACTTTCTCCCTCTTCTCCAACAGAGATGGCACGATGCCAGCGTCTATCTGCAGACAGTTCCGAGCACCTGTGGTCAGGCGATACCCCTGATGCAATACAACAACCGTGATGTCATCCTGACTATCCTATGGACAGACCTCCACCCCCTCCACCCACCTCTGTGAGGCCAAGGAATAATGTCCTATTCTTATGAATCTCATAACCAGCTAATCATGTACAATAGAAGAGCCACTCTGTTCATATATAATTTAATATAGCTCCTCGGCATTAAAAGGCTGGCACTTTGGCTACAGAGCCTTGAAATGCCGGTAACAGGATGGATTTAAACGCTTCTCAGCACTTTGCCGGAGACGATCTCGCACCTCCTCCCCCCACAGCTGCCGATTAATGCAGCATACGCTTTTCAGGGAGAGAAATTGCCCTGTCCACACAAATCTACCTACTGACACGTTCCGAGGTGCACGTGCGTGCACACAGAGAGCCATTTATGCTAACAAGTGGTACGTCTGAACTACTTGAGGAAAAAAACGCTTTTGAGAAAAGCTACATTAGCTTCGTGCTACACGACAAATAATGGGCAGGAAAGGTGTGGGTTCTGGTCCTCTCAGAATAGGGTATTTAATCCAGTTATTAAAAGAACTGTAAAACATAACACTTAAATGAAATGACTAGGCACCAGCTGCTGCTGGCGCGTTTAGCTGTGCTTTTAGCGGCGTGATTAGCGACGCGTTTTACAGTGTGCTTAGCTGTGCTTTTAGCGGCGCTAACGCATGACTTACTTCCCCATCCAGGTAGCGTAGCTCTCAGGAAGCTTGGGGACAAAAAGGAGGGACTTGCCCGCGTCCACGTCAAGGGCTCCATAGCAACCTGCCTCGGTCACTCCAAACGTCCAGTGGAAGAAGGACTCCTGCAGAACATGGAGGCACGAGAGTCGCGGGTCACGCGGCAGGTTTTCGGGAACACTGGACTCCCGTAACACAGACAGCCTATTCCCCTCTACTCCACCCTGCCACCACCATTCTTGAACACCAGCAGTTTACACAAACATAAAAATATGGACAAACATTTTGTTTTCAGAGTCAATCAACACTTATCCAACAACTGCACTTTGTCGACTTTCAAAACACAACATTATACGCCATACATGGGGTTGCTTTAGCCCTGCTGAATAATCTTGATCTTAACCTCAGTAAATATAAATTTTTCCAAATAAGCACCGTTGTTCTGAGACAATTAAGACTCATTGTTGCAGATTTAATGTCTGTAAATGTTTTATAAGTGATTGCGGAAAGTGGAAAACATTCCGTATCTGCACGACTCCATCTCATTAGACTCCTGCGTTTTGCATCGTTTGTAACCACAGCTCCCTGCTACTAAAAGATCATGGGCGGACGTGCAATTAAACAGATGAACGTTGTTTTATTCAAATGAAGAAATAATTTGCATAAGAAATAAAACATGTAGCAGACAGAAAGAAATGACTGCTGTTCATTTATTTATGGTTAAATTACCACTGAAAGCGCACTGCTCGGAATTCAACATCACCATGCACATAAAGCTCACCGTTAGCACCTCCCGCTACGGCGGTGAATCAAAGACCTGCGACACGCTTGTAACAGGGTGTGCGCGTGCTACCAACAGCACAGAGGAAAGTCAAGGAGAAGCGAGAGGGTGAACTACGTGCTCGTCCAGCTGGTCTCTGGAACGTTCCGGCAGCGTAACGGGCTCAGAGCCGCGGCGGCCGTTACCTGTCGGAAGACCTCGTCGGTGTCGGTGCAGTAACGCTGCTTCTGCTCTCCGCCCTGCAGAACCACCACCGCCCGGGGCAGCAGGCCCTGGACTGCGCGGAGACCCACGCACAGCCGGCGACGGTTCTCAGTGAACAAAGCAGAAGATACCTTTAGGGTGTCCTTCCCCAGCCAGTACACTCCCTTTCTGCCACACACACACACACACAATGAAAAATGGGGATATGAGGAATGTGGGAAAGGAAGCTCATTACAGTCATGCACTCTGGTTTTGTAACACTGATCACGTACACCAGGTCTAAGCTACTCACAATTCTGCTCTCGTTACCATGGCTCCCCAAACCCTGCATCAGGGAGTCCCCATCAGCGTTATTTAACCTTGCAGGTCTGTAACCAGTTCATCCCATCTCTCTTATGATTACCATTCCCAGAAATGGTTAATATTAGAATTATGTGATAATATTTTTAATCGTTTTAAAACTGTTTTCGTTTTTATTGCATTATAACAGAAATTCTGCAAAGATGAATCTTTGCCCTCTCTGAGCATCTTCCGGTAAGTTTTACTTAGTGGTACAGGAGTCTAAGAACAGTGTCACTACACAGTGCAGTGGTCCAGGAATCTGTTAATAGAACGGATACAGAGAAATAGACCTAGATCTAAAACAAAGTGTCATACTTATGTCAACACAGTCATGACATATAGGTAGAGAATGAAATAATCATAAATCAATAAAAGTATATAACGTAGAGAATATGAATTCCTTATCAGGCATTAAACACGATATTACATACAGATTGTTGAAAGCACTGTAAATCTCAAACTTGCTGACCCGCAGATTTCACCAGATAAGGCATGTTCGGGGCACCCATAACGCATTATATTACGGCACGGGAAAAGATTGAGAAAAAAAAAAATCATATAGTCTTCAAGAGGTGAACTTCGAACGGTCAAAGACCAAGAAGAAGTGACGAGCAAAATACCTGCAGCGTCAGCACTTTAAAAATAGCATTTAAAAATATATCTAAGGAATATAACGATACCGTTTCATTGATACTGTCTCTTTGTTCTCAAAAGTTGCTCTCAATTCCACCACTTTGCTGGAAACAGTTAGATCGTTTACTGTCATTTTAAACCGTTTTTGCGAGTCGAGCTATTCCAAACCGCACTTCCTAAACTACTTTTCACAGTTTAGCTCAAACGTGTCTGCAGTTTCTCGTCAAGAACTGTAATAATTTTATAAAAATATTCCTAATTCAGCAACCGTAACAAGATTTTTATAGGATGAGTAAAACCGTTAGCACTGACTGCATGCAAACAGGCGCGTGAGAAGTAATCAGAAACTTTGCATGTATGCACTGCGACAAATGAATTAAACGGTGAATCGATACGACTCTACTTAAGTTTACATATACACGCACAAACGTTCAAAGCTGAAGCCCTGTACAGTCATTAAGAAGCGGGGGGGGAAAAAAACTAATATTAAGCACAGAAAGACACACTTACATCTCTGATGTAGCCATCTTGCGCAGAGCGAGAATCATGTGACCGCATCAGCTGATTCGGGCTGCTACGTGGTGAGAAAATGTGACCGCGACCATATACGAGCCTAGTGAGGCAAAGCGTGAAACGATTACGTAACTTTGAGACGTTGAAATGGTTTTTTTGTTCTTCACAATTTTATATTTATATAAAACGGAACATTGTTTAGCATTGTGTTTAACACCGGAAGATTCCTGCTAGCAATTTTAAATGCCTCAAGGAAATACTGAAGTGTAGTCTTGTTTATCTAACGTTGGTTAAAAAATAGATAGAGAATAGAGAAACTCTCACTATGTTATTAGATGCACCAGATTTTCTGGTCCTACACTCTGTCGGCCAGTCATTCACTTTTTAGTTTCTGGCCACAGGACATGTGAAAACAGTATTTTGGGGTAGTGAAGCTCTATTAAGTTAGTAGTCACATGGATGTGTGCAAAACTCAAGCATCAGTACTTAACCTGGCACAACACCCACTGCCATCCCAATACCTCGTCACTCTAACAGTATGCAGTCAGCAGTGTGGTAAGAAACCAACGGTTAATGAAAGCTGTAGCGTGTTGGCGTCCATATGTACACAACCTCAGATAGTATTCAGATCATAAGTGTAGAACTACAACCTGCAGCGAGATAGATGTAGGCTAGATTATCTCATGTAGAGGTTGGTGGACATTGAGCTCATCCATTCTGCAAGCTTTGCATTTGTCCTGACAGGAAGGCTGTCGTTCAATACTGAACAATCGGGTAAAAGATTACTATAGGCTATAACTTGGGTCCTAAATATGAATCTATAGCTGTGTCCCAAAGCCTGACCTGAAACCGGGGTAGACTGCATTTCTCAACCACTACGCCATAGTAGGTTGTTCCAGTGTGAAGGACCCTTCGAATGCAGCCAGAACCGCAGCCCTTAGAAATTTAAAGTATGACACAACACCCCCCCATCTCCAGAAAGTTTCTGGATCAGAGTTTTTTTTTTGTATGTATGTTTATGCACTTGAGTTTGTCTGTTCCCTTGTAAAGTTTAAAATTTTCAATTATATAGACAAGTATTCTGTCTCTCTCTCTCTATATATATATAGCATAATTCATATATCCTAAGTAGTTTGTAATTCTGTAGTGTT
This sequence comes from Sternarchorhynchus goeldii, assembly GCA_028565775.1. Lineage (NCBI taxonomy): Eukaryota > Metazoa > Chordata > Actinopteri > Gymnotiformes > Apteronotidae > Sternarchorhynchus > Sternarchorhynchus goeldii. Next base: position 7,487,357 of record JAOXYF010000027.1, on the reverse strand, counting down.
TTGTTCACACTTTCCAGCAGTACTCAATAAAATACAAAGATCTTTTCTTATGTCTTTGTGCCACACACACACACACACACACACACACACACACACACAGAACACTTTTTTTCAGAAATAATGTAATCTACATTGATCAACATTTGAAGGATTTTTTGTAAGGGGTACACTGTGCCACTAGAACAGTGCTTTACAAAATAACCAAAGTATATCAACATGAAACCTTTATTTTCATCATAATTAGAGAACAGCAATGACTGTAGCACAGAGAAAGATTACAAGTCAGTAATCAGTAGGAAGTGTACAGGCTTTTGCTTTGAATGACTTCAGCACATCTGCGCCCACAGGACATCACTAGTCTCTCACACCGCTCTGGTGTGATTTTTGGTCCACTTTTCTTCTAGTCTCTTCCACAGTACTGTGACTGTTGTGGGTTTCTTGGCCAAAACTTTGTCACCAAGGATTTTCCAGAGGTTTTCTATTGGGATTAGATCAGGACTCTGAATGGGCTGGCCATTTCATTGTTTCAATATTTTCAGTTTCAAGGAACTGCTTTACCCGTTTTGCTGTGTGACATGGGGCATTGTCCTGCATGAAAATTCCTGGCTGATTGAGTGTTGAATGCAAGGAAGGAGCCATGTGTTGAAGGTTCTGATACACACTTGCATTCACTCTTCCATGTAGCTGTATGTGAGGTCCATCTCCTGCTACCAAAAACATTCCCCAAACCATTTCCTCCTCCACTTTTCACTTCTTTACACAATTTGTGTTCAGTCTTTCCCCAGTTTGTCAATGAACTGGTTTCCCCATCAGAACCAAATAAATTAAACTAGCTTTCATCAATAAAATTAACTCTGGACCACTTCTCCTCTCTCCACACATGCTCCTCAGCAAAGGTGACTCTAGCCTTTTGATTCTTTCCACTAATGAGAGGCTTGGTTACTACAGAGTGGGCTTTCAGTCCAAATGCTCTTAAACATCGAGACACTATGACGAAACAGATCCTTACCCTGTTCAGCGCTGAACTGGCGAACTATTCCAGCTGCAGCGTTGAACCGATTACCCATGGAGATTCTACGCATTATCCTGTCCTCTCTTGCATTTGTCTTTCGAGGGTGGCTAGCCTTCTTGTAGGACTTGAATGAGTTTGTGATGTTGTAAAGATGCAATATTCTAGAAATCACAGACTTGGAACCACCAACTTCTCTTGCTATGGCTGATAGAGTCGCACCTTTGGCCTTCATCTGGACAATCTGCTGCCAGAGGGTTTCAGTCACTTTGGAACTGCTTACCATTTTGGCAAAGCCAGTGAAAACTGGAAAGTTAGGCTGCCAGTTAAATAGGGTTTGTCAGATAATTAAGGAAATCAGCAACAGGTGCCAGATTAACACCAATAACTGGCAGGTATCTGAAAGGGTTCTCTAATTTTGATCAGTGTTCTTTTTCAATTATATCATTTAAGTTTTTTATACTGTGCTTTAGAACATATACAATTTATGAAATAAGCTTAAAATACTGCTATTTCACTCCTGTTAGGATAATTTCACTTAGGATTACACAATGACCTTGACATTTAGGAAATTGTGTGTTGTTCTCTAATTTTGATCTCCAGTGTATATATATACTTGTAATCTGAATGTCTTCTGAAATAATTGTGACTGAGAATATTTGCTAATACAAAGTCATTGTTCCTCTCTTTCTCCTTGGCTGTGGTTTCATGTGTTCTTCATTGCTCAGTTGCCTACTTTTCAATGCTGGGTGACACTGACTTATCAGAACACCGTGTGCTTGATACCAGATAACGATAGACAAAACTATGGGGCTTCTGTACATAAAGAGAGAAGTGAATCAGCTTTTGTCCTTTTAACATCAATTCCCTCCCAAAGTGGACATTGTCTGGCTGGTGACTACTGCAATTTATCTGCAGTTATTGAAATCATCCAACAACTGTCATAGTCAACCAAGAACTGGGTTTGCTGATCCTGGAAATAATGCCTGCTAAAAACACAAAGGAAATGTGAATATGCTGGATGTGAGCCAACCCCACCTAAACTCACCAATCTTATCCTCACGCAACACCACCTAACCTACCTCACAGAACACCACTCATCACCAATCAGCACCATCTGTCCCCATCCAACACCACCCAACCCCAACTATCCCCACCTGACACTACCTCACTTCCCCAATCCCACTCATCTCTAGGCAACCCCATTCATCCACACCCAACACCACCTACCTTCACCAATCCACACTCATCCCTAACCAACCCCATCCATCCCCACCCAACACCCTCCAACCCCAACCACCACCCAACACTAGTCAACACCACCCATCCCCAGCCAACCCACTGCAACTAAGACAACAGAAAAAGCACCTGGACCATGAGATTTTCTGTCTATAAAAGTCCATGGTGAGTTGAGGAGTTAAGATGTCTTGGCAAGAAATAAGCAAACAGATTAAAGTAAACGAGACAAGACAAATAAGATTAAAATACAACTGCTAAAGAGAAATCTGGGTTATCCTAAACAATATCAAGATCTTAGAGGTTATCTAGAAAATTCATGTCCCAATAATTGAAAAAATCGGTTATATATGCAAGTAAAATATGCCAGTAAATTCAGCTGAATTATTGATCCAGTGCTGCCTGTTATCTCCTTGATTGTGTGCCTGTGTGTGAAGCTGAGGCACAGAACGAGTCGTTCCTCTTTGCTTGCTTTTCACTCTCGTTGCCTGGTGCTTTTCCTGGAGTTTGAGTGCAGTGCAAACGAGGTCCTCGGGCAGTGGTTGTAAACCTGAGATTGAGAACTACAAGTGAAAAACAAAACACTATGCCTCCATGTAAATACTGATAGCATGACTGATGAGCTACCTAAACATGCAGATCAAAGGCGCTGGTTGCAAAAGCACAGTGATAAAATTAGAAAGAATGACTCAATAAATTCTTTGCCTGATGATGATATTATGGCAGAGAATGGTGAGTAACGCTTGAAAATTAGACTTAGCCAAAATCAGTAATGTGTTGAATCATTAAAAAGGTTGCAGACCTCCACGTGGCCAATCTGCTGACATGCCTGGCAATGACACTATGAGGGAGGAGTTAGATCATATGAGGGAGGAGTTAGATCATATGAGGGAATAATTATGGAAACGGTCAAAATTCCAACTTTTTTAGTTTATACATCCCTAATGAAGATGGTTTGAGAGCTTTAAAGCTTTTTCTTAACCCAAGACCTGAGAAGAATCCTCTCCCAGACATTTGCTAAGGGCTGGCAAAACTTGTAATCCATCTTAACTACTTATGCTGTGATCCTAAGTACTGCTTACAGATAAAAAGAGTTTATGTATTAAAACAAGACCATTCAATCTTTGATGGATTTGCTCAGGAACCATTTGAACAGTTTTGAACAATATACTTGGCCTGTACTGACAATATTTCTGTGATACATTGATAAATTTTTTGGTACTGCTACATGCACGTTTGAAGGGGTTCCAACTATTGATTTCTTGCTTCTCCAAGAGTCCGTTGGCACCCAGTCATTTCATGAGACTAGTATGTGGATTGCATCCTGATAAGATTTTAACCACATGCATTGGTAAACAAACTTGGTTGTCAAAACCTACCCAATTAGTCACTTTGAAATCTGATTGCTATGTAGTGTGTAATATGCAAATTGGTCCATATACAACAACCAACCGACTGTGTTTTTCCTGTTTGTTGTGTTTTCCTGCTCTGCAAAACATGTTTGCTACCTCAAAAGTTGAACTTTCGCATGGTATTGTGCATTTCTTTAAACCAGCTCCAGCAGTCTATGTTAATGAGACAATGCCTGGTCAAGCTAATGAATACAGCAGTGACCCTGGTCCACAGACCAGTGAATACAGCAGTGACCCTGGTCCACAGACCAGTGAATACAGC
>JAOXYF010000027.1:7472513-7483338 GCA_028565775.1 Sternarchorhynchus goeldii | reverse complement strand
TGAATACAGCAGTGACCCTGGTCCACAGACCAGTGAATACAGCAGTGACCCTGGTCCACAGACCGATGAATACAGCAGTGACCCTGGTCCACAGACCAATTTGGGCACGAGAACCACTAATAAACATTTAATTTTGTCCGTGCACCAACCATCCTTTCTGATATTCTCTTTTTGGTCATGATAACTTTTTTTGGATGTATCAGCTAAATGAAAAAATTGAGGCTTAAATACCATTTACAATATACTGTAGTTCCAAGACCTGCTGCCAAAACGCCATTCCTTACTTATAACTATTAGGGCTTCCATTTATTTGCTGTGAGAATGTCAGTATTTTCAGTCAGTGGATTTCCTGAGGAAGAGACATAAATGACCCTTTTGCTCATGTTACTATAAGACCAAAACAACACCTTGTTGTATGCTGGAGAATCCAAGAGGACATTTTGTTGAACATCTTCGGACCATGTGAATTAAAGATGCGTCATTTCCAGTAGCAAAAGCCGTTTTACTGTTAATGGACATTTTTATTAATGACATGAAGGAAACTTAAGAAAAAAAGAACTGATATAAACTTTCAAAACCCAATGGATGAATGTAATGATTTATACTCTACTGTTTCAAACATAACCTGGTTTCCCCTCCTAGAATTTCAAAAGTACTTTGCATGCACAGCTGTCCTTAAAGTCCTGTTTAATGTCTCTCTCTCTCTTTCTCTCTCTCGCTCTCTGTCTCTCTTTCTTTCTTTTTCTCTCTCTCCCCACTCTCAGCTTGTTTGACGTTTTCAGTGTCTTAAAATGCTGATTAACTCAGCTACTCCAGTCATGCTCCAGGTAAGTGTACAGACTTTGCTTCTGTTATTAACTTTGTTATTAGAAGGTAGGCTTTAAAAAATGCTTACCTCCGTGTTAATGGAACAGACTGATGTAGCTATAGGTTTTTATTAGTCAAGGATGCATATTTTTTGTGTCAAAACCACATCAGCTGTCTAATCATCTGCTTGATGGAAATGCACAACAATCTGCAATGACCCAATGTTTGTTAGACGTGTTTAACTGGCAGTTTGACAAGGAGGAAAACAGATAAAACAGACGACATTTCAAAGGTCTGCCTTGCGTAGGCCGCGTCTTAGTTGAAATTCGCTCCTTGATTCGTCCTCCTGCTTTTTTCATTGGTTACTGGGTGTGGTGTGTGTGTGTGTGTGTGTGTGTGTGTGTGTGTGTGTGGAGAGGGGGTTGGGATAGAAGCAAAATTAGATTTGCCATTTTATTGGTCCATAATTCTTCTGAACGTGACAAAAACGATGCCGGTTTGACAAGCTAGCTAACCCAAGAGAGCTATTTGCCGCCAAAGTCATTACACTGTCTTTTTTTCTGTGAGGAAATTAACACGATTCCAAGACGAGGCAAACCGCCTTTGAAGACAATCTTTTGTTTTATTACTCTTTTATATCTTTTAATCACTGTGACGTGTGGCTATTGCGCCTGTGTGCTGATGGGCTTGTAGATTTAATCAGTACCTTCATGCAAAGTCAAACTCGTTAAGTCAAAAGGGATAGTCTACAGCAGCACGAAATACCAACACTACCACTACCAGAAGACGGCTGGTACCACACTTACTCACTATAGGCACATATTAGACTTTGGGGATTCCTATACCAAACTATGTTCATTCCTTTAAAAACGACTCCAGGATTATAGACATGAATTACATCAGTGTTTCACAACTGAATCTTTCAGACAAAGCTTCACATTCAGATTTACCTCACATATATCATGTATATCATTCACATATATCATGTATATCATGCATATCATTCATATATCCTAACTAGTTTGTAATTCTGTAGTATTCTGTTAACACCATGCAGAGCAGGAAGACTTCCCAGCAGTACTCTATAAAAGTCAAAGATCTTGTCTTCTTCCTTTGTGCTCTACCCTTATACCAGCCTTACAGCACTGATCTGGTCCTACATGTGTCTACAGTGTTCTTCAGGGGTGGGGGTGGGGGTGGAGGTGGAGTAGAGGTCAGTGGCTGAGTGCTTTTAGCACTGCTCTGTGTGGCTGTGGTCAGGATAGAAGCTAAGCTTTCATCCTGGTAATGCCATCTTCTCTCGAGTCCTCAGCCCGTTCTACACCTGTGGCTCCACCTTAGCTTAAAAGAAAGAGAGAGAGAGAGACAGAGAGAGAGAGAGAGATGGAAGCAGAAAGAAAGAGAGAGAGGGGGAGTGAGATGAAGATAGAAAGTGAATAATACTTTATGATAAACATCTTTCTGGGTAATGATAAAATTATAGATACAGCAACGCGCAAAATGAATGACATTTCTTACCCTTGCGATTATTTCCAATCTCAAAAGGAATAGAAAAATAGCAGGTGCTAATAAGACTAACAAAGAAAATGGTTTGACAATGAATGTGCAGAATCAAGAAGATTTGCAGACCAACAACTGTACTTAATTTATGTCCGCACTGAAATAACTGACACAATAGAGGACAATGCATGTCCTCTACATTATCAGACATAAAGACATGTCCTCTACATTATCAGACATAAAGACATGTCCTCTACATTATTTGACACTGAAAAAGCATTTAACAAAAATACATTTGGAGATGTGCAGATCATTAAACAGAGCAAAAGTGGGGAGGAACTAACATCTGGAAAACTTGTTTTGAATCAAACAATTAAATTAAAAGCTAGAGTTGATAAAAATGAAAAGAAAATGGAAAATATTGTTGAATTAAACAATAAAAAAACAGAAATCTACAGTACTAGTACTGGTACTAGCAAGGTGCACCTAGTAAAGTGGACAGTGAGTGTATGTACTGTATTACTTTGGCAATGTAGGTATTTTATCCTTGCATTGGAATAAAGTATATTTGATTTTGGGGGAGGGTGGGGATAGAGAGAGAGGGAGAATGTTGTTCTCTTAATGCATTCTGGAAGTGTAAGAGATGCTACTGAGTACCTTAAATGCAGTGATACGATTACAAATCTGCTCTAAAAGAGAATTTTTTAGGGTCTCCTCTAAGCTTCAGGAAGTACTGGCACTGCTAAACTGCCATACTTACTGGGGGAGAGGAGTGAAGTGCTTTAGGGAGCTGCTGCCAGATTTGTGGCCTCCTGTCATAACTGGACAAATAACCAGTAAGGCAAGGCATCGGATTTCTGCAAATAATTGCTCTTTTTTCTTGTGAATGCACAGGGAGAAATCCGGTAGATCAGGTTATTTTATTTGTTTGCAATTAATAATTTTGTTAGTAAGTTTGTCCTTTCGTTTATGTTAATGCTCATCACTCTGTCAATATGTTAATATGGAACAGTTGTTCCAATAGAGCATTGTTAGATTGAATTGAAGGAGAGAGGAACAGAGAGAAACAATTAGGTTGTGAAAAAAGGATGTGATAGGAAATCAAAAGAAGCAGAAAGGAGAGAGAACGGGTCAGCTTTGAGTTTTCTGGAGTGGCAAATCTGTTTGATGGATGCCAGTAGAGGGTATGTGTGCCACACTGGCACCAGGGAGTAGCAGCAGGAAAAAGAGGAAACAGACAGAGGAGGAAGAGGAGGAGGAAGAGGAAGAGGGAGTCAAAACATCTGGCTTGGATGAAGTTTGCTTTTTCTAAGAGGAGGTTTGCATGGAGCATGGTCCAGTAGTACGGGCTGCTTTTCTGTGACTCGCGGCTCCGGCGGCGACTCAAAGTGGAAAATTTTACTTGGTCCTGAGGAGTCGCTGAGAGGGGCTCCATCCAGACTACATCCAAGAGGATGTGTAACCCACTTTTAACAAGCCTTTGAAACTTTAGAATCTGTAGTCTTGTGCTACAAGGCCCACTTTCCATTTTAATTCCCGCAAGGCCTAAACTTAAGCCTCAGCTACCGTCTACAGAACCAGAGCCATGACACGACCCATAGGAGTATTACAGAACAAGAGCTGGTCTGTTATGTTCCTCGGAGTAGAGTGATGGAGATACAGTAGCTCTACGGTGCACATCTAACAAAGGGATTCTGTTCTCCCCTTAGAGGGTCTTTACAGGGAGAAAACATGTCAAATAATAGCAATAATAACTGGAAAGGACTCTGTAGGTACTAGCAGAAGCTCTGGCAGTAGAACCCTAATAGGTTGCATTGTTTTATAGCATCCCATAGTCACAAAATGTGAGCCTCTCATCATAATACGTCTTTCAACAGTAAACACTTAAAGGTCTTTGTTCCAATTTTGTGACATCAATCCGAACTTACGGTTTGAGTTCACGGGTCCTGCTGGTGCCCTGTGGGAGAGTTCCTTGCTTAAAGGGTCCTAGAGCCCCAGAGTAGGACCAAGGAGAGGGAGGGCAGAGTGACTCTTTGTGGTTTTTAAGAGCAGTGAGCTGGATGCATGTGGCTACTCTCCCCAGTGCAGTATGGAAGGCTTTCCGGTTTGTAACACAGATGCAGATCTGAACACATCTCCACACTTTTTGCTACAAGCCATTTTCCCTTTTTTTGCTACACAAACACACAGACATGCATACAGATTCACACATACCAAAGTGTGAACAATCTTCTGAACTGGAGTCACACACATGCACAACTGCCCACTGCTGCAGGTCAAGACAAAACATACATGCATAGACACACACAGGCATCCACACACACTTAAAACCTCTAGAGAATCAATAACCTTCTCATCTAGACACACATGCACACACAGTGGAAAGGATGGACCACTCATACACACACACACACACACACACACACACACACAGACCAAAGAAAAGGCCACCTGATTCACTGGAGATCACATAGAGGCCAGAATGCCTTTGAAATATCTCAAGGACTCCCGATATGAAAGCGTATGGTTAGTTTAAGCATTTGTCTCTATCCTGGCTGGTGAGACACCGTGCTAAAATGGAAGGACCATTGCTGTTTAGGCCTGCGTCTACATTTAATCTTTCCTTCTGCCTCATCAGGTGGAATAAATCATGCCTTACTATCCATGAGGCAGGGTTACATTTGGTAATGTACAATACAGTAACGCTAATCCTTCCAGTCTCAAAGGTGCCGTTACTTCACAACTGTACTCTGCGCTGGAACACCTGCCCTTCTATGTTACCAAATGTTTCCAAATTTAGTTTGAATATGTATAATTACTAACTGGAGTGGCAAGCATTGTTCAGGCAGACATTGAAAAAGATTTTTCAGGACTTTTGCCTCAAATACTGGGTTGAAGCAACAGCTTGGAGTGATTACTCTGCAAGTCCAAGATTTTCCGTGTGCTGCAGGCAGAGACCCTGAGTCCACTGCTCCTTTTGGAAGGATCAGTGACTTTCTATTTCTGTACCGCCCCAGTGAGCTCAGTGTCTGGATGATACGCAGTGTTTCTGCCAGTTCATCGTGTTGGTCAGATCAAAATACTCTCCCAGTTCACTCGTTCTGCTTTTCTCTCTCTCTTTCCCTCCCTCTCTCGGCCTGGTCTGTTTCTTATGGCATTTTGTACACATAACCATATGCGTGACATCAGAGCTCAGATAACCAATAGGAGCACCCGGTCAAACTGGCCGAGAACAGAATATTTCATCACAGCTATTCAAGCCATGAGCCAACATTTACCAATGACAAGTAGAGAGAGAGAGAGAACAAGAGACAGAGAGACAGAGAGACTAGGAGGAGGAGCAAGAGGTTAGAATATTTTACATAATAAACCCAATATATGAGCCCAGACTGTTAATTTTTATTGTGTAGAGGTTGACCAGAAAATGCTAAAAAGAGAATAATAACCCCCATATGCTGTAATACTCAGATCACGCAAATATTGTCTCTAAAGATGTTTGCTTATAGACCTAAAAACACTCCATTAATGACTCATCTTGCTCCTGAACAGGTCCAGACTCGTCTGTTTGTCCATATTCAACCTGAAAGTGCACTCTCAAGAGACAAGGGCATTTCATAAAATGAATACCGACAACTGGGGTAGCTCTAACCAATAAGATTACCAAAATAACATCTTTAAACATCCAGACTGAGTCTGGCTCAAACCAGATGTTCTGAGGATACATGCAAAGGACCATGTGACCAAATCAATTTCACAGTCCACACTGAGGCAACGACACAGGTGGTAATGGATGGGTAACCAGGTTCAGATGAACTGAGACAGGCATAAAAACCTCAGCTAAAATTTAGCCTCTTTGAGTTGTCAGGGAAACCTGACTGTAGACCTCATCAGTCCTTCTCCTCATCCTATAGAAATTTGTTACAACCCTAAACTATCATAGCCAATCAAATCTAATCACTATGATCTCAAGGCAAATAACTCTGTTGCTTTAAATTAGGATTAGGAATGAGTTTTTGCAGAAAGACAGGTCTCAAAGAGGCAGATGTTACATCTAAAGTGCAAATGTTTCCTCCCCATCTCCCAAGCGAGTCCGCAAAGGGGCGGCGAGCCAATGAGGAGAGGCTAGGGGCGGAGCCAGAAATTGCATACTGACCACTGGGTGCTGACTGGTGCTGACTCTCCAGCCGCCGGGACGGCCGACTAGTCCTGAAACACTCGCCTAGTGAGTTTCCTGCTGAAAAACTAATTTGCTGCTGATTAGAGGAATGTTAAAGGAGGAAAAACACTTCTCTTTGCAGTTTTGTGGCCCCTGAAGGAAGGGTGCTGGACACTGCGTTTTACACGTTAGCAGTTTTGTGGCCCCTGAAGGAAGGGTGCTGGACACTGCGTTTTACACGTTAGCAGTTTGCAGGAACCACTTTTTTTCTGAAACATTTTAATTAATTTATTTATTTATTTATTTTGCTGGTGAAGCATCTTTATTAAGCTGACATTTCCCGAATCTACAAAAACCACCATTTCATTGTCATTACTATGACTATGATTCATCGTGCAGGGAAATACACATGTACACTCACACACTCACACACATGCGTGTGCAGATGGCTCTTTGTTCTCTTTCTCAACACATCGTTCATCAGATACAGTGGCACAGAAGCGCGCCTGGGACTGTTAAATAGAAGAGACGTCGTTGGAAATATGATCCTTCCTGCACTCCCAGTATCTGCAGAAGCCTTGTCTGTGGCTGAGATTATCCTGAAGTTCCCTGTATCAAGGAAATAGAAAAACGAGCAAATGATGTCCCTCCAACTCTGGGTCTCAACACAGATGAGTATGAACATACAGTATCAGAGGTGAACTCTGTTGTTTTAGCAGATTGTTTTGTCGTGATGCTAGAAGTAGCATCCTAGGTTTATTGGTCCCTCCAAAAGGTATTTATAGTGAAAACTAAAGAAAAGCCATTAGCTGTTACTGTTAAGACGCAGGTTTAGAAGCTCTAATGGCATCATAAGAAATCAAGGTCCTTTTAAAGGTCCACAAAAGCTCTTCTTAACTAACCAGACATCTAAAGGAGAGTCTCAAGAGTGACTATCATCACCATTTCCATCATTTACCTCAGAAATCAAAGAGTGCAAAATTAGCAGCACGAAAAAGTGGTTTAAAAAGTCGTGATCAGAAGAACGACATCCACCCGAGACCAGCGGCGAAAAGTGAGGCCCCACAACCTGATCCTTACACCCTCAGAACTACTGCAAAAAATGTCACGACATCTGTAAAGTAGACGACATTTCTGAGGTCACTTTTTTAATCCTCACTAGAGTTTATGTTGCCACTAAACTAGATGTAGCCTAGGGTTTATAATCTACACACGTTTAATGCATTGCTTCCCTAGGGAATATTTGCAATGTTGATCCACTACAAACCTGTTGTCCGAATGGGAGAGTTATCAGGGCTTCAGAGAAAAGAAGCTTAACGTTTAACATGTCCAACCACTAAAAGGCTGAGAGTAAAAATAACACTGACCGAGAATAACTCTTCACCTGACCGTGGGGTGTCTGGATCCCAGTGCCAATGATATAACCCAAGATCAATATTTAATGTTCATTTTCGAGCTGTCTGCAAATATCTCGAAAATTGCTCGGCTCTGACTTGGCAGGGCTGTGACAGATATTGGAGTTAAATATATGACCGGAGGACAAGTAAAGTCACAACTCATTTGAGCCTTCCTCTCGGAGACAGGCGGACCGCACCATGGCCATGACGCCAACACAAATCCTCCTGAAGAAAATAAAGCAATCTCAGCAGTGCCAAACGCACATGCACGCACACTCGCTCGCACGTGCACACTCGGCCACTCGCACGTGCACGCTCGTATGCTCGCACGTGCATGCTCGCCCACTTGCACGTGCACACTCGTTTGCTCACATGTGCATGCCTCCCACTCGCACGTGCTCGCTCGTATATTTACACAGACGTACTCACATGGCACTCACGTACACTTGTACACACCCAGATATGCTAACACATACATACACACACAGTCACACAGTGAAGATAAGAGAGATCACAGATCTGGGCAGCATGTGTGACAGGTGTAAGTGATGTGGCTACTTCAACATGGAACAGGAATGCTCGTGTGAGTGTGAACCAGAAGAAGCAGGGATGGCTGAACCTGATCTGAGATCTGTACATCTCAACCCTCCACACAGGAGATACCTCAAGAGTGACTGATCTCCTGCTGTCGGTTAGTGTCTCCTGGGTTTTACTTGGTTCTGTAACATAGTTTTACCTGACTTCTTTCGAGTAACAATATAGACAATAACAGTTCTGACATTGCGGAGCTGCCTGCCCCACTTCCTGCTACATGATTCATTATAATGATATGCAAGAATGGTTGGGGGGTTTTTTTTGGTTTTTTTTTAATTCAGCGCAAGCTGTAGTTGTAAACCAGACTGTGAAGAAAAAGCTCATTTAGCTTGTCTAACATCTTGACATGTCCTGGTTTTCATGAAGCCCCAACTCATCTTGCAAAGTCACTGGACTTCTTGCATGAGTGGGCACTGACCAATTTTCCATGATCTACAAAGAGAGTACTACATCTTGTCTTGAAGACTATAGAAATTAACAGCGCTAGGGCTGAAGCGTGGGGGGAGATGTCTGCTTGAGGACTTTGCCCTCTTGCTGCAGTTGCTCAGTTTCCCAGTTTTCCACTGGGCCAGATGTCAGTGTGCCCCCGGGCTGAACAAGCAGTACCGAGCACCCCGCCTCTCAGCTCTACCCCGGGTTCCTGGACCCGGCTGTCCAACGTTACAAATCTAGACCTCCACCACCTAGAGCTTAACACCAGCTGCGGTGAACTTGATGTGAAATGAGATCCCTCTCCAGGAAACAAACCTGACTGCTGAATGTACAGGTGTGGGGATACGGGAAGTTCAGAAGTGTTAGTTTCTCCTGGTGGCTCTGGATTCCAGGTCTGTTAGTTCTGCAAGAGAGCAGAGCTTCTAATCTATCTAATAATTAGCTGCACTATTCATGTAGATGCAAATTTCCATACACCTGATTTAAGATTCTCAAGGCAGCATCGAAAAGAAAGTCTCCTTTGTTAACTGAAGACTATACTGAGAAAAATGTGAAGCGTACAGCTGATAAACTAAACCGCACTCTTTCCCGTGTCACTATGAGCGCGTCAAGCTGGGCGTCAAGCTGAGTGCGAAAAGTGCGAATGCCGAAGCGTCATTCAAAGCGAAAGCGTTTAGCAACGTAAGGTGAACACAAACAGCAACAACATCGACAAAGACCGACAAACACATAGACGCGTAACTACTCTCACGCTAGACAAGACACAGGTGAAACGAACGATTACGACTAAACATGAAACGAGATGCAAATTAAAAACAAAACACACAGACGCATACACACAATCACACAAAGGGTGGGGGTGTTGTCGAGGGCGGCCACCGTGACAACTACATTTCACAATGAGAAAAATGATACTTTGCTATAGACATAAAAATATAATCTAACAATGACATCCACACGAAACCTCATCCTAGTGTACACTCACAAAGTTGACTACAGATCTAGCGATTTTGAAGTTTATTTCTTTATTTATATTTTTATTGAAGTGAATGGTGGTATGAATTATGAATCTACAATAAGGCAACATCTCGCCTCTGGCTGTTTCTGCACGTTGGAGCCCTGGAGAAGTTACTGGCCGTACATCCATCCTACAAAGGCATGGTGGACTGCATGGTGGCAGGTTCGCTACCCTGCCCCACCCATGAGATACTGGTGGAGAGGGGTACCTGGAAAAGCTAGTGTGATAGAAGAAAAACAATTATAGCCTGAGAATGTGTGGATGTGTACTGTGACCGTGGGAGGTTTCACACCTTGTGCGTGAGACAGAAAGAGAAAGCAAGAGAGAGAGAGAGAGAGAGAGAGAGAGAGAGAGCAGGAGAGAGATCGAACGAGAGGTACTGTGTGTGTTTGAGTGTGTGTGCTTGTGTGTTTATGTGTGTGCGTGTGTGTGTGTGAGTTTGTGCGTGTGTGGGCATTAAAGCACACCTTCAGCCCATGTATCATGCTCAATCGACAGGTGGGTCAAGAGCTGCTGCACCAATTTACAGCAGTGCAGAGGATCTAGAAACCGCTGAGTCAATCAAAACTCCCCAAATTGCAATTAAGTGGAGTTGAGAGCTGAGGCCAGGATAAGAGTTTAACCTGGGTGCATATACCCTGTCTAATCAGGATAAGAGTTTACCCTGGGTGTATATACCCTGTCTGATCAGGATAAGAGTTTACCCTGGGTGTATATACCCTGTCTGATCAGGATAAGAGTTTACCCTGGGTGTATATACCCTGTCTGATCAGGATAAGAGTGTACCCTGGGTGTATATACCATGTCTGATCATGATATGAATGTACCCTGGGAGTAAATACCATGTCTGATCAGGATAAGAGTGTACCCTGGGTGTATATACCATGTCTGATCATGATATGAATGTACCCTGGGAGTAAA
>JAOXYF010000027.1:7443703-7460500 GCA_028565775.1 Sternarchorhynchus goeldii | reverse complement strand
ACACACACACACACACACACACACACACACACACACACACACACACACACACACACACACACACAAACACACACATACACACACACTCAGGCTTCATCTTTATTTATGTGCTATATTTTCAGAAGCTGAAATAGATGTTTATGTAGTATTTACATTTTGAAAGGTCTTTGAGGCTTTAAGACTTTACATAAAATGTTATAACCCTGCATAATGTGGCTGATGTGTGTATTTTGCTTTGTTGGTTACCACAGCCAGGTTGACACTATAGATCGTCCTCCATCCCCCCAGAAAACATTACTGTGAGTGATTTAAATATTCATTACATAAGGTTGCAGTATGCTGTTGTCCTGTCAAGGTACAACAAACATTGAGCTGGTTTTGGCTTTAGATGAAGACGAGTAAATAAAGAATATTGTGCCGTTGCCCTTGGCAACCAGTCATGAAGCTACAGTGCGCGCTAGGTGACACCACCTCTTTCGTTGGTCGAATCGTCCTGTTTTTTTTCTCGCAGGTGATGTCTGATGTGTTTAGTCTCCCAAATCATTCTTCAGTGCTGGGCTTCTCTGCCCCAAACAAACCCTCACCCTTCCAGTGTACGGGAGCGCAGAGTGCATTTCTGTGTTCTGCTTGTATGCGGCTGTTCTCGAGCACGCGGCTCGTCGTAGTGTGTAGGAAGCTTGTTAGCAAGGCCAAAGCAGCAACCGCCCTGGCAACCACTCCAGGAAGGAAAGAGCATTCCATCTGTGTCCCCGCATAACGTTCTGTGCCAAGTGCTACTAACTGCTATTCATTTTCCTTTATAGTTCTTCACATCAGTTTTGAGAGAAAATGCTATATTTAAGAAGGTAAGAGAAAATCCTAAACTGGTACAGACGTTACAGTGTTTCCTTGCCAGTCTCTGCAGGCTGATCCTCAACTCTAATCTTGTCAGGACTCGACAAGCCCAGCTTAGGCATGCAGTGTTTCATGTGAGATTACATCTCAAGATGCTGAAAGCGAACAGCCAGGCAAGTTGCACTGGATGGCAACACTGTGCTTATTTTAAGTCCGGCATGTAGTGAACTTGACACGGTGTTGACAGACTTGCCTGTCCCAGTTTGCTGGTCATACCTTGCCCTGTCGAGAGTGACCTGCTAGAACTTCACACCTGCTTCCTGACGGTCGCTCCGAGCAACGGCCTGAGCTCTGGATCGGAGAGCAGTGGATGATTAAGCTTTCTGGGTGGGGGCGCCAATACACTGAAAACCCCTCCTTGTTTTATATAACATTGTCCCCCCTTGTTGGGAATTACGTCATGCTTTTTCCTGGGACTTGCATCCCAGAAGCCCACCAGTCGTCTGACTGACAGGCGGTGAAAAGCAGATAATTTACCAACAAATTATTTTTTTTTATATCTCTCCAGTGCTGCTAGTTAGCCTTGTGTTTCCTGCAGTGCTGTTTAGTGTCGTCTGCGGGGACCTCGTCCCTCTGCCACGGTCTGCAGCTGGAACAGCACATCACCAGTATAGCATGGCTCATCTACATGAGCCTGAGGACAGATGGCCTTCAAGTGGGTCCTGCAACGTCCACCTCATCTTCCTCCCCTCCACCCTCACCCCACAACCAACACCTGCCCACCCCACCCTCCCCCCACTCCCCGCTTTGTTCCGGTGCCCAGAAACGCCAGCAGCGTCGGCCCAGAACTGAAAAACTAAATCAGTAACAGGCCTCTGTGGGCAGAAGTGTTTCAGGGGGGAGGAGGAGAAGTGACGGCTGAGGAGAGAGAGCCGTGTGTTTGTAGTTTGCACGTCGTACCTGACATCACCACACCATTAAGCTCTGTCAGAGATAATGACCACTGCACCGGCAGTGCTTTGCTCTTTGCCATGGGCTGTGAACTGCGCACTGCTTTCTGGGCAATCCTCTCCATGGAACATCAGAGCGACGAGACTCCCAGATATGCTCGGAGCTTTTCAACGCAAGTAAGGGCGTGGTGACCTTTGGTTTCTTTCTTCTGTTCACTTCATTCCAAACTCCAATTCCAAATCAATTTGCATTTTTTGTCTCTCTGTACCAAAGATCAAGTTTGGTGACCTTTCCCCTGCCAATTTGTTTGACACAAAGATGTTTGACCAATACTGAAGCACAATGTCAGTTATTGACCAATCGAATGAGAAAGGAGCAATTGATTTTTCTGACACAGTCCAATTTAATTAGATGTTGCCAGAATGCACAGTTCAAAGCAGAAGAGAGGCTTTCTTGGGAAAACTGGACCAGATGGCAGAAATATGCCCAAATAATGCTATTAATATTTTAGATATTTTGTCAAAACCAAATACTTGCTCCTGGAGGAGGATGACCTCACATCCTGTTCCCAGGTGTGGGTTATATTGTGATGTAGCTTCAACACACCACAGCCTACTGCATCCATGCATACTGAGTTTGTTTGGAACAGAGTTTGATCTGATTATGCTGTAAACGTCAACTCTCATTTACACCATCTCATCCCAGCGTAGCACGAAGCACAATGTCCTGGCCACTTTGCGTGACTGATGTAATGTTTTTTTTAGAAGCACTGTAGGTTGGTTTGAGGTTAAGGTTGTTTTGTTGCTGTTTTTAGGTGCTGGTAGAATTTCTTCTTTTAAACTCCTCTGACTGTTTTTTAACTTTTGAAAATGTGTGAAAAGTTGAGAAATGAGCATATAATTCATTATATTGTCGTTAAGGTAACTACACATCTTTGCTTGGATTTATGAGGTACAGCATGACTGTGGAATAAAAATCATTCTCTATTTTAGCTGCACACATAATGTTTCAACAACATTATGGCACAGCATCGCAAACAGTTATGTTTGGATCTTTCTGTGCGTGTGTTTACTGTCTGTACTGACAAAGATCTGCACGAGTCATTAATGCTCCTGACATGTGGTGAACACACAAAGTGTATTGGCAAACCACATGTGAGCTGATTTACATAAATGCGTGAGTGACACACTGCATCTTAAGAAGAATTCCTTCCGAGTCTGTATTATCCCCCCATGCACATGATGCAAACAGGTTGGATCTGCTAATGGCACCTGTTTTTAAGTTTGAATTAATGGTCTTTCTCTGTGTGGGGTGTGTATGTTTATATATATATATATATATGTAAAGTGTGTTTGTGGGTGTGTATTCATGCCAGTCAGTAAGATTAAGAGAACTCCTAGTTTAGCATGGCACATCATTTCTCAGCTGCACGCTTTGGCATTTATTCTGTGTAATGCACTGAATCCAAACCCTCATCACGCGGTTCCTCTGTGGTCGCCAGGGTTACACACGCTCCCACTCAGCCAAACGCACGGGGCAAAGGCCCCTGTGCTGAATCACACGTCCTTGTCAACTGGCTTCTACTCAGCTGGCCTTCGAAGACCAGAGAAATCCATTATTGTCATCATCTGTCACTGTAGTCCATCCCCAATTACACCATTTAAAAGGATTAGTGGGTACTGTAAAGACAAGATTATGATAATATGATAATAAGCGTATCATATTTCTAACAGAATCTTCAAATAAATTTTCAAACAGAAACCTATAATAGTGGTAGTAATCTTTGAAGACAAAGTCTTCTTGAAATATTCATACATTTGAAGTAGTCAGTGGCTGATATAACTGTACTGACTGATTGAAAGCTCATATATCAGGGTTAGTTTATATGAGGCGTATTTGTTTATTTTTAACTTAATTTTGGACTATCATTCCCAGTTTAGACCATATACTTTCTAATATTTCTTCAGCTTATCGTTGACCATCTTCCATATTCAAGAAAACAACAACAAAACCCCTTTTTACCCTTATGTTCAGAGGTGTTTTAAGGGTTTTTAGGGGTGTTCAGCTTCAGCCCCTCTAAAAAAGAGCCAGACACAACTGTGATTTGTACGTCTGAGATCTGAATCAGATATTAAGCTGCGTCAGACAGGATATCATTCAGTAATCAGACAGTGAGACAAGGGTTTGTGCTTGTGTTTATAAAACAAAGAGCAAAAAATTAATATCACACCTGTGACGCACACACACACACACACGCGCACAAATGCACTCACGTGTGCAGGAATGCACAAACGCACACGCGTGTGCAGACATGCACAAATGCACACGCACATGCAGGCGTGTGCAAACGTACACACTTGTGCAGACACGAGTAAACACACATGTGGTACAGTACTGTGGTACACTACTGTGTGTGATAAACCATCCTAACAGTGGCGATGCCATAGATGCAGAATGTATATAAGTTCAGATTTACAACAATGGCTACTTAGCTGGATAATGGTGTGCTCTGTAGTTAAGCCTCTGCTTGAAGTCTCAGCTCTGCAGTGGTGTTCATTTCCTGAACTACTGAAAGATGGCAGTTCATGACTTTGGAGGCAAGGACACTAGAACAAACAGAAACCTGCAGTTCTAGGTCTTTGAGTTAAGCTTCTTCCTGCTAAAGTGTCCCGCAGAACTGGGGACTCAGGTTTGAGTCTGAGTGTAACAGGCAGGCAGGAGTTTGCACTCTCTCCTCTGAACCTCTTTAAAAACATGTGGGACCATCACTCTTTTCTTCTCTGTATCTCTGTCTGTTCTCTCTCTCTTTCTCATCTGTCAGAGCAAATTCGTGCTGACATTTGTTAGCCCAGATGAGAGGTATCATGTGATATTATGGAGCGAACTCATCAGAAATTCGTACAAATTCCAGCAAACTAGAGAGAATGAAGTAAAGGCATAAGATATGATATGAGAATGAAGCTCACATAAGCAAACGGGACATTACTGTATCAGCAGTAACTGCAGGTAATTATAAGATTAATTTAACTCTGTTAAACTAATAACTACTATCACGTGGTCAAAAAAGAAAAAAAATTTTTTAAACAACATTCATTCTAGGCTTTAAAAGACTAAAGAGATTCTATCAAGGATCTTTTATATATCATTAGAATGTTTCCATAATTCCATGTTCCATGTTTTTAGGGTGTGTGGTAATGTGTGTCTGGGGTTTGGTTGTGAAGGTGGTGTGTGGTTGACACTGTGTCTGGGGTTTGGTTGTGAAGGTGGTGTGTGGATTATAGTGTGTCTGGGGTTTGGTTGTCTTGAAAAAAAAAACCCATCACAGCTGCCAGCAGCAGGAAGAGAGCACCCATCTGCAGTTTCTCATCAATATTTTATGAACTCATATTAAGTTCGCTCTTAGTGTGGAGGTCATCGCTTAAAAAGAAGAGCTGTCTCTCATTTTCTCTCCTCCCGTGTGATCTCTCCTTCCCTCTCTCTCTCCCTCTGTTCGTCTCGCCGATCTGTCCTCCCTCCCCCTGGTTGTATCTCCGGCTCCCTCTGTCACTGTGCCTCTCTCTCCAAGCAATCACGATAAACACTTTTTCAAACTAATCCCCATTTAAACGGGGTCAGGGAGCTGACCATCCCCCGTGCCCACAGGGCCTGGTGCACGCCGGGATTGGCTGCAGTCCAGCCTAACATGGAGGTGCCCACACCGCTGGCCCCCCGCAGCCTCCCGCTCTCACTCTGGCGCCGCCCATCTGGAGAGGACGGGACTTGCCGTTACGCTGCGGGCCCCTAATTTAAATGAAAATTTATAATTTGATTTGTATGTATTAGGTCTGATGGGAAGGGGAGACACACTTGGTTCTGTGCAGGGTTTACTGCAGCAGCTCCTGCCGTTCTCTCTCAGGCTCCGGCGATGGATGGGACAAATCCATCCAAGGAACTCATTTTGCTGCAGCTTTCCTTTCAAAGCTAAATGAACACAGGCAATGAGCCGACACAGAATGTATTGTATATGCTTTTACATAACTGTGGCTGTGTAAATTATTGGTATGCATGGTTACAGCTCGCAAATAATGGAGGTTTGTTTTTTTTTTTTACAATAATGGAAAACACAGTGCAGCTCGGTGTAAGTTGCAACATTTTTTATCATTACAGGCCACTGTGCAAACAGCACTTACTCTTTCAGGCAAGATTTTTGACTGCTGTGTACCATGGAGTGTATGTGTGTGTGTGTGTGTGTGTATATGTATGTATGTGTGTGTGTGTGTGTGTGTGTGTGTGTGTGTTCTGATTGCAGGCATTGAACAACATACTACTCTTTTCCTCTTCTTTACAATTTGATGCAGGCAGCCCTCCAAAAGCAACTGGCTGAAGCTATTTGGAGTTATTATTTAGGGATATGATGAATCAGATACGTTCCTCGTGCATCTGAGCACAAGCGTGGATTTGCTCGTCTGCTACCAGATTTCTAAACGGGGGATTATTCTACAAAATGGAAAATCCCTCTGCTGAATCGAGACAGTGTTAACGTGACTGAGGTGTCAATGTGACCCGTCAGGACACAGTAGGGGGCACATATACATATACAGTGATTTAAAGGACATTTGAAATGATCTGTGCTAAAACGTCATTATTCCAGATCCTCAAAATGTTATTCATGAGTCCGTATGCTTTTATTTTGTTGGTCCATTGCTTTACCCTCTGTCTATGT
The DNA here is from genome assembly GCA_028565775.1 of Sternarchorhynchus goeldii. NCBI lineage: Eukaryota > Metazoa > Chordata > Actinopteri > Gymnotiformes > Apteronotidae > Sternarchorhynchus > Sternarchorhynchus goeldii. The sequence goes on along the minus strand of JAOXYF010000027.1, from coordinate 7,454,013 downwards.
TTTACAGTAATGATTGTGGGTGATGGATACACTTATGATGAGGATCCTAAATAAATAACTCAATAACCAGAACTGATTTTTATCCTGTATGGATCACAGTCACCAAAGATGGAAAGCCAGTGACAGAATACAGACGGAGAATGAAATATAGTTATGAATCACCATCAGCGGAGAATTTGGAAAAAAGAACTTAATAACTGGCTGCCAATAAAGCTCACAAACTACTAAAATAAGCTATTTTCTAAACTACACTACTTCCTAAAATATGATACTTTGTTCTTTGTGGTGTAACTGAGAGACTAATTTATGCCCGAATTGCTGTCTGAAGTTCAGACAAAAGTTTTCAAAATCTTTTTTAAATCATTTTATAGGAATACAAACACATTTTGTCTTTGTGCACTACGGATCATAAATACATACATACATATATAAATGAATACATAAATATATTTCTAGTATATATTTCAAGTTCTGAAGGTAAGAATGTTTCTGTGGACATTTCCCTTAACCAATAAACCATCCAATATGTGGAAATGGTCTATTTTGTTGTTATTGGCAGAGTGACTCTGTTTTGAAGTCTGAGCCCAGTATTGAAGTAAAACAGCAGGAATATCACTGAAGCCCGATATTGCACTTTGAATAACGTACGCATGAATACCTCACGCAATCTCCACTGGACATCTCCTGTCCAATAAGCCCTTGTCTGGAAGAAGATGATGTTATTCTGTCTGTAATCCCAAAGGAAATCTGTAGTTGAGTGCTTTTACCTGGGCCACCTCACCTCAGAGAAGCTGAGCTGAAAGTTCACTGCTCTCATAGATACTCCCCCCCCCCAAGCCCTCTCTCCTTCCTCTCCTCCCCTCTCTCTCTATCTCTCTCCCTCGCTTTCTTCACCATGTATGTTTGCACCTGTGTGAGCATTCATAGTGTTTTCTTAACTCAGTATTTAATGTTGCCATCACAAAAGCCATTATGAATTATGTTATTGTATAGCAATAACAATTATTGTTACATCTGTGATTATATCGCAATAACATAATATTGTTATATCTGTTATTGTATAGCAACATTAAAATGTTAGTTACTTAGCTTTCACTGTGTAGCTAATCCTGGTCACTGTCACCAGCTGCTGTCTGTCGGTGTCATATATCCGCTCAGGCCGATGCTACACGAAAAGCGTTTAGGTCCAAACCCGTTTAAATTGTCGAAAATCAAATTGTCAGTATCGCGTCGGTCAAGGAGCCACTCCACCGAGCTCGCTAATCCCCGTTTAGAAGCCTCGCTCTCGCGCTCACACAAGCGACGCCGGGAGGGCCTGCGCGAGATTGTTCCATAAAACTGGGACCGAGGGTCCTCTCACGTCGCAGGGCTTGAGAGGCGCCTACATGTGAAAGTTATTGATGGGCGATGTTTGATATTCTGTATGGTCCTCGTCTCCCTGCCGGTTTAACTCCCACCTTAGCGCAGTGTTTGCCAGAAGATCGACAATTACACCCGTACAACCTGCATTTCTTCCATTATTGCGGCCAGTCTTCAGGTCGGCCATTAGGTGAACACTAAATTATGCAGACATATTATGGACTGTCGGCTTTTTTAGCTGCTGGAAGAAAGCAGACCGGATCAACAACTGGCATTTAGAACAACAGAAAGCAGCGCGGTTTTATTTGGAAGACCGTTAGCTACGTGAGGCCCCACCTGTAGTCTGTTTGTATCTTGGCGGTTTAAAATATGACTTGACAATCCCCACATTATGCAGGCTTTGTTTGCATACAGACGAAAGCGATATCCCCGCGTGTCCCTCCCCAAGCAAGCGAGACACTGATCGTTTATTTGAAAGAGACCTGGTCGAGTTGCCTGTGGTATTGATTTTGGCGCGCGACTGCCATCTATCACCTTAATCCGTTTTAATACTGGACACGCAGACGTGTGTCGCACGAAGGCAGTACAGTGAGAGGCCGCACCCGTTTCTCCTCGGACCCAAAATCAAAAGAGCGCACAAGGAGCGCTACTATGCTTTTTGAAGCCTTTACACTTTATAGGTGCATTGCTTAGATGTACGAGCACTGCTTTCTGAATCGTAGGTGTGAGGCAGGAAAACGAGTTCGTATGAATTGTTAGCTGTGTGCTGCGAAACAGTATTGATTTGTTCTGCCGGAGCACACCTGTCCGTATGTTAGACTACAAGTAGAAAGACCGCTGAGAGAGAGAGAGAAAGAGAGAGAAGAAAGTGCCCAAACGTTTATCCTACTTAACGTAAAAAGATATGAGCAGTGTCGACACCCCCAAGGTGAAATTAAAACCTAACCCTCTGATCTGATTAGCATGGTTGATCGTGGTGTTTATCGCGGTTTAGTGAGCAATTAATGATCGTTAAAATTCTGCAGGTGCAGTCATTCGGGACGAAAGTGGACGGGATGTTCATCCCCCGCTTGCGCTTAGTGCCATTAAAAGCAAGACCTGTGCCTAACTACACGGGGTGTTTTCTCCCGACGCCTCTTAAGGACGGCGCTTAGTAGCAGTAATTCACGTTCGTCACTCTCCTGCGATTAGTACTATAGAATCAAACCAAGGCAACCGAACAGCCAAAGCAATTAAAACGGCCCTTGATTGTGGATCTTCTGCGTGACGGAAACGGGAGGTTTGGCTTTGTAAATGAGAGTGAGGGAGATTTGAGCTGTGTCATAATAGCAGGTGTAGATCGCCGGAGCAAACGCTTTAGTTAACGGCCTTTCCGCTGGGGACGTCTGGTTCAGTACGAAACGTTTTGAAAATCACTTGAGGGCCAGGCGTGTGTGTGTGTGTGTATCACCTTCCCACATACACATACTGACTCTATAGGCTTTGATACAGCTTCACATTACAACATAATGTATTCTCATTAATAGGTAGACTGGTTGAATGCAACTGTGAAGGAAAACCTGCTTCAACTTAATTAAATTCTAATTAAGATTATTATGTTCACTAGCACAATTACTCCCTTTGAATTTGAATAACGTAATTCGTAAAACGGTGAAATAAAGGAGGAGAATCGCCGTTGTGTGTGTGAGTGCGTTGTGTGTGTGTGTGTGTGTGTGTGTGTGGGGGGGGGGGGGGTTAGGTGTGAACCTCCCCAGTTTGTACAGATATCTTTAAGCTCTGTCAGGAACTCCAGCTATGAGTCTTAATTAACATATTTAGTGAGAAACAAGAAAGTGATGCAGAATAGAGAGCACTGGCTAGAACATACACCTGCCCTCATTCAGCCCACCATAATACATCTGCACCACCCTTCAACACCACCCACACACCCCATATCATTCAACACTGCTCTCTCCCCACATCCAACACCACCCTTATTCAGCCCCTATATTCTCCAACACTGTCCTCACTCTCCATATTCTTCAACACCGCCCTCACTGACCACAGCCTCCAACACCACCCTTATTCACTTGCTATAGCCTCCAACACCACCCGTATTCTCTCCCTATAGCTTCCAACACCGCCTTCACTCACCACATCCTTCAACACCACCCTCACTGACCAAAGACTTCAACACCACTCTGTGTCTTAATATTTTACCACCTTGGAAACAAATAATCTCTATGGCAACATCAGACTTATATTTGTATTTGTACTGAGTAGATTTAGTCTGCCTCCTTGCCTACATCCATCTATATCAGGATTGTTTCTCCAGATGTTAGCAGGCTTGTTCTGTTGAGAACATACACGTACACTGATCTCATTACTCGGTACGTCCTCTCTGTAGCTGGAACCCCATCGCCTGCCGCACTTCATAGTGGTTACGTGTCGCCCAGCGTTGCTGGTGCTACTGATGTTCTTTGAGGTCAACTCACTGGTTGTCCTGTAACCTGTGTGTTTGTGTGTGTGTGTGTGTGTGTGTGTGTGTGTGTGTGTGTTGTCATCCTTTACTGGTCATAGTGAGTCTGGCCTGTATTCAAACCAAGTTCACAGTTAAAGAGGCTGGAGAATATATGCATATATTATTAATTTTATATTTTCCTTGAGGCCTTTGTATGTTTGAGTATGAAACATACAAACACTGACACTGATCTGCTGAGCACATAGCAATGACTGAAAAAATGTGCTAGGTAGCTAAACCCTTCACTGATACTCCATGAAGAGTGGGTGGGGCTGCAGGTTTGCGTTCCAGCCAATCAGGAGCACAGCTGATTCCACTCGCTTAATCAGGTAGTCTTTGCCCTTCAAACAGCCGATCAACGGCATTAGTTTCTCCTGTTTGGCTGAGATGAAGACTTGGGGTCACACTGATCCTTTGTGAACAGGTTTCTTGGCCAATGCTGTATGCTTTAAGCCTAAAATTGATTTGTGAAGCAATGACACCCTTTGGCTTCTCATGTAAGCCTTTTACACAGGAAATTTTTTGGAGTTTAACTTCTTCCATTTTTGTATCCAGCAGGGCAGCAGCTGTAAGCAGGTAGTGATGTTCTCTCACTTCCCTCCGACCTGCTGTGTGGCGTGTTAATTAAGGTCTGGTAGGGAACCTTCTAATTGGCAAGTTGCATACAGGTCATTTAATTAGTCATAATGGACACAGTCCAAAAACAGTTTGGTCTTCCTTTCCGACGTTTCTCATGTTAATTCAAAATACAGCATTGTTATACATTCCCATGTTCATGTGGGCCCATGGTTTGCAGTATCGCCATTAGTTCCTCTTACACCAGGGGCTGAATTCTGGTGCTGTAAAAAACCCCATCTCTGATGCACCCCACTCTTCTACGCATAATCATAACTGGTTAGAACAGAGAAGGGGAGGAACTGACCCTAGGTCAGCTCTCCACCAGGTTTGAAACTTATACATCCCTCCGGTCTCTTAGTATTCCAGTCCAATTCCCTGAGTAAACGTAGTCTCATACTGTGACAGCTTCCCTAACGAGCCCAACCAGATAATGAGCTCTGGAATATTAATACATTCATATAGTCAAATATAATTATACACCACTGCCCAGTGCTCAAACCCATACTTTCTTATAAATTCTTTATAATGCTTTACTAAAAATGCTACCTTTGCTAATAACACAGAAGGTCTTTATATTTCGGTCTCCGATTTCCTGTCAACACCATCACCAGGATAAATAGTGTCACTGCAGTGGAACCAGTTGTCCTGCAGGGAAGTGGGGATGTGTTTCCATGTGCTAAACAAATCAAGTTGTGTAGGTGTAGTTGTTCTGATTAAGGCATTTAGCCTGGAAATGTCTGTAAACAAGTAAACAGTCACCATCAAGGTCACACATCCCCACCATTTCAGGACTGATCAACAGTTCAGGAGTGATCTGACTGTTAAGAAAGTTAGCTGTTCATTTACAAATCATTATTGCAGAAATCCATGATAATCAAATCTGAATATTGTACTATCCAAAAACAATTTGTCATTATTAAGTCATTAATATTTTCCCTACATCTCCAGACGGCACAGAGCCACAGCCGACCAGACATTTTGGGTACCAACACATTCGAACAACCGTGGCACAGGCATGTCAGTAAGGACTCTGTGATAATAGAAAGGGTACGCCCACGCAGGCAGCTAGCCCCATCTCGCCCTGCCTGCACAGCCTGAGCTCGGGGATGGGCAGGCCCTCTGATGAGCTGCTTCTATGCGTCTGTGTTCTGTTGAAGCCAAAAGGAAAAGGGCAGAACGGAGAAGACTGGACAGAGCTCAAACACAGCAGACATCAGGACCTGGAAGACGGCTTAGTGTGTGTGTGTGTGTGTGAGTGAGTGTGAATGTGAGTGTGAGTGTGAGCGAGAGAGTGAGAGAGTGAGAGACACGCACACAGACATGACACCCATGCACATATATAGAATTTATGTGTAAAGTGTGGTAACACCCTCTTCAGCACGTATGTACACACACACACACACACACACTAAAATGTGTGTAAAATGTGTAAAAGGTGCCAATCCATCCCACCCCCTGCACACACAGACACACACACACACATACACACATGCACATACATACACACCCTGACAGCAATGATTATTATCTCTAATGTCTAATCACTAGGTGTGTGCGTTTGCATGTTTCTGTAATCCAGGGCCAGCGCGTGAGGGCAATTAGGTTGTGCTGCTTCTGATTACCTCCACGCCTGCTGCTCCACCTGTCCGTCACCCTCCCTGAGAGACTGACTGGCCATACACCACACTGGCTACTTATTCATATTTGCTCTGATGAAGGTAGAGGCAGGTAAAAAAAATTTTAAAAAATAAAAAAGACCAAAAATTTCATTAGAACAATTGGATTGCTTTCATTTTGCTTTAGTCCACGGAGGGTTTAGGAGGGAGGAAATGATTCTTTGAGGCGTACAGATGGATCTCTGGGGAGATAAAGGTGAGATGTACTAGGCAATATTGATGAATCTTTGAAAGGAGAGGGGTTAAAAGGTCTTTCTCTTTAAGATGTATGACGCAGAGTGCTTGTTAATGGACTGACAGACAGCAGCTCTCTCCATAAAGGCAAGAAATGGCGTTTGAAGCGTGTGGAGTTTTCTGGAGGGAGCCTGAAGCTGGAGTCTGTTCAGACGGAATCGGGTGAGGGCCGTATCAATAATGCAGCCGCGCACTTGGACTGCGGCTCTCGGTCGTACATGAGACCATGGTGACATGGGAGCAGTCTTCACTAGAGCACAACAATTCGACTAACACTCAGATCTCTAGCTTTGGTCTGGAGCTGTGGTCTAGGGGATAACAGCACGTCTCACGCATTTATAAGGGAACATGTACAGAATAAAAACAACCTACTGCTCGTACTGCTGAAACCCGATAAGCTATTAGCACAGTATAAAGTCCTTTATTAACTTAATAAAGCAGGGATCGCACCCAGATCTCAGTGCAGCACAACCAGCATCCTGGCCTTAATGGACCGGTGCAGAGCTCTTTTTGCAAGAGTGTCATCCTTCTGCTGGAACTGCAGTACCACGTCTTACTTGCATGCAGAAGTGCTGAAACCGCCGCCTACCTGGGCGTGGCCACCTGGTGCCGCCGCCGCCTGCCTGGGCGTGGCCACCTGGTGCCATCGCCTACCTGGGCGTGGCCACCTGGTGCCGCCGCCGCCGCCTGCCTGGGCGTGGCCACCTGGTGCCATCGCCTGCCTGGGCGTGGCCACCTGGTGCCGCCGCCTACCTGGGCGTGGCCACCTGGTGCCGTCGCCTGCCTGGGGGTGGCCACTTCGTGCCCGACAGCACCATAATTCAGACTGAATGCTGGCATTTATGTCAAGGTTTTTTTTGGGTTATGATCTTTCCGTTCTTCTTCTCTCCCGCTGGTACGGTGCTATTCCCCAAACTCATTCTGTCCTTTCAGGAAGACGGAGTTGACGGCCGTCATCATGGTCACGGAGCCCACGGGAGCTCAGCCTACCGCACTTAAGACAACTCTTATTTTGCAGCAGTTAGTTGTGTGAACACTTTCTGTTAAAAATGTCAAAGCTGGCTGTGTGTGTGTGTGTGTGTGTGTGTGTGTGTGTGTTAGTGTACAAAAACTAGTGGGTTAAGTGCAATAAGAAACAGAGCTGCTACTAAAGGGAAGAAGAAATGACAAACGGTTTCTTTGTCTAATACTTTATATAGAGCAGCTCACCAGTGACCTTATCAAATTTGATATGGGTGACATCAAGGTGTAACGCCCAAAACTAACCATACCCCCATAACCCACTCCCTCTATCAGCTCCTCATATATCTCTGTCTGTCTGTCTCACTCCCCGTACCTCACTCTGGATCTCTCTCTTCATACCTCACTCTGGATCTCTCTCTCTCCATACCTCACTCTGGATCTCTCTCTCTGTGCCTCTCTCTAACTCTGTGCAGAGATGATGTGGTCAGACTGTAAAGTGCTGGACACAGTGAGGGGCCGGCGGAGATCCCGGGGCCCGGCGAGGAAGCTCTCCTGTTCTTTCTGGTTCCTGCTGCTCTTCGGGGCTGGGGGCCTGGTGCTCTTCATACACCTGCAGGACCTGGCTGACATGGTGCAGCAGCAAGCACCAGGTGAGTCGCCCTGCAGCTCTGAATGCTGTTCACATGAACCCTGACACATACACACACACACACACACACACACACACACACATACATGCACACACATACACACACACAGACACAAAATGTGTATACACACACATACGAACACACACCCACACACACACACACGCACGTGCACACACACGTGCACATACACACACAAACACACGTGCATGCACATGCACATGCACATGCACACACATACACATGCACACACGCACACATACACACACATTCTCTGCACCACAGTTCAGCATTGCAGGCCGAAAGCCTCGGTCGTTAGGCACAGTGCTCTCATGCAGCTCAAGCTAAATGCTTCTGTGTGCCTCAGCCAGTCAGGACCCGTGCCATTGCTGAGCTCTGATTGGACAATGGCTAGCACTCCTCATTAAGCCTTGGCAGCACACACGTGCTGCGCTCGCTGCCATGGCGGGATGTTATTTCTAGCATAACACCCCAACAGGTCTTCCACTAGGACTGTTACAATGGCAACGTGATCAGTTACAGCATCAGTATGACATAACAGAGTGAAACCACGTTCATCGGGCACCATGTTGTGCCATTGTGCTGGACCATCTCCACTTGGCAAATGGCGATGAAAATGTTGTCTGCAGTGGCCTGAATTTTGTTGACCTCCTGTCTCTGCAAACAGCTGGAAATAGTAAACACCACAGCTCCTCCTACTAAGGTGGGCGGACCAAGCGTAGCTCCTCCCACCAGGCTGGGGACGGGCCCTGCGTAGCTCCTCCCGCTCACGTATGCTGGTCGTTCATAGTTCCTTCCCCTCAGGGTCATGTCCGGGGTCACCAGCGTAACACTGGTCAAAAGTAACAGCAGTCGACAGCAAAAAAAAAGCAGGTTGATATAGTTTACCATGATTTAGTTTATAGAGTTAAAAGAGGGCTTTTAAAAGAGGGCTTCCACTTTTTAGCAGGAACGCACGTCCACACGTGCACACATACACACACACACACACACACACACACACACACACACACACTCACAAACACGCACAACACTGAGATTAGTGATGCAGTAACACTAAAGGGAGTGACGGATTGATGCTGAATTGTCTTCATTCTTCCTCGGAAATAATAGTTTCAGTGCAATTGGGGTTTCCTCTCCGAGTCACCATGGGAACTGCCAACAGTTGATATAAATTGCCGACAGAAATTTGGAGCAGCTTCTGTGAGCTGGACGGCTTATAGTTCCTTCATCTGTCTGTCTATGTCTCTCCTTCCCTCTCTCATCACAGTAAATTTCCACTGAGTGCTCCAGTTATTTGGCCATTTCTGGCAATTGCATAAAATAATGGTCCTTTTTCTGGGCTACTTAGACACTTCAAAGCATGATCCCAAGTAGCCTCCTCAAAGTAATACGCCTCTTTCCGTGTAGTTTAGCAGCCCGGAGAGCACCGTCACAGTAATGAACATGAACAGTTCTCTTCTTGCCTCATTACAGGACGATACACACTGGAGTTTTTCATTATATTGTTTACATTGCAACCCTAGCAATTAAAGCTCCAAAACCATTGTTTGGTTGTTTTTTCCTGGTGATCAGTTGTGTACATTAGAGACGGCTGCACTTCGAGCCTCTGCTTTCAGCGTGAGGGTCCACCACTGTACCAGAGAGACTACAGGGCAGTGCGCCTGTATAAAGGAGTCTGTGAAGTGCTGCTTGAAACCCAACATAGCTGTGGTAGAGGGGCCTGTGGTAGAGGGGCTCATGGTAGAGGGGCTCATGGTAGAGAGGCTCATGGTAGAGAGGCTCATGGTAGTCTTTCTCTGGATCATTCACTTCACTTTCTCTGGATCATTCACTGTTATCTGCCATTATCTGTTTCCCTCTTTCAGTCATCCTTATCTCTCCTGTATGTTGCTCCCTCCTTATCTCCCTGCTTCTCAGTATCTGTCTCTCTCTCTCTCCCTCCCTCTCTCTCTCTCTCTGTCTCTCTCTCTCTCTCTTCCACCCTCTCTCTCTCTCTCTAATCGCCAGTAAGGGATTCCGTATTGACTCTGCTGCACTACAAGCTTGTAATCCACAGTACTGCTGTTTATTCCTGATCCGTGCGCAAAGTGCCGTGAATTGGACAAAAGACGGAGGGTGCTCTCGAAAACAAGTGCCGTGATTACATCCCAGCCATGCAGAGAAGTCCTGGGTGGAGCCGTCTCCACAATCATTCAGAGCTAAGCAGAGAAGGCCTGGGTGGAGCCGTCTCCACAATCATTCAGAGCTAAGCAGAGAAGGCCTGGGTGGAGCCGTCTCCACAATCATTCA
>JAOXYF010000027.1:7397566-7418829 GCA_028565775.1 Sternarchorhynchus goeldii | reverse complement strand
TGGAGGGAGAGCGTGTGGAGACGAGCATGTAAAGGGAGAGCGTGTGGAGACGAGCGTGTGGAGGGAGAGCGTGTGGATGCAGAGTGTGTGGAGGGAGTGCGTGTGGAGACAAGTGTGTGGAGGGAGAGCGTGTGGAGACGAGCATGTAAAGGGAGAGCGTGTGGAGACGAGCGTGTGGAGGGAGAGCGTGTGGAGACGAGTGTGTGGAGGCGAGTGGTGGATTCGCTGGGCTGCTGCCGAACTGAAAGAAACAAACCGCTTCAGGTCATTAAACAGAAGAACAGAGCGCCTGCATGGGTGGGCGGCCAGACCTTCACCTCAGACCCAGGGCGCCGAGCTCACAGGAACACGAACAGACACAGCAGGAGACGCGAAGTCTTAGAATCTGTCTGTTCTCAGCCAACCTTTGATTTAATCCATTAGTTTCACATTCTATGTCACACATTAAAAGTGTGTTAGAAGGGCATTTTGCTACAGGAAACATGATATATTGGTCATGATGATATATTGGTAAGATATTTGTTTTTGTTAAAATATGATTTTTGAATGCGGTTGAATGCACACTCTTTTATATCCTAAATGGACATAATTATAATAATTGTGTCAGGTGGGGAAGAATTATTTTCACAATGGACTAGATGGATTTGCAGAGTGCTGTGTATCAGCACAGCTGAAGTGAACACAGGCAGAACTGGCCGACGCCTCCTGGTTAGCGCAGACAGTACAGTGCAGGGTTCGTCCTGCTAAATGACAATATGGAAAACAGTATCTTGTTTGCTGAGCAGGAGGACACATTTCAAATCACATTTCTGCTTTTGGTTTTACTGCAGACTCCTATTTCTGCTGTGTGATTGGTGGGAGGTCTGCTGGTATCTGTTTCCTTAGTGTTACGTTTGGTAGTGCTACAGATGAAGATAAACACAGATAAGGACAAACACACAGATAAAACTCACACAGATCATTATAAACAGTAGAATAAACACGATAAAGATAAACACCAGATAAACAGATAAAGATCAACATTCAGACAAACACTCAGATAAACACAGAACCACACAAACAGTGGATGGTGGTAGTCTGTCGCATTCGTGATACGAGGGACCTCATCACCAGAAATAACTAAAGTGTACACAGATCTCAAAAAGATCTGATGGACTTGGTACATAGAGAGGGAGAGAGGAAGAGAGAAGAACAGAGGGAGAGAGAAGAAGAAAGAGAAGAGAGAGAGGGGAAAGAGAGAGAGAGAGAGGGGATAGAGGGAGAGAGAGAGGGGATAGAGGGAGAGAGAGAGGGGAGAAAGAGGGGAGAGAGGGGTATGGGGTAGAGAGAGGAAAGGAGAAGAAGAAAGAAGAGAGAGGGGAAAGAGGGAGAGAGATGGGGAGAGAGGGAGAGAGAGAGGAGAGAGGGAGAGAGAGAGGAGAGAGGGAGGGAGGGGACAGCACTGTGAATCAGACCTTGATAAATAAGAGTACAAGTGCTTTAGATTTTTTAATAATTCATAATTGTGAAAAGAATTAATGAATTAGTTCTAATAACTACTATACATTTTCCTGAAATGATTCCTCTCGAGGAGGCGTAGACCAGCACTGATCTGTAGGTCTGACTGTGCAAACCACACCAGGAGCTTTCTGGAAGAGTCCTTTGTTGGGGTCAAATTCCTCCCATTGCCTGTATTGATCTGACTTACAAACACACAACAGCAGGTCTTATAACAGTTCCCTGATGTATTTTGCGTCGATCAAACGTTGCAAAGCAAAGGTGCTTAACAAGCACCAGTTTTGGCCCGTCGTGTCCTTGTGCACCTCCGTGAGACCTTGGAGCTCAGGCAAATTCAGGCCAGTGCGCTCGCAAAAGAACGAGCTTGAGAAGCAGCAGAAAGAGGCATTAAGACGTTCTGAGGAGAACGAGGGACAGGAGCTTCTCCTGTGGACCACGGGTGGACACTCCAAGGCAGCCGCGCCAAGCCAGGCCTTGGTAGATCAAGGCAGGAATTGCGGCGATCGGGCATGGAGCGACAGGCATGGAGCACCGGTTCTCTCCAGCTTAAGGAAGCAGCGAATGGCAGAAATAAATAGGAGCGTAAATCGTGTTCATTTATCTATCCGCCAATTCCCCTCCACCCCACCACCACCACCACCACCACCCACACGGTGGCCGAAAACCCCCGCCTGACCCTGACCCGGGCTGCAAAATACCAGCCTTCCGTTCCCCACATGTTGACTGTACCATGCAGGTCACATTCCAGTAGGGTTCTCTTGCTCCCTCCTGTTCCTGGAGCCATTTACATTTTAATGAACAGGTCATTTAGATGTAGGCATTCGGTACACGCTGTGCATCCTGGCACAGATTTTCCTCCCCGATAACATAAAAAAAAAAAGAAAACAAGAACCATCTTTGATTTCAGATAATTGGCAGAACATTCTGCAAGGTGGTCCAGAGTCATCTTAGTCACGCTCAACGGTTTTCCATTTAGAAAAGGGAGGAGAAACAGATTTTTATTGGTGTGGATGGACTCTCCACAGAAACCCACCTTGCCCCATGACGCTCAGGTCCCGCCCCCACCAAACGGACCGGCCACTAGGAGCCATGGGACACTGTCACATGACACCATATTATTCCCGGGGAAACGTGGCCCTGCTAGTGTGAACGCACACCAGATAATAAACAACAGTGTCCTCCCTGCTGATCAGCAGGACTGTCACGAGTAGGAACCAACATGCCTGATGTGGTTTAGTCAGGAAATAAATAACTGTGACACTGACATATATGTCAACTCATACGCTGGTGCTCAACAATATTTCATGTTTTTTTTTTCTTCTTCCTCAAACACTGTAAACGATCAGTGCCTGTTATTAGACATTATTAAATACTCGTTCATAATATTCATAACATAACAGGATCATGAAATTTTATATGGCCAATAATATCCTTTTCAGCAGTTTCCCCTCAGTGTTTTCAAACGCACAGCTGAAGGCTCATCTATTTGTGGAGTACTTAAGTGAGTGCTAGTCCTGCTTCTGCAGAAACACAATCGTTGAGTAACTGATTACACCAGTGATTATACAGATAGTTTGGTATTGCAGTGATTGTTGTTTAATATAGTTCTCCATTTTCTGCTTTACCTCAGGGCGTGATTTCGATTATTGTATTTAGTGTTGCTGTAGTTCAGCGGTTTCTTTGACTCTACCATACTGTACTGGGGAAAATATATTCTTCAGGTAGATGACGAAGCTTTTTCTCCATGTGAAAAACGTTACAACACTTGTCACATTTCAGTGTTTTGTAAGGTTACACCAAACAGCCTAAACTCTTGTAGTAAAGTGTGAACCATAAAACACACTTCCTGAAATCATTACTTTTTCTAGTCAGTTTATGGATCCCAAGACCTGGATCATTGTTATTTTTAATTTTGATACATATTTGAATACAGTCAAGCCACTGAACTGCCACATTCTGTTGCTACCACAGCCAGCCACTCATACACACACACACACACACACACACACACAAACACACACACAAACACACACCCACAGACTCAGCAAGAGCTAATGTAATCAACCTTAATAATCTAATGATATTACCTGGCTCATAACAGTTACTTTGTCAATTACTCCTGATTACGTTGAATTAAGTGTGATTAATGTTTTCATAACAACTGTCATGCACTAGTGAGAAATTAACATTTTATAATTTGCCACTGATACGACACAGGAGACTAATACACATTATATCTATTTTTTGCCATTAAACCAAAATAGCATGAAAATAACATTTAGATCATCCTTGCCACAAGACTGAATTAATATTAAGCTTTTATATACATTATTTACTTGAACTATTCCACATCTCCTGAATAAATAATGAGTTCTGCTACCTTAATTGACCTCCAAAGACCCCTCTCTCTAAGGCATTCCTCTCTTAACATTCAACAGACTAGGTGATCTTTGCACTGTGACACTCGTTATCATTTTTTCCCATCTACCCCTCTAATTATACAAATTCTCCATCCAACACATGACCCTGATTGGTCACTGGGGTTTAATTAGTGGACTTTGAGAGCTAGCTTTCTGAGGCCGAGTTGGTGATGACACGCGAGATGAGCTGAATTATTAAGACCTACTGTGGGCACTGGTCCCAGGTCAGCTCCTCTTTTAATACACTGGTTGATGTATTACAAAGTTGCCTAGGAAAGCTAATGGCATGTAAATGCAATTATATTTTATTAACAATTTATGTTTTAATAATGACCCAAGCAGGACCTGAGTATTCTGAGGCCTGAGTCAGCTAGAGTTATAAAAACACGTTTAAAAAAACAGTGGGGTAAATGTGAATCTTCACACAGGGAAGAAAAAGTGCATCAAACTGTGTTTCTTAAGTTAACTGAACGAGTTGAACAGACTTGCATATAAATTATTACACATGAATACAGTGGGTGGGCATTTAATTTCATTCCCACCTTATCCACACCAGGTCTTCATTAGCTGTACTCTATGTCTGTAATTCAAAGCTAAATTGATTGACTGACAGTTCCTTTAATGGTAAGACAGAATATCAACATGCTCCCTGTGCTGTAGGAATTGATCCAGTGTGTGTAGCCAGTAAGACTTAAGCAGTGTGTATGGACTGAACTCTGATCTGGCTTCTAGCATCCATTCCCTATGGTCGACCGTTGGAGGAAGAAGAGAGACAGAGGCAGACAGACCGTAAGAGAGAGAAACCCAGAGACAGACAGACAGACAGACAGACAGACAGTAAGGTAAAGGGTCTGAGGGCTTTTCCACTCTTGCATGACTCGATGCTTTTTAGTCTTGTGGACTCCATGGAGGTTTGTTTTCACACAGGAACACACTATACACCTGGGATTTCTCAGGTGTTCCCGGCCCTACACAGTACACTGGTCCTTTTTCACGGAAAAACATGGAAAAGGGGGTGAGTGGGATGAATCCATCAGTGAAGGGTGTGAAATGCAAAACATTATTTCTTCTGAGTGCTAACTGGTGCCCCCCTCTCCACCCCCCCCCCTCTGTTCCCCCTGCGAATGACTTTTGCTGGGTTCAACACACACTCACCAGGTAAGTACCTTTTTCTGGCTGATGTAATTGACAGTACTACACTTAAAAAAGTGCTGGATGTGTGTGTGGGGGGGGGGGGGGGGGGGTCTGAGAGGAAGCTCTGCTAGAAGCCAATTCCACACACTAATCTCTGCTTTCACTCATCCTAACATAATCCAATAAAACTGCTATCCAGCCGCTCAGCGAAGCCTATGACTGTCTGCCGTGGTCTGCTCTCCTCCAAATGCTCCTCAAGACGACTGAGAGCACCAAGGAGATGAGACGCATCTTTCACAACGGGGCTAACAAAAGACCCACATTTAATGTCAGTGTCCATCTGGAGTGAAGGCCAAGCCTTCACACACAGTTTTTACAGTTGGTCGCCACGTACAACTGGGGGGCTGTGAGAAAACTGACTAGGTTACAGGTTGCCAGAAGCGATAAAAAGCTGCATACCCCTCCAGAACAGAGCCAAGGTGATGTCAGTGCATCCTTCTTGGTTTTAGGCTCTGAGGTGGAGCCTCGGCTTCACAGACGGGCCGTTTAAGGGTTGGGGTCCTTTTAGCTGCCAGCGCTGTTCTTCTGGCGAAACAGGTGGCAGAAAATCTTCAATAAAAACTACGTCCTGGGGTCACTGAGTGAAAGCTTCACACAGCGGATTTCGGTGAGGAAGACCTTAGACGTGTCTCGCACCAGCATGGTCTGGTGTTGTCCGTGGCATGGTCCAGGGTTCCTGACTCTAAAAGAACCCAAGTGTGAACCACCACAAGGTCCAATTACTCAGTCCTGATCCATATTGGCAGGTAACCAGTGATGCAAGCTTTTGTTCTACTGATATAAATTTGTGTGCGAGAAATGAAAGCGATATTGTGCTTTTCAATCAAAGTCTGTACCGTAACTTGTACCCTTATGTCTTTATGGTGTCCCAGTGGCCTCCTTAACTGAATTAGTCTGAAGTACTCGAGACGAGCTTGTCTTCCTGCTCCCAGTCAGTGGTCACAACATGCTCCATCCATGAGGGAAAGGAAACACAGCAACTTGCCCTGGCTGACGCTAATCCTATCAGCCGTGAAGACGTCTGCCTGGCATTTCACAGAGATGATTGAGTTTCGGTGTCTTGAAGGAGCGAGTCTCACTGTGTATTTGTTGTGCTAGAATGAATCTCATTAGACACGCCCCCTCCCCTCCCCCTCCCCCTCCTCCTCCCCACCCCCAGTGTAACACTCAGCTACTGTACTGGTTGCAGTGCACCATAAAATGTTAAATTAGCATCACTGAAGCCACTATTGCCATTTTACTGCACTCCTGAGCTTTATAATGGAAGATAATGGGAGGAGAGAAAAGGAGAGAGAGACTGCAAAAGTTGGCAGGGGACGGAGAGAGTGACAAAGCATAGAGAGAGAGAGGAGGAAGATAAAGAATGTGGGAATCTGTGAGAGAGGGAGAGAGAGAGGGAGGGAGAGAGATGTGTCCTCTAGAGGGAAAGCCATGATGTGCACCTATTTGTCGTTGCTCCAGATGTTGAGGGAAAGAAGTTCAAAGAGCTGAGTAGAGAAAAGTCCTTTCAGGGTTCAGCCTGACAACACCTCCATCTTTGTAGGATTGCATGCAAGCTCCACCTACTCAAACAACAGCACAATCGTGTTTTGTTACGTTCTCACCAAGCATTCTCTGTGTCAGACAGGCATTCTTCTGTCTCAGCTCACATGGAGGAAGCATAGTTTATTTTGATTGGTAGAATTGAGGAAAATACTCACTCGCATGAACACAAACAAAGAATGGCAAACTGTCACACAGAGCGGCTGAGCTGTAGAAGAGCCAGGCGCAGGGGGAGAGAGCACCAAACCGCCCTGGAGGCTTGGTGCGAATGCCTGTTAGGCTTAGACTGTGGAGATGGGAATGAGAGTAACAGCAAAATGTGTGCCTGTTAGGCGGTGGTTAGGCAGGCGTGCCTGCCAGGCGGTGGTTAGGCAGGCCTGCATGCCAGTCTGCCCGCTCTACATGCCTGCTCAGCTGTGCACAGAGACCCGACCTCCTCCTGCACTGTAATTGGGTCTCGTTCGGCGAGGCCCACTGTACCAAACGGGCTCCCAGTGGGATAGATTTCAAGGGTCTTGCTATTAGCTGACTCCCAAAGGCAGGAGGAGCCAGACTCCAAATCCCACGTGGTCGAGCCTGAGAAAAGACGAGTCTGAAGGATCCCAGCAACACAGAGAGCGACTGATGGCTCAAAGCAGCCAGGTCTGCGATTTTCAACCGGGCGGTTTTACTGCGAAGCTACACCACCACGTGAACCACTTCTCACACTATTAATGTTAGATCCTATTACTAACACAGCTGTGTTCAATTCATAGCTATTAAGTGATGCATAAGCATAGTTATACATCAAACTGAAACAAGTATAGGTGTCCCTCACAAAGGAGTTGAATGACTTGAAATCCAACAAAAATCCAACAGATCTGACAAGGTATCCTGGTCTAATTACCACATGCAAACATACTCTCATTTGCCCAGGCAGGGTATTGGTAAGGCGGTTTTACCAGGTAAGGCGGTTTCAGACAGACACCCCCTTAGCATGAGGCAAGCGACAACCAGAAGAGACTGACACACTGGAGCAGTTCTGTCCTCAAAATCTCTTTTCAGCCACATCTTCCTGCCTTCTACAAGCCACTTCCCCTCGCTGTAATACCGAACGTGTTTGTCCACAAAGACGCACTGCATGGACAAATTCATCAGTTCCATTCATCCACCTTTCTCCATCTTTATTAAAGTGTTCCAGGGGCTTTAGGTGTGAAGGTATTCCTCTCCGGAGGGAGGCGAAGACTCTGAATCTTGGCCTTCATCTCGTCGCCTCACTGAGGATTAGAAGAGGCTATATCAGACCTGTCACTCAAAGGGTATTCAGCCTAACAGGCTCTTTCAGTCCAGTCTACCATTTAACTGCACATGCCAGGGTCGCACAGAGCTGCCCGAGACGCCCGCTAGGCAGTCCAATGACAGGCGCCACCTCAGACGTAAACGGATCTTCTCCACAGAATCCACGTATCTAAGACCGCCTGGCAATTGCCGTGAAACGTCAGAGAAGTTTCCCACCGTGACAGCAGCTGAATGAGGAAACAACTTTACAAACAAGCACAGACAGCAGATAGAGCAGCCCAGAATGTTCTGGTGGTCAACGGCGAACAGATGCTACGGCAGAGCGACGCCCCTTTAGATGCTGCTTCACGGTAATGTTGACTACGCTAACATTTCCGGTCTCTTTTTAACACTGTTGAAGTGGGAAGAGGCTGAAGGTGCAGTGATAGGAACGACCCTAGCTTCTGCTGGCTAGGGAAATGAGAGCCATGATGTGGAAGAGAATCAGTTTGGTGGACTTTATCTTATTAAATGGCATTGATTATTCCTCCTCTGCTTTAGCAGCTGTCTCTCTCTCTCTGTCTCTCTCTCTCTCTCTCACCTTCTCTCTCCCACTCTATCTCGCTACCTTCATTACTACCTCCCACTCCCTCTCTCCCTCTCTCTATATCTTTTCGTCTCTCCATCTCTCTCCCTCTCTCTCTCTCTCCATCTCTCTCTCCCTCCCTCCCTCTCTCTCTTCCCACACACAGTCTTTGCTGGAGGCTAGCTCATGGAGTGTTAGTCATATAACACTAGTGTTACACAGCACCACTCCTCATTAGTGGCCTTAGCTACCGCAGTCGCCTCCGTTCTGCGGGTGACGTCTCCACCACACAGCCCACGTGGAGTCCACGGGGCGAGGGGAACAGGCCTTCTCGTGCTCCCCCTTCTGCCTTCCTCGGCCTCCCTCATTCTCTCTCTTCCTCTCACACTCTCTAATGCTGAGGTTCTGCTTTTCATCCTCTGCAGTCCACCCATGGCCGTCATGTTGGTATTTACATCACCGACCCTTATCTAATCCCATCGATACATTGGAAGCCACTGGACCTTTAATGTTATTAACTAGTGCTGAGATCAGCCTGTATAGCTCCAAATTCTATTTGGAATCCATTAAAACGTCCTCTTAGATGCAGAACCTCCACCCCCCTGCCAATTTATTTGTTATTTGTTATTTGTTTTCCTATTCATCCCTCTAACCCATCAAATATTTGTCCTCCTGGAGGAGACATGGTACACGGGGTCGCCCAAGCCTTCTTCTCATTAGGTAGGGAGTGTGCTTTATTACACAGTGTTATCTTGTTTGAGTAATACTTGCTTTGTGGACTTATTAAAAAAATTCAATTAAAATCCCCTCACGTTCCCTTCTCCCTCCGCCTTGAGAACTCATATAATAGTATTTGTTTCCTGCGACAAGGGTTGCCAGATTGCATAATGGCATTAGACTGCTGTATAGAGGGTTGCCAGATTGGCCCATGCATTATTCAGGAATATGGCGCATCAAAGGTGAGTAAAGACTCGATTCGGGGACCAGGGATTTTCAGCTGCCATTCCTACAGTAAGCCCTGCCTGTGTGGTGTCCCTGGCAACACACCCAAACAGCAACACACGGAGGAGCTGATATGGAGCTGCAGCGTGGAATCAGGAAAACAATAAACTGTGCAGTACTGTGGAGCCACTGATCAGGCAGCTACACAGCAGAACTGGAAACGATGGACCTGAAGACTTAAGATTATGAATTAATCAAAAACAATCCATCTGAAGACATTCTGATTACAAAGGCAGGATTATGGGTTAAGTAAATAATAATCTGTGATCATATAAAAATGAAGACATATTACACAACAACTACTATTTCTTCAGCACCAAGAAGGATTGCTTAGAAGTTTAAACGACCCCTTCGCCATAACCAGTTGTGATCATGTGAACATTATTTGACAGTTGGGTTCCAAACTCTGATTTTAAAAGCCTTGCATGTTTCAAAAAATGACAATGCACATGGACACTGATATCATGGAACTTTTTCTCAAAGGAGCTTCCAGTCCAAAAACAAATTCAGAACCTCAAGATCACTCCATTTGACTTGGAAATGGAAAATTCCATTTCCTGTTTAGCACTGCTACAGATATTCCCCTCTGACATGCCACACTGTTGGCTTCCTCGAGTGAGGTTTGTCCATGTGTTTGAATAGTTCTGCCTGAATAATTCCAGCAGGCTCCCTCTGAACAAGCTGCCAGTGCAATGAGACGGATCCGAAAGCTGTGGTGCAGCAGAGGTTCTGATCCGAAGGCCTCTGAGGCCTTCCCATCTCTGTTCTACCTGATCCAGATGATGAAGGACTGCTGGGTGCGGATGACCCGGTTCTTGTGTACTGGAGCGATGTCTGGTCATGAGACATGGGGTTTTAGGTCCCAAAGGACCAGACTGGGAACCTCTGCAATAATGCATTGGGGGAAAGAAGAAAGCCAGACTGATCCACAATGACGCTGCACGGTTTTATAAACGAAGGTGCAGGAAGTGTGTCTGCAGGGGCACAGATCATACAGGGAAAAATGGACACCTGCCCCACCCAACCAGCAGAGAACACGTCACACACTGAGCCCATTCAGAGCCCGTTCCAGTGCAGACAGAAGCAGCCTGTGAACTTCATCCATCTCAAGAACTTCACAGCTTCTCAAGACAACGATATTCGATAGCATCGGCCGGGACTGCCGTAGAGCCGGACCATGGGAACGTAGCTTAGATCTTCATGGGCTGAAAGTGCTGGTGAAGAACTGCAGAGCAACAACTTCTGCAAATGAGTCAAATGAGTCAGTTGTTCACCTGAGTACCTAATAGAGTCAAATGAGTCAGTTGTTCACCTGAGTACCTAATAGTGGTGCTGTCTACTCCTATTACCGCAAACAGGTTCTTTAGGACTTACTGCAAACTAACAGGACTGGACACTAAATTACAGTGTTAAATTAGAACGTTTCACCAGCACTAAGCTGTCAGATTTATTGCATCTCAATGACTGAGGTAACACAGAGATAATTATATTCCATCATATTACAACAATACGGATTTCAGGCTACTGTAGCACTGCAGCTTCAAAAGGGAGTGTGGATCGAGCACATTTATGCATGAATATTACTGTGCAGAGAATGTTTGGTAACGAGGATGAATCACCCAAAAATCTGCGTTAAACAAATGTGAGGTATATTCTGCATAGTGCGAAGATCTCTGAACTTTCCTAATGTACAGTTTGACTTTGTTTAAGAACCAAAACAATTTGAAAGTTTGATGTTCTCATCAGCTGGAGGTAGAAAGTAGGTGAGTTAAAATGTGGACAAACTCACGCAGGATCACACACTTTGATACCATGTGACCATAGTGGTGTTTCAGGCCACTGGTGTGCGGAGGCCATTACCAGCTATGAGCCGCAGCTGCACGCTACTGTGAGTGGCCCGGACCTGGTCACGCGTGGCCCAGATCTGTTCACGCGTGGCCCGGACCTGGTCACGTGTGGCGTCTCCCCAAAACGAAACAAGAACAAAAACGAGCCAAACCGCAGCTCGGTGTGACCCAGCTCTCTCCCCCAAATTAAATGCCGAAGCATCCGGAGCCTCTTCCTCTCCCACAACGCGCTCGTGGGAGATGTGGAGCTAGAAAGGTTAAATCTACGAGAAAGCGCTTGCGTTTTCTTCCAAATGATGCAACGTGCTGTAAAGCTCGACCGTCTTCCTGGAGATGTGAAGGGCTACAGACCTGCATCTGCAAACACCCCCCACCCCTCCCCCCAACGAGGAGGATATTAATTCAACTAAAACTGCCTCTGATACCAACAAGAAGCAAATCGCAGAAAGGAAACTCAAACCGAAGTGTGTCTGCTCAGACCAGCAGAAAAACCTCCCGTGAATTAAACAGACCTCACGGTTCTGTCAGAAAACAAATATATGTCGTTTGTCCTACATTCCAACAGGTGCACTCACCGGAACAGAGATTCACACACAAGAAAAGGTATCAAAAGGACAGTACATAGAGATGAACAAACTCTAGCCAACAGTGGAGAGAAAAAAAGACTGACATCGCTGTGCAATCTTTATGGTGCGGTCAGCAAGCTTTTGGGTTTTCTCCAATCCGATTTCACTCATGGCAGGATACTCCAGGCTGGGGACTGTGGCCGGGGCCCGGAGATGAGGAAGCATTCCCAGGGAACATGTTGGATAACTCCTGTGGCTCCTGCAAAAGTACTGGATAGGAGGGTACAAACGTCCACGAAAAAACAACACATGACCTGTATGTCTAAACAAAAGCGAGTGGGAGGGCAGGGGAGCCAGGCGTGTGCAGGCCAGTCTCTGCCTTCTGGAGCCAGAAGTTTGTGTTTGTTTTGTGTTGCTCAACTTGTTATTTCTGCTGCGCTACCCTAGAGGACATTTTGAGATATATATATATATATATTTAAAAAATTATACAGAATTGAATTTTTCATGCTGTCCGGTATACCAGTGTATCTGCTGCAACATGCTCTGCTATCAACCTAGAACAAGCTCACTTTGTTGAACAAGCAGCCTTTGATGATCTTAACCTACAACTGGTAAGGCATGACCTACAGTCAGCACTCATGTAAATATTTGTTGAATAATATATTAGGGACTGACAGCTACATCAGCAGTATAAAGAATAATGTCTTTATTGTATGGGCAAAGCAGAAATGCTAAATTGCATAACGTTACTATTCATTATATATTTGTGCGGTTAATTCTGAATGAAGAGGGTATTAGTCAGAATGGAAGTATGTATTTGGCTTGGAGGTTTTCAGTTTAGTGAGGTTCACACCTTCAGGGAATCTGTGATCTCCAAGATCATAGAACGTCCTTCACACAACAATCTCAGGACCAAGCGTGAAGCAATCCCTGGAGTCCGATCGCTCAGACAATGCAGGATGATCCATGACTTTTCGTTACGTCTTCGTGGATTCGGCTGCAGAATTCCGAGCATTTTCACCAAGCCCCGGCGGCCCATCCGTCTTCCGTGGAGGCCATCGCCGCACATCGCAGGGTCCGGCACGAGCGCGGCCGGGAATTAATAACAGCCTTCAGGAGGGAGACGAGGCTTAACCTCAGGAAAATGCCACATGCCTGGGGAACAGGGCAAGCAATAGTGGCAAATCTGCAATTAGATGAGAGTTTAGGCTGGACTCAGGCCTCTCGGGGTTTTAACTGCAGCAACCGCAGACCTTCAGATAACAGACTGGGATCCTCTGACTGATGGAGACCAATTTGATCCACTCGGAATAAACCAGAATAGTGAAACAAAGAAATAAACAAATCAATTATGTATACCCTCATCAGACATATGTCCATGCAGTGAATTACATCAATACATAGTGGGATTTTTTTTCCCCCCTTTTGCAATTCATCCATAGTCCTCGCATCGACGTTTACATCACCGACCTTTATGTAATTCTGTCGATGAGCAAAAACATCCATTGGACCTTCTGTCATTAACCAATGATGAGCTGCCCACTGAGGAGATGAATGGAAGCAGTGCCGAATCCATTAAAAAGTTCTCCTGGATCCAGGAACCGTTCCTCTCTCTCTCTCTCTCTCTCTCTCTCTCTCTCTCTCTTTCCCCCAAGTAGTGACTAATGCAGTCTGGAGCCTGGAGGAACGAAATAGATAGGCCTCCCACTTAATTCGCCTCCTAGTGAGGCCCCAGTATTGTTACCGGGCGAATAATGCTTTATCTGAGGCTCTGAAGGACCGTAATGAGGCGTGTGTGAGCTGTATGGAGCAGCAGTGACCCCCACCAAGGCCAGAGTGAACACTCCATAATGATACACTGCACAGAGACCCAGAATAAATGTCAATTATTGAATTAGGCTACAATGAGTCAGAGCCTGGCACCGAGGGTTAAAAAAGGATGGGGAAACTACATAATTAAACACACACACACACGCACACACACACACAAACACACACACACACACACACACATGCAGTGTTCTCAAGAATAGACAGATTAATTTTCACTCTCCGGTAGAGGTGTGATTTTTCAGAGAGAAGCTATTAATAGATCATCACCATGCCTGTTCTGTGAGGAAGAGCTTCTGTGTAAAACATTTCTGTCTGCATCTAGTAAGTCATGGGAGTTAATTAATTACATAACTATGAAAATTAAAATCAGTATTACTGACCAAGTAAGACAGAATGATGAAGATTCTGGCAATTGGCAAAAATATTACCAATCAAAATATTACTTATCAAAAATATTTCCAATCAAAAATATTACCAATCACAGGCAGGTGACAAGGATATAGTATAAAGATCAGCATATGTGTGTTTAAAGGTGGTTTGCAGTACAAATTTTGTAAAATATTTTGCAAATATTTTAACTTTTCATGGGACAACACTGAAGATATGACACTGATACATGTAAAGTAGTCAGTGTACAGCTTGTATAACAGTGTAAATTTGCTGTGCCCTCAAAATAACTCAACACAACCATTAATGTCTAAACCACTGGCAACGAAAGTGAGTAAAACCCCTCAGTGAAAATGGGTAAATTGTGCCAAGTTAGCCATTTTCCCTCCCGAGTGTCATGTGACTCATTAGTGTTACAAGGTCTCAGGTGTGAATGGGGAGCACGTGTGTTAAATTTGGTGTTATTGCTCTCACTCTCTCATACTGGTCACTGGAAGTTCAACATGGCACCTCATGGCAAAGAACTCTCTGAAAGATGGCCTAGGCTATAAGAAGATTGCCAACATCCTGAAACTGAGCTGCAGCACGGTGGCCAAAACCATACAGAGGCTTAACAGGACAGGTTCCACTCAGAACAGACCTCGCAATGGTCGACCAAAGAAGTTGAGTGCACGTGATCAGTGTCATATCCAGAGGTTGGCTTTTGGAAAATAAACGTGTGCATTGCTGCAGAGGTGAGGGGTGAGGGGTCAGCCTGCCAGTGCTCAGACCATACGCCATATCAAATTGGTCTGCATGGCTGTCGTCCCAGAAGGAAGCCCCTTCTAAAGATGATGCACAAGACAGCCTGCAAACAGTTTGCAGACTAAGATTACTGGAACCATGTCCTGTGGTCTGATGAGACCAAGATAAACTTATGTGGTTCAGATGGTGTCAAGTGTGTGTGGAGGCAAGCAGGTGAGGAGAACAAAGATATGTGTGTCTTGCCTCGCAAACATGGAGTGTCATGGTTTGGGGCTGCATGAGTGCTGCCGGCTGTGGGAACCATGAATGCCAACATGTACTGTAACATATTGAAGCAGAGTATGATCCCCTCCCTTGGGAAACTGGGCCACAGGGCAGTATTCCAACATGATAACCACCCCAAACACACCACTGCCTTGCTAAAGAAACTGAGGGTAAAGGTGCTGGATTGCCCAAGCATGTCTCCAGACCAAAACCCTATAGAGCATTTGTGGGACATCCTCAAACAGAAGGTGGAGGAGCGCAAGGTCTCTAACATCCACCAGCTCCGTGTTGTCGTCATGGAGGAGTGGAAGAGGATTCCAGTGGCAACCTGTGAAACTCTAGTGAACTCCATGACCAAAGGAGTTAAGGCAGTACTGGAAAATAATGGTGGACACACAAAATATTGACACTTTGGGCACAATTTGGCCATTTTCACTTGTACTTTACTGTGGGTGTACTCACTTTATTCTGGGTGTATTCCCTTTCATTGCCAGCAGTTTATCCATTAATAGTTATGTGTTATTTTGAGGGCACAGCAAATTTACCCTGTTATACAAGCTGTACACTGATTACTTTACATTGTATCAAAGTGTCATATCTTCAGTGTTGTCCCATGAAAAGATATAATAAAAAATGTGAGGTAATTTTGTGGGATACTCTGTGTGTGTGTGTGTATCTACAGGTGTCGGCTATTGTAATTAAATCATAAGTTAAGCAAGTTTGAATAACTCCGTTCTGTTTCAGCTCATATTGTGTACAGTATTTGGTGAATACAGTGATCTATGTCGTTCATGTTTTGCACGGTATTCATGGAGCGCAGTGCAGTTTATGCCAGGGTTTAGAAATCATTTTGGCCCTAGGGGATCTTTTTTTTTTAGGTGAAAAGGTTTTCCTAAAAATCCCCTTATAACCGTTCACCATTCGTGTGTTTTGGCAGGTGTATCTCTGTTTTTTCGACTGAAACATTCGTTTTATCCTTATATTCCGTTGCGGGTACTTTGTAATCCAATGACGCTTTAGCTTCGCTGGCTTCGTTCACAAGCTTCAAATTCTGGTCTTTCGTCGCTGTTCTCAATAAAGCAAACTCGATAACTGTCGACTTATTTTCTCAGTAAGTTAGATTTAGCGTCACTTGATGTGAACCGAATCAAACATTTATCCGTGCTCAGATAGTTAATACCTAACTTACCTAAACAGCAGGAACGGTTCGCCGCGCCCCGTGCGAAGTGAGTGATTTATGACGGTGGTGATGTCATATCAGAGTTTCTATTGGCCCAAAGTTAACTTCAGTAGGGTTGTTTTGTTGGTACAAATGGTCTTTATCCTTAGAGATGCAATTTTTTAATGATACAGAGCAACCTTGTAATTTATAGCACACTATTTCACGGACCCTACAGAGGTCCAGGGACTCCACTTTAACAACCACTGGTCTGTGCAGTTCGTATTGTGTACAGTATTTAGAGAGGATTATGGATGCTAAAGAGTTCGTGCATTGATGTGTAAGATGCTGAAGGAACCAACAATTCTCATTCTTGTGTCTTTATTCTGATGGTCTGAAAACGAGGGACAGGTGCTCTCTTTCCTTCCACCCACTAGTCACAATCCGACAGGTGAATACGAACGTGAAATTCGAGTACCTTACACACATCGGCGATGACAACACGCATCTTAGCGCCGATGACACACGGCAACCGTCAACAACGCGCCAATCGTCACCAACCACCCTGTTATTGCGCCCATTCGAAATGGTCCGTACCTCTCCACCTCTAGCCAGAGTGGTGGTACAGAGTGCAGAATGCAGGTGGGAACCATGTGGAGATTTCGCATCGCCTTGGCTTCTGCCGCATTACCACCTTTCGTTAAATAGATCCCTCAGTCCAAAGCACAGACGCAGACAGACAGTAATCAATCCCAAATCAATCCGAACACCAATTTACCGATTAAGCTCATTAGGCCCTCATCACCGTCCCTCTCGGAGGGATTCCCGCTCTGCTGTCAGATGTGCGGGGGAGAACAGACAGGCCTCACCATAGGTCTGCAGTTCGACACTCCCAACAGACGCGCAGTTCGTCAGGGTGAGTTTTAAGATGAGTGCTGGGAAGATGTTACGGACGTTAGTGCATGACTGGATCACAACAAATGTGGAATAGAATAGATTATGCATTGTTAAGCAATGTTTTAAGCCTTCAAAAGAAAAAAAAGCGTTATGCATCTTAAATGTTCTGTAATGGGCTGTTATTTGAGATCTAACTGGACTGAAAATATGTAAATTTATTGGTCTGGTTTCAGCAAACTGCTGGTTACATGTTAAAGATTTGCATAATCTTTGGTTACATCAATTTTTCATGAGTCACCAGTCCCCTCTGGGCTGTAATGAACATACTGTAATGAATTGGGAATTAGAGTGAAAGCGTATTTTCGGGTCACTAATCTTGGCAGAACGCAGCAGATTACAGCACACTCCCAAATCAGACTTCAGCAGCCAGCGAGTCGAGCTCACACAATCTGTTTCAAACGTTTAAGGCAACATTTTGATTCTCCTTCCGCTTATTCATGGTAAAAGCAAAGCTCAGTGGTAATAGAGGCCCTCTCCACCTCGTTGGTGTGTGTGTGTGTGTGTGAGATCCACTATACTACTGCAGGTTGAGAAGACCTTCCATCAGTGCAAGAGGTATCTGTCATCTCCTGAGAAAACATTTCAGTCAGCGAGAAGTCAAACTTCACCTGATCTTGCTCGATTTTCGCTGCTGCGTGAGACATCAGCAAGATCAAATCCCCTTCGAGCTCTGCTCCCTCACTCACACGGCACAAAAACCCAGAAATAGGTTAACCACACCGGCACAGCGCTGCTTGCTCACAGAGACCAAAGAACGGAGAGAGCGCTGCTGTATGCTAATGCAAGGAAAAACAACCAATAACCTTCAACTTTTTGTGCCATTGCAGTTTTTTTGAGGACACACCCACCATCTCCAGGCTTAACACCTTGTATGGTTCATTTTTTAGATGGAGAAGCAGATATGTCTTGGGTTTATTTACATTCTCAGTGCATGTTTATACCATTAAACCCAATAACATGTATATCATTAACCCTTAGCTAACCCTTAGTTAGGGCTGACCAGCAAATGAGCTTAAACAGGTTTAGTATGTCTATGAGAAACACCGTCTGCTCATGCACGCACTCAGTGTGCCACAAAATAGTGCCTTAAAATAGCCTTCAACAGTGATGGACAGAGAGAGAGAGAGAGAGAGAGAGAGAAAAGGATAAGGTGGAATATAGGGGGTTGAGTGAGGGATAGAGAGAGCGAGGAATCAAGGAAGATGGATAGAGAGGGAGATATCGTAATCTGAGCGGCACACGGTGTGGAACTGTGCCTTTGACAGGCTGTGGGGTGTTTTAACATCCCGGGGAATGTCAGCTCAGACTTTATGAGCACACCGAGCGATGGAGATGCTCAGCGAAATGTCACGACTGCAGCCAGAGCAGTGATGTGGGGGGTAAGAGGACCAGGGCAAGCTGCTCTGGAGGCCAGCACTGCATTCTGGGAAGGAAATTCTGCCAGTGGCTCACTACGGAGACTGGCGGATTCCGAATGTCACGTTAACAGACTTTTTGGAGTTTCGAGCACCTTTTGCTGCATTTGTTCTGCAGAAGTTTCAAAACTTGTTTCTACAGACCTGTCGATCAGAGAGTGCATGAAACCTGTATCGCTACGACGACAAAGCAAGCGGGGTCTGCGTCAGCCTATACGATCAGATCAGGGTTATTGACAGGAGTCAAGTGTAAACATGATTAAACAAAAGCACTGGCTGACAGCTCAGTGGGCGGTTCATCGCTGGGCGGAGGTGTTGATTTCCTCAGCTCTCCAACTAAGTCTAAAAGCACCTCTGGTGCAGAACAGGGAAGAGACGTTTCCCTCTCCAGAAATGACTTGCAACAAATATGCCCCGTGTAGGGTGTTGAAAAAGTGGTAATTGTGCACATTGGTGGCTGTGGCAGACATCAAACCATTGTTTTTTGCGCACAAGTGTGAATTTGATATGGGTAGACAGTACAGGGTAGAGAATTTGCAGTGCACTGTTGGTGTAATTGAATGTAATGAAATAAATCAATTTAACATAAAAGACAGGCAGCATTTGCCCTGATCAATTATTATTGAATGATAATTCCAGAAGTTGCATCATGGGGCCAAAAAAAGAGACAAGCCAGGTGAGAGAAGACCTTTACTGCTAACCCATCTATAATAATTCACATGCTGCTATAGATCAAACACAAACGTCCCGGAGATTAGGAACGGAAAGAAAATAAAGCTAAAGTATGCTTTGGGACTTTCTAGCCATTGTAGATCTCTACTGACATAATATCTGGCTACAAACACATTAGCTTTGAGACTTCTGAGATATTGCCTATCTATATGGACATATCATTTTGCTGCAAAATCAATAGTTTTGCAGGTTTTTTTTCTGTAATGTGTCAGTGTGGCCAACCAGTGCCCTTAGTCACCACTCCCGTGGGAAAGTGTGTCCTCTAGATGACAAACTTAAGTCTCAAAGGCACTGAAGAAATTCCCAAACCTCAACTAAATTCTCAAAATCCCCAAACAGAGATCCTCCAAAAAAGAGTCCAAGGAGAGACTTAGTGAAGTAATATGTTCTCAAAGATGCTAAAGAGAAGCCCAGAGGCTGGTTTCAGGTGAAGATATCCATTATACGATCAGTTACAGGTGTCCACTTTCGCTAAGATAGTCCACACTAATGTTAGCATTTCATCATCTTACAACCAAAAACAAAACACTAACTGTACCTTTAATAAAGAGTGTAAAGTTTGTGTGTGTGCATGAGAGAGGCTATATGCCCTGTAATTACGCACTATAATATAACAGCAGTGTGAGTAATAGGAAATTGTTCATTAATCATTAGACATTAAGCTTACGAAACAAGCAGTAGCGAGTTTTCCGGACCGGTGTCCAATTGAAAGGTCACGAGCCCATTAGACCAGTCAGCAAGTCAGCATAATCCTGCAGTGTCCAAGTGTGGTCCCATTTAAAGGGTGAGCAGGAAACAGCCCTTGCAGAAGCTACTCTGTAATTTACTCCTTGGCTAATAAAGAACACAGACTCCAGAGGCCTGAATCTGCCTCTCTAGAGAAGCTTGTGTAAATCTGTATTTATCGCTGGGACAAAGCGAACAAACCTCAGCTGATTGGTATAGATTTTTTTTTAACTCCTTCACCAGTGCTGTGGAGGCAGATTAACTGAAGACGAGCTGCAGAGCAAAGCAGTAACTCACCCTGCTGTAACACAGAGGTGCTGTTCTGGGGCTCCGGGCGGCTCCGGGCGGGTCCTCTCGGAGGGATTAACACAGAAAAGAGAAGCTCAGTAGGCCAGCCATCCTCACGCATCCTCCTTCTCCTCTCATTCTATCTTCCTGTTTAACCACTTCTCCCTCTGTTCCTCTATCATACATACACACACACACACACACACACACACACAATTGTTTACCATAAATCATCATGTTCACAGTACTCCATTATTACCCTTGTAGATGATGAAAGCTGGTGTAAAATTTATTGAAACGTGAACATAAACTCACAAACGTTATCTGGGCATCTCAACATGAACGGCAAAGAAAATTTGCTAAGCAGACTGATCTCATGCCGAGCTCCACACTGTTGAGGTTAAGATGTCCGGTGTGTTGTGAAAAGAACTGGAGTACATTCTGCAGGACTAAATTTGCAGGAGCCAGGGTCTTTTTACATAATCACTATCACTCCCACCATCATTACCCAACCCTGTTAATACAGAGCACACAACACACAGTATTAGCATAGCGCAAGATGCTACCAAGATAGCGCACAGGAGATTAGTCACAGAATATCCACAAACAGGGGATGCTGCTGCTTCAGATGCTCCAACATCCAGGCTTTGTGCTTCCACTTCCATGTGAGAGTCTCCTCTTTGTAATCACTACCACCCCGTGGGGTGGGGGTTGGGTCTATGGGCAAAATGAGGAGCGTAAATGATGGCACTTTGCTGGACAGGCCAATCGTGAGGACCATCGAGGAAACGGTTCCCAATAAGGAATACGTAAAATGATCCTGGTCAGGATTTGTAAAGACACC
>JAOXYF010000027.1:7355166-7374109 GCA_028565775.1 Sternarchorhynchus goeldii | reverse complement strand
TCTCTCTCTCTCTCTCTCTCTCTCTCTCTCTCTCTCTCTCTCTCTCTCTCTCTCTCTCTCTCTCTCTCGCTCCCTGTCTCTCTCTCTTTCTCTCTTCTCCGCCTCTAGTCTGAACCCCTTAGGCACTGTAGGCACTCACATCCCACTGGATACAGGCTGGGCCAGATCCCCAAACACACACACACACACACACACACACACACACACACACACACACACTTTTCCTCCCTTTAACATCAAATGCACACCCAAACTAAAACACACCTCGCAGCCAAACATACTCTCACAGAGAAACACACACCCCATGTCTAATCACACACAGTACACAACCTCCCAAACCAAACACACAACCACTCCTCTCAGATCCACCATATCCTCTCCATCACATCCAGCAGAAAACACTCTTTAAAGGAGGAGGGAGAGGTAATTATTCTAGAAAGGGCATTTAACTTTTTGACCCAAAATTAAACATTAATGTTTTATTCATCTCAAGTGTGGGTAATTACGTTAAAAGAGTTCCATACAATATATAAAACACAATAGCCCCTAATTAATGTGACTTTAAAAATCAAAACAGTCAAAAATGTATTAAACAAGACACAAACCTCACAAGGTTCAAAATTCAACTGTAGAAATGGCTGCTATCAAGATAAGCATTGTGCTACTGGACTTTTACATCACATAACACCTTCAGTATTTACATTACTGACAGCAAATACTATTCAGTATTTACACTTGTAGGGATGTGTTCAGTATTTGCATTAGTGAGAACAGTTACTGTGTTCAGTGTTCAGGCTTCAGCATTATTGGAGATGGACACTGGGTTCAGTGTTCAGGTTTCAGCATTAGTAAGTATGGATACTGGGTTCAGTGTTCAGGCTTCAGCATTAGTGAGGATGGATACTGGGCTCAGTGTTCAGGCTTCAGCATTAGTGAGGATGGACACTGGGTTCAGTGTTCAGGTTTCAGCATTAGTGAGGTGGACACTGGGTTCAGTGTTCAGGTTTCAGCATTAGTGAGGTGGACACTGGGTTCAGTGTTCAGCATTAGTGAGGTGGACACTGGGTTCAGTGTTCAGCATTAGTGAGGATGGACACTGGGTTCATCTCTATTAGGTTCTGCACTGTTCCAGACTTGGCTGTGAGCCAAGTGTCCTGACCTTTCACTGGTCTGACCGATGCTAGACTGAGTCCCCCTGACCTGTGTGCACACACACATACACGTGTGTGTGTGTGTGTGTGTTCTTTTGATGCTTGAAGGGTTCAAAAGCAGAAGCCTTACTGCTAATGAAGCAGCAGGACCCTCAGACTGACCCAAATAAAAAGGTCACAATCAAATTTGATCAGTTATTGTTCGGTTGGTGTGGGTGTTGGTGTCATAGGTGTAGGTGATGAGGTTGGAGGATAAATGGACCCCCCCATTCACCACCTGTGTGCAGATGTTTAAGATGTACCCATAGTTAAAGGGATTTATTCACATTCCTTGTGGAGCACATTCTGTAGAGGACTGTTCTAGTGGTATGTGCACATGTGCCTCGTCTGTGTGTGTGTGTGTGTGTGTGTGTGTGTGTGTGTGTGTGTGTGTGTGCGTGTGTGTCCTCGATTCCTCTCTCTCTATGAATGTGTTCGGAACAGCACAGTCTCGGTTGTAATCCTCTGAGTCACGTAATTACCGGTCTCCTGCACTTGCTGGTTGTTACACTCGTTCAGTGTGTGTGTGTCTGTACGCGAGTGTCTGCGGCCCGTCAACCTGGCCATCGCAGCGATCACACCAGGAGTTCTGCCATCGCTCAGAGAAACTGCTCATTAAGCCTTACGAGTGGCTCCCGTACAGCTGCCCGACGATGAGGGGTTTCACGGGGAAACACTGAACACTCCTCTAGAGGGAATTCCTTACAGCATCACAAGCTTGAATTCCGTCGTCTTGGCCTGTTAAGTCCGGCTTTCTAGTGTTGTGGTCCAGTGGACGAACAAGAACGAAGACACAGAGAAAAGCCAAGGCTGTAGATCAGTATAACGTGGTACTGCATTCTGTTTGTGTTTCACCAGCGTGAAAGGTGCTTGAGGGTGTGTCTATTGTCGCTAAGCAACCGTGGCCAAGAGGACATCTGTGAAATGAAGTGCATCACACGGTTCAGCTGCACTGTGTGGTTTGGACACAAAACAGATCCTTGTCTGTTTTTGCTCACCTGTGTGTTCACTCTGGGCTGTTCTGTCCAGCCAGCGCCTGGAGAAGCCACAAGCGGACACTGCAATTCTCAAACTGGCCAGCGAGTGGCACTACGCTCTAATGTGTTGGATGTCTTGTCTCTTAACTGCATTCGTGTGTGACAACTGTAAATTAGGAGCAAAAAGATGTTTTAACAAATTATGAATGTTAAAACTGGCTGTTCTTCTCGTCTACCACAGTCCGTGACAGGAATGCAGAAATGTTAGTGTTCAATTTGAGATGATATTACCTTTAAAATCCAGGTACTAATAATGTGTAGTGTAAGGTACAGTGCACAACCTGAAGTGAGACACAGCTCTCGACAGCCTTGCTATGTGAGCGCTAATCAGATCACAGCACAGCAGGCATGTGATCATGTGATCAGGGAAGAGGGCAAAGATCCGCAGCTGTGTGCAGCTGGTGACAGCCAAACTGGGTCTACAGTGGGCAAAAATGAGCAACAGCGAATAGGCTTACAGAAAGAAAAATAGGTCCAGACAGCCCTGGAAATAGAAACGCGTTTGGGAGACTCTGAGAGTCTGGTGGAAGCTGTTCTGGTTGAATAACGTTGCTGTCAGGAGAAAACCATCCAAAAACTTTTAAGGAGGTGAAGGGTTGAAAAAAAAAGGCAGTTTTTATGTTTATCACAGGTGTGAACATATTTCTAAGCTCCAGAAATCGGAAGGACAGACTTCAAATAAGTATAAAAATAATTAAAAGAAAAAAAACATATATTCTTTTGATAATTAATTTTAAATTAAGTGTCTTGCAAAATCAAAATGTATCTTCTGCTGTCCCAAAAGACAGTTAACACAATCTGCATCAACCAATCCAGTTCCCACATACCAGTCAGCAACAAGGCATCAGCCCTCCTCCACAAAGCCTTGTTACCCATGGAAACATCTGACTGACAGTGACATGGTCTAGTGATGAGTGTTACCACATAT
Organism: Sternarchorhynchus goeldii; assembly: GCA_028565775.1. NCBI lineage: Eukaryota > Metazoa > Chordata > Actinopteri > Gymnotiformes > Apteronotidae > Sternarchorhynchus > Sternarchorhynchus goeldii. The sequence continues at coordinate 7,370,954 of JAOXYF010000027.1, read as the reverse complement.
CCAAAGGAAAACCTTCACAACGTCTGCTGACCGTTCAGATATGTGTGTGTGTGTGTGTGTGATACGTCATACTGAACGTATATATTCAGCATTGACAAAAGCTCACTAGATGTTCTTATTCAGAAGACATTTATTGGTATGACACAGTTACGTATGCAATGGGATTGGAACCCCTAACCTTGGTGGTCCAGACACCCCCAGCTAGCAGCTTAAACAAGGCTGACTGAGAGTGTACACTAAGCTTGTGACTACTTTAGGACTTTTGCATATACACACTTTAACTGTGTCAACTTTTGTTCAACATTGGGGTCGTTAATGTCATGGACTGAAAAAATGTATTTACATATATACAGTACATCCTATATGTAGGTATATTTATTCATTCAACTGAGCTCTGAGTTTGGATATTAGTATGCATCACCTTGTACTGAGGTTTTAGGTTCTGGATTCAAGGGCGTGTTGTCACTGGAGTTTGGTGTTAGAAGGTGCTGTGAATGAACCATTTGTCTACATCTGCTCTGAAGGCAGCCAAGCTGCGGTTAGTCAGATGAGACTAGAAAGGATGCAAGTATGAATCGAGAGTTTGATAACAAACCGCATGCAAACCGTTTAAGGAAAACCAAAAGGAGATTAAACACTTAAAAATAATACAATGACAAACCCCAAACAACGAGATCAGAGCAGTCCTGTAAACACCAGTACAGCAGGAACTACAGCCTCGTTAAAGAGAAACAGGAATCAGTGACGTAACACGGGAAAAGGTATAAATGCTCTGAATAGGAGAACAGGTTTCCTCACCTGGCAACACAAGGTAACCCATACATAGAAATCATATTTTACATATAAAATCATTACTTTAAAATAATTAATAATTAATTTCGATCATTTTCGTCAGTACTTAAACGTTTTTTCATAGGTCTAATTGAAATATAGGGGCATAGCATAAAGTCATATAGCATAAACCTCATATCCTGGTCCTGTGCAGATCCATGGCAGGGCAGTGTAAGTTAAGAAATGAAGGTCCTTCCCTTGTAGACTGGGGAATTAAAAAATTAAACACTGGGAAAATTAAAAAATGAAACACAGTGCTACCTGTGGGTGCAGAGGAATAACCATCTTAAATTCTAAGGAGCTGTGACCAGAAACGGAGACTCTGTGTGTGTGTGTGTGTGTGTGTGTAAAACCACAGCAGCTGGAGATCTGTAGCAACTACAGAGACATGTGCATGCATGCATCCCTCTCACCCTCCCTCCATCCCTCTCTCCCTCCCTCCCTCCCTCTCTCCAGCTCCAGACCAGCGTCTGTGTCTGGGTTATTTTTATTCCTCCAGAGCCGCCCGAGTGTTTTTATCCCCAAATCCACCTCACACCTGTCCGGGCCAAAGCCCCCGCTGGAGCGGCCTCATAATGAGAGAGTGCATGACCTCGTGCTCTGACACTCCTGCTCCAGAAAGAGTGGAAGGGGGGGGTAGTTGGGTGGGTGGGGGTTTACAGGAGAGACAGGAGGGGAGAGACAGAAGGCGAGGGGGGAGAGAGTGACAGAAAGAGGGTCAGAAAATACACTGGAGACCAAGCCAACATGAGTCATGGTATATTTCTTCTGATGGACAGACAGACAGGCAGACAGACAGACAGACAGACAGATAAGCAGACAGCGTCCCTGCCTGTATATTGCCCATTCTTACCTAGTACTGATGCTCTGATTGGGGCAGCTGGCTTCGGGGCATCGGGTGCATGGGAATGTGGGTGGGGTGCTGGGTGGAGGCTGGCGGGCTGATGAGTAAACGTTCTAAACCTCCAGTGACAGACACACACACACGGACACACACTTAAACACACACACAGACACACACAAACACACACACAGAGGAGAGGGATGTATTGAGCTTCAGGGCAAAGGAGAGACGAGAGGGAAGAGAGAGAAAGAAAGGAAGAGTGAGAGGAAAGAAATATCAATCAGTGGGAGCAAGTTAAGATGGCTGGAAGGGCAGTGAGAGAAAGAGGAGAGAGAGCAGAACCCTAAGGAACAAAGCACTGGAAATAAGAGGCAGAGAGCTAGAGGTGAAAGAGACAGAGAGGGAGAGAGAGAGAGAGAGAGAGGAAGAGAGACAAAAGTAAGGGAGACAGAGATTGGCGAGAGAGACAGAAACACAGAGAGAAAGAGAGGGAGAGAGAGAAAGAAACTGACAAAAAGAGAGAGAGAGAGAGAGAGAGAGAGAGAGAGAGAGAGAGAGAGTTGCAAGGCAGAGGTGGCTGTGGGATGGTGAGTGAGGAGGCTTTGTGTGGAGCAGAGCTCCAGGGCACCTAGAATTCACAAGCCTGTTGCTGTAGGCACGGTTTGGAGCAGTTCGGTCTGCCTCCAGAGGGCTGTGCTTGTGGGCGGAGTCATGTTCATCCAGGCGCTGAGCAGCTGGATTTGGGATACAGGTGACTGATCTACAGTGGGTCAGAGGGAAGGCTTCATCAGCCTCAGCTAACCCCCTACACCACCACCAACAAATGCTAAGGAATACTCTCTCTCTCTCTCTCTCTCTCTCTCTCTCTCTCTCTCTCTCTCTCTCTCTGTCTTGCTAGCAACCTCAGGTTATACGTTTGCTCACAGGAACTAGGTTCCCCCTGGTTACCACTGCCGCTAACACAGGCTCAGTGCCCCAGTAACTGATAAGAGGTAGCATCAGTGGACAGCCCCTCAGGGAAGGCGAGGGTTAACCCCCAGCACCGTCACAGTTCTGCGAAGGCCTGCCAGTCTGTTCAGTATCTGATCTATCGTCTTTATGGGGCAGCTGCCGAGGGAGGGGCTTGGGACAACGGGGGGTGCTGGGAGGCGGGACCAGGAGGTGGAGCAAGGAGGCGGGGCCAAGGAGCTGTCACCAGGCCTGAGCCAGTAAGCTCCATAGTGAGATGTCAACAACGTTGACGTATCGATTCTCAAAATCCAACTGGGAACGATGTACGTTTTCTGCAACATCGATTCCGTTCATATCAGATGTGCTTCCTTTTGACAGCAAGCTATTGCACACCGGTTATCGCACACACACCCACGTACAGACACACACGTCTACTCTCGTTCCCCGATGTCCAGAATCTAAAGACGTTGTCTCTGTCCACACCCAGTGTCCTCCTGGAATCTGGAGCACTGCAGTTATGACACACTTTGTATGGGATTCAGGAGGAAATCGGCAAAATTTATAACCACACACTCATTCATTGACTCTTTGAGATAAGCCGTGCTTTTACAATACATGATGTGTGGATTCCAGAATTAGGAACAGGAAAGTTTTCATTCTTTCATTCATTCAGGTTGCGCACTCTTCCAAACCATTTATTTATCATTCTTTTACCATTATATGATACACCTTAAGACACATTTTCTAAACGAATGCAGATTCAATCATTTTATCTGCTCTTCCTTCCAGTATTTCAGCTATGAGTCGTTGTCTTGTTCATAAAGGGTGGGTACATCCTTGGTAGCCAATTAAAGCCCTGTCAGCCACCTCTTATTACCATAACTGTCCTCCTCATTACCATAACTGTCCTCCTTATTACCATAACTGTCCTTCTTAAAACAAGAGCAAGAATTCAGACAATCTTTCTGTTCCTTTGTCTTTCCTGAGTGTCTCTTTCTGTCATTAACTTTGTATTTAATTGACTCAAAAGTGACTCCTAAAATGTTGCATTGTGTGTGTGTGTGTGTACACTGGGGTCAAAATCTACCCAGCATCTTAATCAGTTATGTGCCAATTAGCAGCACTCTCTGAGCATGTCTTCTCAGTGTAATTCACTTAGCTTGGGAAACACATCTGACAGGTACATTTGTTTACTGATCAACTGCTTTCAAACACACACACACACACACACACACACACACACACACACACTCCCTCTCTCTCTCTCTGTATGTCTCTCCCTCTCTCAGCCATACAAGCACAAAGGCTGTTGCGCACACACACACACACATTATCTCTCACTTTCTCTCACTCGTGCACACACACACACACACACACACACACACACACACACACACACACACAAGCTGTCTCCAACTTTGAATTCTTTCACCTCTACACACCTATCCCCCACAAAGAAAAACATTGTTACCATGGAAATTGGTGCCGAGAGACTAATTCTGTTCCCTGACCTTAAGCTCATTAAAAACTTTTCCAAGATCAGCCATGCAGGAGTACAGGCCCCCATCACCGTGGCAACATCCATCAGCTATTCACGTCAGTGCTCATATTTACCACACAAGTACACAAAACACAGGACAACACCAACAGGAAAGCAACTGAAGGTCAAATACACTGCGATTTTCTCAATATTCTAATGGTATTAGGCAATGCAACCAACTCATAATCATCACAACACCTATAACTGTTAAATATTCTAGAATCACTGGTGTAATAAAATACTGTTGTTAAAAGCTTCAGACGTGCTTTGGTGAAACAAGCATTTCCTCCACAGTTCCACCAATGTTCCAGAACAGTTCCTCCACAGTTCCACCAAGGTTCCAGAACAGTTCCTCCACAGTTCCACCAAGGTTCCAGAACAGTTCCTCAACAGTTCCTCTGTGATTTGACCACCTGTGACCAGCTGTGTCATTCAGCACTCATTCAACAGACATTGCTATCACAGCTAACCAGCTCTCACGTGTGCAGTATGTCTACTGCAGGACTTTGCCCTCACCCCGTTATGCCCCGTGGCCAGTATCCTGTTTCCTTTGCTTTACCCCGCCTGATTCGGCTCCTAACGGCTAATTAGCTGCCATCCCAATTGAGTCAGCTGTGTTATCAGTGCCAAGGAAACTCTGCAAAAGCAGCAGGTTTCCACGAACACCGGACCCCTGGAGCCATCACACAGCCGCCTACACCAACCCCACCCCTCGTCAAACGCCCCCTCCCCAAGGACCCACCCACCTGCCCGTGTTAGAGATAGCAGAAAGTGCCCGATGGCGATTCAACCTGTTCCTGATGTGGGTGGGACTTTAGTACTGACTCCTACGCTGCTGAGGTTCTTGGCTACATGAACACAGGTGGGGGGTGGGGGTGGGGTATGAGTATGGAGGAAGAGAACGATGATGATGAAGGTCAGGAAGATGGAGCATGATACTGGCTGATAACAAACATTGCCAGTGTTCTTTTAGCTGCCGCAGTGTTATTATGGTACCAAACCGTTCATAATTAAATATAAGTGGCGTAATGATGGTTCCATAAATCAGTGGACTGTTACACCACCGAGGAAGAGGAGAATGACGAAGGTCCACTGGTACACCGGACTGAGAGGCTACAGGCTTCGTTCTGAGATTCCAACTAGGAATTATAAAAAATGTACACATCCGTGATGGCCGTAATCTCAGTACAGTGAAGATGTGTTCAGTGGCATCAGACAGTTAGATTCAAGATGGAGATCCTCGCTGCACAACTGGGGAGGGTGGGGTTACTCTGAGGGCATGGTCAATCTGAAGGTGGAGTCAATCTGAGCCCACCCTGAAGTCCTCACACTTGCAGGGGTCCTAGGAACACAGCCAGTGGTTGGCACATACAGACCCGAGCTTTTGTAGCTACAGCAGGTCAGCGTTTTACCTTCAAGAATAAAAGTGCGTCACTGCTCAATGAATCATGAATTTATTCTCCTTCTGGAACTTCCTCAAGCCCCATTTCCTGGACAGAACCTAAAATGGCAATGTACTGTGTGCGTATGTGTGTTTGTTTGTTTGTGTGTGAGTGTGTGTGTGTGTGTGTGTGTATGTGTGTGTGTGTGCACTTCATGGCCTTGCTTGTGTGTTTCTCTTGAAACAACACAGTGGCCTTGGTACCAACGTGACCCGAAGCTTAACAGCATCAGTGCGAATAACACCCTCCAGAATATTCTTCATTCCGACGCTCAGGAAGACCTTGGAATGATGGCAGCAAAACCCTCTTCTTAGCGCTGCTACAATTCCTTACCAAACTCCAACTGTGTTGATCCAAAGAAAACAACCTTGACATTATTATTTTCAAAATCAAATATAAAATTGTAACTTATGAGTAATAAATTATTCATAAGCTACAATGCTGGACAAATTGCACTAAATCAACATTGCATTCTTCCAGCCTACAAATGATTACATAATGAACAAAGCTAACATTATTGCTGAAGTAATAAAGAGAATTAGAAATGTTCTGATCCATTTTATTATATCTAACGTAAACATGGTTGTCATGTCTGAATAAAATCTAGTTTGTGCAAAAGCAGATTCCCAAACACAAAGGTCAAAGAATTTATTTATTTATTCTTCTCATAGCAAAAATGCAGTACCTCATATGTGAGGTTGTGCACTGATTGACTATGAGGGGTTTCCCTCAAGGTTTACGTTTCTATGAGGGGTTTCCCTCAAGGTTTATGTTTCTATGAGGGGTTTCCCTCAAGGTTTATGTTTCTATGAGGGGTTTCCCTCAAGGTTTTCTATGTTTCCATATGTGGTTGTTTGCTGTATGCAGGTTTTATGAAAAATGTCACATTTTATCTTTGGACTTTGTTGGAGCTTCCTGTAACCTGTGTAATGTGTGCAGCAGCAGTAATTACACACACACACACACACACACACACACTTTCACACACAAGCATTACTTTGAGCAGAAAGCAATTACACTCCTGATATTTCAATTACCCAGCTGACCAATCAATAATGACATACTGGCAGGGACAGACCAGTAAAGTGTGTGTGTGTGTGTTTTACCCTAGTGAGTTTTGAGAGAGTGTGTGTGTGTGGGTTTGCCTTACCCTAATGAGTTTTGAGAGTGTGGGTGTGTGTGTGTGTGTGTGTGTCTTATCCTAGTGAGTTTTGAGAGTGTGTGTATGTCTTACCCTAGTGAGTTCTGAGAGTGTGTGTGTGTGTGCGTGTCTTACCCTAGTGAGTTCTGAGAGTGTATGTGTGTGTGTGTGTGTGTGTGTGTGTGTGTGTGTCTTACCCTAGTGAGTTCTGAGAGTGTTGACAGTGGCATAACTAAATACTTATGTAACACAGAGCATTTAAAACACACAAACACTATATATGGGGACAAAACCCTCTACCAGTCTGCTTACAGACACAAAGAACACAGCTAGTGAGTACTGTCCTCCAAAAACTCACACACACATACACTCACACACACCCACACACATGCACATGAACACACACACGCAGAAACATTAATCACAACCAAGCTGCAGACTGTTGGCTACCTCTCCACTGCGAGGGAGTTCGGGAGGTCTACTCACAGAGACATAGGTGATGTACGCGGGTTCCTTCCGGTCCTGCCCCGGCCCGGTTCAAGTGTCCTGCAACATCCTGCTCCGGGCTGCACTGGTTATTCTTCCATCTTTTAGTGCACAGATGTGTGTGAACTGGCCACGGTTACTGAGTGCGTAATAAGAGATTTACGTGCGGTCCACTGAAGCGCTGGAATTACATAAAGGTTAGGCTACATTCATCTTTAGCACACTGTTTAATTAAATGCGCACAATGCGGTCATGTTGCCATGGGGATGTAATGTGTGCTTGTGTTAATGAATTAACAAACATTAACGTTATGATTAATTGTTTCAGATCGTATTAAGAGTATATCATCCAATAAGAGTTTGTATGATAAGAAGTGTTACTAACTATGATAATGCCAACGGCCCGGCAACGGCCTGGCAACAGCCCGATGATGGCCCGGCGACAACCCTGCGGTGACCCGGCAACGGCCTGGTACCACAGACGTGTGCGAGTGGCAGAGTTGAGGTGTGCTCACAGCAGGGAACACTCACTCTGGGGAAGAGTCGTACGGGCGAGGATGAAGGAGGAGGGAGGAGGAGGGAGGAGGTGGGAGGAGGTGGGTGAGCAGGGTTCCCAGTTCACGCTCGCAGTGCACCGCTCAGAATCTTAAAAACCTCGTTGCGGCCCAAATCCAAGGCTCGGGGGGGGGGGCGGGTTAAAATTCGGACTAGGGCTACCAGATGCTTCTACTAAAGTCCAGAGCAAAACAAGGACATGAAGGCTCTTTGGACACTTCCTGTTTGGCCGCTGGGATACCCGCAGGCTTTCTGATCTCCAGGATACAAAGGCTTTGATCTCACCTTACGCAGTTCTTATTCATCTACATGTATTCCATACTAACAACCCTCTCACTCCCCTACCCCCGTCTACCTCTCTCTCTCCCTCTTCCTCTCACTGTCTCACAGGTGTCAAGTTCAGTGGCATGACTCGGCAGACAAGAGAGGTGAGGGAATACACTTATGTTATGAGAGTAAGTGTGATAGTGTGATGTGTGTGTGTGTGTGTGTAAGGGAAAGGCTGCTTGCTATGTGGAGCATGCTTGGGCTATTCCATGTCCCTGTCTGTAATCCATGTTCACTGTTATTATCACTATGATCAGTGCGACACAGAATATCTCAGAAAAACACACACACACACACACACACTCACACACACATGCAATACCTGCCAATCAACCTCCCTTTTATCATTTTACCCTTTCCATATCTCCCTCTCCTTCACGTTGGCTCCTCCCCCTCTCTTCTATTTTGCATGGCCCCGCCCTTTCTTCCCCACCACTCGTCATATAAAATGGACACAAGGAAATAGTGGGCTTGTCCTCACCTGTTGCGTTCTGACCTGATCCCCTGACTGATGCTGAAATTATGGTTATTTCGTTCACTAGCATTTCTGTAACTGAAACAAAATAAAAGAACTTGATATATGCCCGAAGCTGTCTTTTGTGGCATTGAGAAATTTGACGCTACGATTATAAACGCTCATCAAACATCGGGCCTTATCCAATTGTGTTATGATAGCGTATCGCTAATGTGGCTCAGCGAAATGAAGGATAAAACTTACTTGGCAGTATGATTTATGCAATGGAGAGATTCTGCCATCTAGTGGTCATTTAATGTTTAGCAGTTTTCTGACGTTTTTGCATATGAACTACTAGTGCCATAAAGCATTACAGCAGTATTTCTATCAACATGTCCGTGGACGTTTTACGAAGCTCACTCTAAATTTGAATATGGATTTTTAATTTAATCTATTTATATTATATATATATAATCTATAAACGTTTCGTATGTTTAATCCTGCACATGTGAGACTTTGAAGCAGTCGTTCATTTTACATGAACCCATATTATAATAACGCCCTAATGGGTCATACTTCATCTCTTCCCTTCCTCCAACTCCAGCCCTCCACCTCGTTACCTTCCACTCTGGCTGTGTTTATACGCTGTAACTGTGGGCTATTTCTTCTGCATTATTAGATAATCAAAGCTTTACAGATTTCATGTGACATTGCGATTATGGCTTTTAGGGGTTTTTGACAACACAACAAGAAGTTTGTTGTGAAACATACATTTGAGGAGAGTGTAGTTGTTATTGTTAATGTCATGTCTCTCCTTCAGGAGCTGTGTGCCCAGCAGCAGGACAGCGAAGCAGCCGGTAGCGCCGCATCATCTGCGCGGATGGGCCAGGGCGGCAGACCCGACGAGCCGAGCGCCGATCGCGCCGTCTCGCCCATGCCGTTTCCGGCCTTCGCGTGGGACACCGTGGGCGGCACTCCCGGCACCCGGGAGCATGAGCTGGGCCCGCCGCCCATTACCAAGCGCCGCCGCAAACTCCTGAAGACCAGCCCGGCGGTGCGCCCGCCGTCAAACTCCTCGTCCCGCCCGTCGTCCGACCCGGAGCCGCCCGGCCGGCGCCGTCTCTCGCTCGCCCAGGACGAGCGGCGGCGGCTGATGCGGGAGGTGTGCGCCCGTTACCGTGGCGACGGGTCGCGCACAGTGACTCCGCACCACGTGTCGCGCGTCTATGTGGAGGACCGGCACCGGCTGCTCTACTGTGAGGTGCCCAAGGCGGGCTGCTCCAACTGGAAGCGCGTTCTGATGGTCCTCTCCGGCGCCGCACCGACGGCCCGAGCCATCGACCACGACGCCGTGCACTACGGCAACCACCTGAAGCGGCTGGACAGCTTCGACCGCTCAGGAATGTCCCGACGCCTGCGCACCTACACCAAGGTCCTGTTCGTGCGGGAGCCCATGGAACGGCTCGTCTCGGCCTTCCGGGACAAGTTCGAGAGCCCCAACTCCTACTACCACCCCGTGTTCGGCAAACCCATCATCTCGCGTTACCGTGCCAACGCCTCCAAGGTAGCGCTGAAGACAGGAAGCGGCGTGACCTTCCCCGAGTTCATCCGCTACCTGCTGGATGTGCACCGGCCCGTTGGCATGGATATCCACTGGGAACCCGCCAGCCAGCTCTGTAGCCCCTGCCTACTCGACTATGACTTCATCGGCAAGTTTGAGACCATTGAGGAAGAGGCCAACTTCCTCCTGCGGAGGATAGGAGCTCCGAGAAACCTCACCTTCCCCACGTTCAAGGACCGCAACCCCAACGCGGCGAGGACATCCACCCACATCACCCAGCACTACTTCACGCAGCTCAGTGCCGCAGACAGGCAGAGAGCGTACGACTTCTACTACATGGATTACCTCATGTTCAACTACTCCAAACCCTTCAAAGACTTGTACTGACGCCACCACTGTCATAGCCACCTTTGTTGTCGGCGGCCCAGCTGCAGTTGTCGGGACAACCGTTACGACATGCTGCCTCCCCTGAATCCAATTCAGTATACGCTCTAAAACACCAATGAAGCACTCACCACTAACACAGTGCTTCTGTAAGCCGCCCAGTGTTAAGATGTTCAGTTATCTGCTACATCAGCACCTCACAGCATTATTTCTTTAAGCAAAATGCTCAAATTACACTGGTAAGATGGAAACAGGGCCAACTTATTTTTAGGAAGCTGGGGTATGTTAAGTTAAATCATCACCAAGATGAATCAAATCAGACTTGCACTTCAACCACAAGGTGGCAGTAGAGTAGCGTTTCGCTAAAGGACTGATTCTATTCTACAACCCTCCCCATTTCCATACACCAAAAGTAACAGTAACTCCACCACACACACACTTTACACATGCTCATAACACCTTTACTTAGACTAATATTTTAAAGTAAAAAATATATATATATTCAAAATTGTAAAAAGGGCATTCAGAGGACTATATATTTTTATATGTATTTGTACATTGGCTTTAAGGTGTAGCCGTGTGTGTGTTTGTGTGTGTGAGTGTGTGTGTGTGTGTGTGTGTGTTTTCATTTGAGGTCATTGTTGATTTTGTAGTAGGGATTCTGAATGTGTGTGTGTGTGTGTGTGTGTGTGTGTGTGTGTGTGTGTGTGTGTGTGTGTGTGTGTGTGTGTGTGTGTGTGTATGAACTTGCCACCCCAAGCATCATGGACTTTACTCTCTGTAATGGATCATTTAGGAAAAACAGTGTTTTGATTCTGAAAAGCCCCTTCTTCCCTAGGGTCTCTTACGTATTCCCTAGGGTCTCTTACGTATTCCCTAGGGTCTCTTAAGTATTCCCTAGGGTCTCTTAAGTATTCTCGCTGCAAGAATCAATGTTATGGTGCCAAGTTATCAAGTCATCATTTTAAATGTTGTCCCTTCTATCCACATAATTCTACATAGTCTGATTTAACTAATGTTCCATACTATCTTTTGAATAAGCAAACCAAGACCAAAAAAGGACCATCAAGCACTGTTAACTCAGACCTGGAAACATCTGACAGACAGCAACTGCAACCTATAACACCCTTCCCTCCAAAGTGTATCTGGGTGACTCCTGGGTTGTACCACTCTTGACAGAAGGGGAGTTCCTACTCCAGTTTAGCAGAACTTTGGAACCAGACAGTAGAATTTCCCCATTTCAGTCGTGCATTGTCTGCATCAGGAGTTTCTGACTCCACCTTCCAGCGCGGTTTCTCTGCTTGAACACTCCTGATCCTGCTCATCAGCTAACTGTCAAACCCATTCTGGGTTCTGTAGCACAGCATCTGGTGTTCTAGAACAGAGCATCTGACGTTCTATGGCAGAGCATCTGATGTTCTAGAACAGAGCATCTAGAGCAGGCATCCGAGGTTCTAGAGCATGAGACTTGTGAAACCGTGCAGGGCATTGGAGCACCAGCAGTTGGAGTTGAAAATAGCTCAGCTGTTCAGCAACAAATTACTGCAGTTACCAATCACATCAATAAACTCACAGTAGCACACAGGAGCACTGATCTTGGAACAGGTTATTTCCTGGTTTATTGTGATCCTGGTGACAAGTACAGATCTGAGACCAGTGTCCCAGTCCTGAGATGTTTTCGCTAGGAGAGTTGTGATAAAGAAAAGGCTCTGAAGAAGTTAAACATATTCTTCTTATCAGAAACAAATGATTAAACACACATCAAACTGGAGTTGCACATGAACAGATTACAATAGATTTTTATTTAATTCTATTTTTAAAACAGATTAAAAATCATATTGCAAAGATAAAGGTCACTATGCTATATGGGTATAGAAAAATCGATCCATACATTATATAGATATATACATATAAAACATGGCCATGTGTGTCAAACAAGCATATACTGAGACAGATGTGTTTCTATGAGTGACATGGTGGTGTTGGAGATCCCAAATATTGGACTATGTGGTGAAATGCTTCATGAACAGACCTGCAGAGGAAAGGCAAGCAGGACACATGGGGGCTGCAGTTCTCTCTCCTCCTCCGAGACAGACCACCGCACCCCCCCCCCTTACCCCGAGGACTGAAGACGTGCTCCCCTACGGGGTCACATGTGCGGTGGAACTGAAGTGGATGTATAACTGTTGTTGGTGCTCATGTTACTCATCCATTATCTATTACCCTCTGCCTTATTTTTACACTGCCAATCAACCGGTGTGAATCAGGAAGACGTTCTTCAGGTGGTGAAGCTCTCTTGCTCTCTCTGTCTCTCGCTCTCGCTCTCTCTCTTATTCTATCTCTCTTTCTCTCTGTTGAGTGTCTCTGAATAAATGTTTATGCATTTAGCCTTTGCTGTTGTGGTTTTCAAATTGCTTAAAGAGGTGTATGATTGTACTCTCTGTGAATGTTGATTAAGTCCTGCTGTCCAGAATACCAAATCTGCACAACTTATAAGCCGCAGGGGTCATCAGACAAAAGAAACTAACGATATAATGATGTGATCAGACAGAAGAAACTACTGATATAATGATGTGATCAGACACAAGAATCTAACGAAATAATTATGTGATCAGACAAGAGAAACTTAACGATATAATGATGTGATCAGGCACAAGAAACTACCGATATAATGATGCGATCAGACACAAGAATCTAACAATACAATAATGTGATCAGACACAAGAAACTAACAAAGTAATGATCTGATCAGACACAAGACACTAACAAAGTAATGATGTGAGCAGACACAAGAATCTAACAATATAATGTTGTGGACTGCACTCAGCATCACACAGACACCAGTCAGATTTGCTCTCATTTTTAACATTTCCTATTTCAACAATTCATGCTTTATAAAATGCTTTTTGCCTATTTGAGGAGCGACCGTCCTCTTTAGACAACTTTGAACTTTGACCCCCTTCTGTTCTTTTCAGACATGGATTCTTCTGCATAGTCTCAAACGTCCTCTGATCACATTTACAGTTGTGGACGAATGCTCGCTCTAGTGGAGAAAGTCACTTTAATGCTGCAACGTTAACGGTCTAGTGTGCGTGATATTGATTTAACTGATCCCAAGAAAATTCAAATAAGTGAAAAAAGTGACCAGTTGTATAAAACTGTATTAAGCTATGTGGCAAAAGTCTAATTAGCAGCGACGCCGGGACACTGGGGTTTCTGGTGTAAGCATCGGCACAGCCCATCCGACTATTCAGCGCCAGCATGAAGGAGTTAGAGACTTCTTTTAATTGAATTATTTACGGTTTCCCTTCCCCATTATTAACAAGATGTTTAATGAAGCAGGCTCTCTCTCTCTCTCTATCAGTAAGATAAGATGGAGAATTTGAATTTAAATAAAGTGCCGGAGGCCATGCTACGCCTGTGCTACGCATGAGAGCGAGCAGTCAGAATTCAGCCCGAGTGCGTTCGCAAAACAAAGCCATCCATCGCTCTCATTAGCAGGAGAAGACATTCGTCTAGCGAGGGACGGAGCTTTTTTAACTACATGCAGGGCTAGGACGCGCGACCCAGCAAACAAGAGTGTTTGTTGGTTGTATAACTTCACAGACTGGATCTCGAGACCAAGAGAACGGAAAAATGGGCGCTATAGCACGCAATGCAATGTATAAATGCCGAATGGGGTCGAACAGTTAAAACCACGAGTTTGTCGTTTGATATGTCGTCGTCGACGAATATCCATTATGTAATGTTTTAGAGACGTACACCTAATTTACTCCATTACACATTGGGGATTAAAATAAAGTTCACTTGCAGCCATGGTCCTGTGCTATTACGTTTTACATTAGAGCCAGTGCAAGCGCGGACTAATCTGCAGTACATCGATAGGGCCACAAGATGGCAGCACTTGCTTTATGTGGTTAAAAGATTATTAAGAATATTCACAATTACATATGTAAAATTAATTTGTATAAATCAGCATACTAAATGTAACATAACTACTAGATTATACATTTTTATTACATATGCTCATATACACTGATATACATTTAAATCTTTAAGTCCAAACATCAAACTGTAAGACTGCCAGATATTGCTACTGAATGAAATAACAGTCCATCTCCTTTCATAATATAAAAGATTTAAACAATAAAAAATAGATGAATAATTTTAAAGCATATTTTAGTGTTTTATATTAAGTGGTTTTAGAACAAACACATCAGACAAAATGGTAATTAAAGTTAATAAAGTCATTTTCCAGATGTGATTCTACTGAAACCCATTCAAAGCTGAGGAGAATAATGGCTCACTGGCAGAGTGACAAGGAATAGTAGAAAGAAGCTCTGGTGGCAGTGTCTGGAGAAGGTTAGACAGAGAGAGAGAGAGAAAGGGAGGGAGAGAGAGGGAGAGAGAAAGGGAGGGCGAGAGAAAGAGAGAGAGAATAAAAGAGAAAATGAAGAGAAAAAAAGAGAAAATGAAATTTAGACAGAGGGAGAATAAAAGGAATTAAAAACAGACAGAGAGGACAGACAATGAAACAGACAGAATGAATGAATGAAGTTGTGGGTCTACAATTATCTCTGTGGGAGGTTCCATTCTTCATCTCAACAGTTAAGCATGGGAGGCAGTGCTAGTGTCCTATTGGTCCTCTGGAGGAGGGGGCAGGGCCTTCAGAAGAGCCACCCAGTGAAAGTACAGCGCAGGTGCAGACCTGACCAGGATGGATGTCTCTCTCTTTCACAGGGCTGAACTAATTCTGCCAGGTCGGAGAACTGCTTTTGGAACAAAGAACTGGGAAGCTAATCGGGCAGGAGAGATATCAGAGAAAACACCCCTGGGTAGGTGGGTGTGGGTGGGTGTGGGCGAGGTAGAGGGAGGTGGGGAAAGCAGAGGACGAGAAAGGAAAGTGGGGTGCGAGAGAGAGAAATGGAAATACGTAGAGACACATGGGAAGACAGTGACAGAGAGAAAGAGAGAGACAGGAGAGAGACAGAAACAGAGAGAGAGACAGAAACAGAGAGAGTTAAGTGCTCAGCAGGCATAACGGCCTCTAAAGTGCAACATGTTGGCAGAGAAAGGGTCTGTGCCCCGAGAAAGAAAGAGCGAGAAAAAGAGACAGATGGAAAGGGAGAGAGAAAGAAAAAGAGGGAAAAAAAGAAAAAAGAGCACCAGAGAAAGGGAGAGTGAGCGAGTGAGAGAGAGAGAGAGAGAGAGAGAGTGTGTGAGAGAGAGAGAGAGAGAGTGAGAGAGAGAGAGAGAGAGAGAGAGAGAGTGTG
>JAOXYF010000027.1:7340331-7353297 GCA_028565775.1 Sternarchorhynchus goeldii | reverse complement strand
TCATCCATTAAACAGTATCGTGCCGTAGAGCAACACCGCCGTCGCAAGGCTGTAGCACAGCAACAGCTCACGGTGCTGCCGCTTCACACACCATCCGTACTCCGTCACTTATTACATGATATGACCAGAAAATGTCATCAGCTAGAAACCCAATAAACCTATCAGTCAGTAAGAGAGTGAGAGAGAAATGAAGAAGGACACGCACACACACACACATGCGCGCACACACACACACATATTCTGGAGCATTACACACACACATTCTGGAGTATTACACACACATACAGACATTCTGGAGTATTACACACACATACACACAGCCTCACGCCCTGCAGTTGCCTGAATGTGCCCGTAAGGCCAAGGCACTGTCTGTGCTGAAAGCTCCCTAGGCTCACTTCTTCTAGCCCTACAGGCATGGTTTTCAATCCTTGCTCCCAGAGGGCCGGGTCCCACAGACTCCACCATACCTTTGAACAGGTGTCAGTTTAACTAACTAGTCAATACAAACAAAAACCTGGACCAGATTAGATTAAAAAGGACAGTGGTATCGTGGTAGATAGTGCAGTGGTATCGTGGTAGATAGTGCAGTGGTATCCTGGTAGATAGTGCAGTGGTATCCTGGTAGATAGTGCTTTGTGCTATCAATTGGAAGGTTGCAGGTTTGAATGCCAGTTTGCAAAGCAGCAGGGATATGCAAAGAAATCTTTTAGTTGTACTGTACACATGCATAATGACAAAAAAATAAAGGCTTTCCATTGGGCCTAGATCTTAATCTTTAATCTTAACCACTATGAAGCAATAAAAGATCAAGGGAAAAGTCCCTCATCAGTAAAAAAAAAACCCAACAACAACAACATGAAACAGTAATATGAGGGAGAAACCCACAGATTTAATTAGTCCTAATCCAGAACATAAAACACCTTTTAATGTAGACGTTAAGATAAATCCTGGTGTTGACAGTCAGTTTAGTTAGGTACCACATGAGGGCAGTAAAGGTCTTGAAAGGATAAAACGCTTTACAGACCAACAGCCAGAGAAAATGCCCGCCAGTCAGGTTGTCAAAAGAGGCGAGGCTAAACGTTGCCCCACCCACTCAGTAAACTCTCCTTTCTGCCCAGGGCAGAGAGCACAAGTTCTGACACTAACAGGTTTTATATATAAGCATTAATTAACAACAAGGAGAACATTTGATTGAGTGTTTTTATTTAGTGTATAACTGTGACACAGACGTCACTGACATGGATTAAAGAAGATGGTATTCAACCAGAAAACACATTAATGTAAATGTACCGACATATGGGGAATGTAATAAATTATGTCCTGTTTGCTTGGATACATTTTTGCACTACATGACATAAATGAAAGACGACTACAGTAAACTGGTGCAATACAGTGAACTGGTTTGTTGTTTTTTCAGTGGAAAGTACTGGCAAACGCTACCTCAGACAGGAATATCTCCCTGACACACTTCCGGTGATGTCCTTTATGAATCACAGAAAAGTGTTCCAGCGCAATAATGCCTTCAAACCCAAGACCTACTTCAGGTCCAGAACGCTCAGAACAAAGTCCTACTGTCATCATCATTTAAACTGTGTAGGAACTCTTGGAAACAGGCGGGGCAACATCTGCTGCTTTCTACATGTCCGCTAGGTGGCACAAGAGCAGACGATCACAATCAGAAAGTTTTCGTTCGTGCGCTTGCAGTACAGTAATGTGGCTACACAACAAATGATTTGCTGTCAATACTGTTACTAAAAGACACATAAACGTTTCACTTTGAAGTCGCTGTAATGTGACTGTCATGAGATTGTACATAAGAGCGCACATAAGAGAGGCCTAGTCTCTCACATGTCGCTTGATATGGCTCACATGTCGGCTGCTGGCTGAGACTAGCGCATGGTAATACTGGTGATTCTGGGGTCTCATATATTTCAGTTTACAAATATAACTTGCAGTCAAACTGTTTATGAATGCTTAGCAAAGGTGTAAACAGCGGAAGCCGATCTGTGACTCAAAAATTCACGCTTCATAAGAGGTGAAAATGAAATCTAGCTAATTTCACTTATGACCCTTGTAGGTATTATACTGAACGTCATGAATTTCATCATACACACGCTTCCCTACCTCCCACCACTGTAAAGTTTGAGAAAAAGTTTCGACTTCCTATTTACAACCGATCACTTATGTGAAGTAGGTCTTGATGTGTTGATGACATAATTCGTACCACAAAACGCATCTCGGTGCAGTACACGCCCTCTAGCGACCTCTGCTCATTTTGCAGTGCACTGGTATAGTTTACCAACGGGTGGCACCCAATTCATTGGACAGCATGAGACTAACACTGCAAAAGAATCATAAAGAATGTCACGCAGACGGAACCTGTAGAGTTCAGACGCATTAAGCACATACCTCCGTAAATGCATATTACACCGAACAGTTGTGCATTTATTAACAAGCTAGTTTGTTTGGTCAAATTGTTAGTCTTATATCAAATCGTAATATTTCCCCTCCTTGTACTGCTGGGAAAGGAAGAGGGGCCTCGCTTCCTTCTTAACGAGATATTCGCAACTTTTAAATTGGCAATTTCGAATAGATTATTCTCTGGTCGTGATTCTCAGAAGGGCTTTGTTAGATACCACGATGCAGAGAGCGAGTTATGCCATTATCTGCAACAAATGTACAGAAAACACGTTTGTTGGTCGATTTCACCTTCTCACTTCACTTTAGCCGGCGGGCCCCATGGTCACATTGCCTTTTTAACCACTTCAATTTAAAACGCTGTTGTTGTAATTTGTTTGCAGCATAATGACCGTTCACGTCGCCTCAGGGCCAATCACAGGTTATTCTCTCTTACAGTGAAATTAGCCTGCGTGGAACATGCTTTTACAGAACCTTACAGGAACTGAAAACAGCGAGTAAAAAGGAAGTTATTTGGGGTTTTGTTTTTGCTTAGTTTAACTGGAAAGGCGGCAAAACCGTGTTACAAGGGTCCCACGGGATTTAATCAAGTGCACGTTTCGCCGCGTATGTTATGAAACAAACATTCCTCATTAATTCGAGTTACTTCACGTAGCCTCGCCTCAGCTTTACACATTTTAAAGTCGCTTATGCATCCCTTTTATTTGGGTGGTCCTGAAACGAAGAGCCTCACCTGCGCGCGCAAGAAAGCGGTCAATAATCCAGAGCGCGGAGCGCATCAACTGATCTCTGGATTGACCCAGTTCTTCCTCTCCTCACTGCCGACACTCCACTAAAATCCATAAATTACGGAAATTAACTGATGGGGCCCGCGGCTACTTTGTAAGCTATTTAAATCTTTAAATTTACAACATCTTCCGCATACTGGTGTAATTGAACTAACTCCGGGGTTGTTACCCTAATGAAGAAAAGAATATGCAGCCTTCCCCTTCAGTTTGTACTCCTGAAGACAACAAATTTCAGCCCAGCGGGTGAGTGCTGCTTCGGCGTATTGGGGGGAAAGTGTAACAAAGCATGCAGTTCTGAAGTGCACGCGGTGTTGGCAGGGCATCAAATGGCAATGCCTGTTTTTCAGTCTGTCAGGTGCAAAGCGTGAAGCTTTATATTTATATACATTGCTATAGATTTCATGTTCCTGTGCGCCTTTTAAGCGTTGTTTTCCTTTCAGAGTTCAAGCCATGCAGTTGCCAAAATTCGACTGTTTTTGTTTTATTTGTTTATTATTTTAGCGTGTTTAAATGAGCGAGTTATTCTAAACGCAGAATAAATGTCGTTCTGCGTTAATTGTATTTTGTCTTTTACCTTCCTCAACTGGGATATGGAATTTCTCCCGGGCCGTTCCACATCTCTCACACTGGTTGGCGCCAGACGCCAAGAATCAGAGCGCGAGGCAGCGACAGGCTACGTTTGAGATACAGTAATTGCGGGTCTCAATGCTACATCAATTATTCACAGTTATTTACACGCAAATAAACAAACATCCAAATAAATAAATAATAAGCTACCCAGTGCTAGTACCTGTATATGTAAACGCTATTCAGTTTGCGCAGACAGACAAGTGTGTTCGTTTCTGCGCGCGCGCGTATTTGCCCTAGTTGCCTCGTTGGAATTAAAATATTGTGGTAGAATTTGTAACATTTTATATCTTTGAGGTAAACCGTTGCTCGCTGAGCCTGCAGAATGCTCGCCTGTTTGCATGGGAAACCTTCGCGCCCGACATCTCCATCTAGCCGCGTGCTATAATTGAAATGGCGCGTTTCGCCTCAGGCGGGTTGTGCGGGCGCTTTTTTGCAATAGCAGAATGCATGTCGATAGACGTCATTTGGTTTTAATGGCCTACAGGAAATTTGGCGTTGCAATGCCAGAAAGGGAAAAGGGAAAAGGGAAAAGAGAGCAGGGAAAACCGTCGCTTGAGCAGTAGTCAATGATATATCCACATATCCTTTTTTTTCTTTTATAGCCACTTTATCAACAAGTTCTGCTGCGGCTGTATTAGCGCTGTGGACGTGGGGAGGGAACTGAAAGCGCGCCCAAATTCACTTATTTAGAGAATGAAAATGTATGCCTTGCTAAAAACGCCTGGGGAAATATTACATCAGACGAAATGACAATGATTAAAATCTGCTTTTTCAACTCTAACTCCGTTAAACGACGTGCCACTTGCCTGATGCTGTACAGCATTAAACCGTTATTCCCTGTAAAGCAGAACTTTAAACCGCTACGAGCGCGCAGCTATTCCTACTTTGGCGAAAAATACGAAAAAAAACAGAACACTAATGATTCCGAATAATCATTCGGCGAGGAGGGGGAATATCACGTTTTCATCTTAAAAAATGAGCCTGGGCGAGAGTGGGGTTGAGCTAATTGCAGTATAATCCTTGCCCCAGAGGCGTCTAGGCAGCCTGGAGCAAGAATTCTTTTTTAGCTCTGCTCTGTTATTTAGAGACGGATTATTGGCTTTCTTCTTCTCATAAGCGACCCGGCAGTTTCTTTTTTTGCAAAAAATAAAAATAAAAAACACGATCAACTGTCTGAAATACGATACAGAAGCAAAACGAGCGAAAAATAAAGTATTAAGAAATAACAAGATAAAAGGGGGCAAGAAGAGATCTCTTCAATGTTCAAGGTAAGAACGGTCGCCTGCTTCCTGTGCCGCGGTAGTAGAAAGTGTTCGGTTTGAACAAGTCAACACTAGCTTATAGATCTTTAAAGTCACAGTGACCCTTTTCAATCAATCTATCAGTCGGAGACACACGTTTTAATGCAGTTTGAGGATATTTTTGCTCTTGACAGGAAGAGTTGTGTAGATCGGCTCGACTCGCATCTAAAAGCTTGTGAAGGCTACTGAACCCCACTAGTTTATAGAAACTTGGACCGGTTGAGAGGCAGATCGCAACCTTCGGCTGGGACCGACCGAACCTGTCTGGGATTGCTTTTGGACTTCTACAATGTTCGAGACGGTATGATTCGTTTAATGTCTCAGCGCATCGAACGATATACATTAGTTCCATAATGGATACGCTTTTATATGTTATACAGAAGCGGTATAATGTGCATCCAAGCTCGTCGTCTTTGGTTTAAAGCGACGATGTGCAGAACGATGCCTTTTTAAGCATCGATTCCACTGCGATATTTTGAGACTTTTCATAGCATAATCGATTCTTTTATTCAACGGTTACCATTTTTAAACATTCTATCATGATATGTATCTTAGTCAGAGATTTAACCGTATATCAGTGACCATGACGCCATATTGTAAATTTTTCTGAATTTAGGCTAGCCGTCGGGCACCAGTACCGAACTATCTGTATATAGGTAGAAGTATAGAAATATTTGTTGTGTTGGCGGGCCACAAAATTCTGTTTATTTGCCGTTTCGAATGCAGATGTGAAAGATGGCTTAAGCTATTATTGCGAGCTTCACTGGTGAAGACATGTTCCTGAGGGAATTTGGACTAGACTCAAGGAGAACTGTCAGGCTTTCCTGGTTTACCTTATGGCATATGTTGTTTGGTTGTAAGTTTTAGATAAGCCTTTGCAAAATGCAAAAACCTAGCCGGTAAATGTTAAGACAGCCTGAAGGCTGTCTGTAAATGTTTTCATCAGGTCAAATAAAGAATATGAAATCACGGGTATCGAACGATGCTGTCCTAATGATCGTCATAAATCACTATACTGGGTTTTCTTAAAAAGAAAATCTGTGAGAGCGCGTGCTGGTTTGGAGGTCGTGAGAGTTGCAGTTTGTTGGTGTACGTGTTTTGGTATTTTTTCTAAACTTTATGTAAACTAGCTTTTATAGTGCATCTCGGTGTGGTGTTACACACATGTAGACTCCTCCCATTGGTGATGAGAGAGAGAGAGAGAGAGAGAGAGAGAGAGAGAGAAAATATTCCCCCTACATTAATATCAGGGCTTTTGGTTACAATACCCTTTGGCTATATGAAGAGGTGGGATGGATTCATATGCCAGGAACTTCTTAAGTCCTTTTTGAAGTGCTTCTTTCACTGGGATCTGAAATGTATCATCCAGCCTGTGTATTAAATGAGCATTATTCCTAAAGGCTTCGTGCGCAGAGCAGACAGGCAACACCCTGGAAAATTCTGTAGTTTTTCAGCGGCGCCTGCCTAAAGCGCATAGCCTGGGGCTTAAAATCCGAGTGGAGCTCTAACCACTGCCTTGTGTTTACCTTTTATGGTAAAAAAAAAAAAACAGTCGCTGCATGGAAGAACTTGTCGCTGAAATCCTCTTCAGTCTCCTACTCACAATGGTGTAGTTCTCTCATGACTAAGCTCATAGTTTTAACTGTGTTGAACCGCTGAGACGAAGAACTTTTGACCTCATACGCTTAAGCGAGTCTACGTTTGCGTAACCTCAGAAACCAGAAATAAAATGTTCACAACATATACAGTAAGTACGTAGTCATTCAGAAACACAATTCAAAACATAACACCGGTCAGTAATATGTCAGTTAGTCGAATCCTTTGTAGAAGGCTCTCCGAATGCGAGACAGTCCTAGACATGAAAAGCGCTGTAATTATAGCTAACCATTATGACTAAGATCGCGAAAACAAATGGACCCCCTTTTTGAATGGCCGTGGGAGGAAAGTGGAGGCGAGCTGTTGTTCGGTCAGTCCGCAGGGAAGCCGAGGAATGGAATTAAACGCAGAGCTATTTGAAATCCGGGGGGGGGGGTGGCTTTGGCACGTGTCCAGCCCATCACTTTACTTTGACTTGGCCTCAGCGCTAGAGACGAGATTCGCGAATTAGCGAGATGGAGCAAACATAGTCCAAGTGATGTAGATGTTTATCAGAACAACCCACTGTAAGTTTTCTTTCGCGTCTTAGTCACTGGTGGAAACTGTGGAAAGGTAGTTGTGAACATGCGCCTGTACACATACACAGGCGCATTGTGCCCATGCCTGAGATTCTCAGTTTGGTTGCACAGTGTCGGAACCTATCACATCTCACGCATAGCACGCGACCTTTAATTAGAAACATGCAGGCTTTTTCTCCCCAGAGGCGAACACCTAGCGTCCGTGTCTCTGCATCGCTAATAAACATGTTTCCATTCTGCCCTCGGGCTCAGTCGGTGAAAAGATGCAAACATACTTAATTAGAGCTGTGGCAATAATTTGTAAGCTAAATATGCGACGGGGAAGATGAGGAAGCGAGTTGATAAGAGCGAGGACCGCGCGCAGCAGACGCTAAAAAGGTGGGAGATTGTAACGCACCCTGAAGTCGTATCACCGACCAGTTCTTCTATGGCTTTCCCATTTGTCTGCTTCCAGGAAGGAAGAAGCATGTCACGCTTGTCTTTGACCCGGTCCCCGGTTTCTCCTCTGGCCGCGCAAGGAATACCCCTCCCGGCTCAGCTCACCAAAGCGAACGCCCCCGTTCACATCGACGTGGGTGGACACATGTACACGAGCAGCTTGGCTACTCTCACCAAATACCCGGACTCAAGGTAAGACTCTATTCTGTCCGCCTCATCACGCATGGCAAGTAGGTGATGCTAATTAGTGCCAAGAAAGCGTACTGTGCACTGCAACAATTAGCCTACCTTTTTAATTAACATTTTTTCTAGTTTTTCGTTTATTCTAATATATTTGTTCAATTAATGAACAATTTTTTTTTCCAAAGATTTTGAGAAATTGTTACATTTCAAAATAAAAGCTCCCCAAGTGGCTTTAGTTATCAAGCATGCTTTTTTGCACTATATTAAAATACTGATATGAAAATATTTCTTATCAAAGCTGAAATAGTATGTAATATAATAAAAATCTATTACACTATGAATCTATTAAACTATGAAGTTATGCAATTGTAGAATAAACAATTAAATATTAATTGACCAGCCTAAACAGCGTTTGTAGACTGCCTGTCACAGTTAATACATATTAATATGTATTCGCAGTCTGTCATGAGACTGTTATATATAATGTATTTCAAACAGCGAGTAAATTATGAAAACCTTCGGTGCAGAACTAAGATCTGAAGGAGACAAAGAACTTAAAAGCATTAATTATTTCAGAAACTCTCATGAGGTATTTACAATCTTAAGAGAGATGTGGAGTTCTGGAAAACCCAGTGACTGTTTTCATTTATATGTGTGAGTTATAATACCATAAGATTCTTTGACTTCCATTTCATTTCCATTAATTCTTATTTTATCAAATGACGATTTCACACGCTCATCCCAGTCTTGGACTAAATCACAGCAATCAATATTTTAATCTATGATTAACCTTGATGTGTGTCTCTAAAACAGTACTGTGTATTATTACTTTTAACTTGTGGTCTCTGCTTAGAAATAGATGGAAATTTCACAGCTGTTTTACTGTGCTAAACATCTGAATTAGAAAAAGAGTCAAACTCCAGCACTCCGCTGATCATAAATGCTCTAAAATCATTGATCATTTGATAGATTTTGTGTCAGTACCTCATCATCATGGAGTCTGTAGTATATTTTAGAGGAAGACTACATGCTTGGGCATGATGTGTCTATGGACATGAAGACTGAGCCCCTCCCAATGCCACCAGTGAGCATGGGCACCAGTGGGCATGCCCGCTCTGTCTCTAATATCCTCTGAAAAAAATTAACCTTCATCAGTTGCTGCCATTGTCGTGCTCCAGCACACGAATGGTTAAAGGAAATGAGCAAAGAGGCCCTGGCACCGGGAGGGCCTCGGTGCGGTGGCGACAGCTGAGAATGAGGTTAAAGGACTTTTAAGTCGACGATGCCTTTAATAGATTGATCTCTTAATAATGCAGCGCAGCAAGAGAAACTTAGTGCAGTAACTAATGGAGCAGCATTCGTCTCGCTCTCACCCGGCCGGGGCAAAGAGACAGGGGCTATGAAACATTGATGGAGGCCGGAGGCAGGGCGGGAGCAGACAGCAGCACATGCCTGCTTGCCCGCCCGCCCGCCCAAAACCCTCTCACACCGCCCGTGCACCTCTGACAGAGATCAGTTACATGGGACAGATGGGAAAACCTGAAGAGCATCAGAGCTAATGAACATGTGAAGAGAGTTGTATGTGCAGGGAGTCAGTCAATCATTAACACAACACGAGTGTATGGGTTTGTCTCACAGCACAGAAGTGCAAGAGTGTGTATCACACCACACGAGTGCTTGGATATGTATCATTCCACAGAAGGCCATGGATATGTCTCATCACACGAGTGATTGGATATGTCTCACTCCACAGAAGTGCTTGGATATGGAGAGAACCTCTCTCTGACAAAACCTCTCTCCAGACCCCGTTCTCTGAGAGAACCTCTCTCCAGGTCCTGTTCACTGAGATAACCTCTCTGCAGACCCTGTTCTCTGAGAGAACCTCTCTCCAGGTCCTTTTCTCTGAGAGAACCTCTCTCCAGGTCCTGTTCACTGAGATAACCTCTCTGCAGACACTGTTCTCTGATGGAACCTCTCCAGGCACTGTTCTCTGAGAGAACCTTTCTCCAGGCCCTGTTCTCTAAGATAACCTCTCTCCAGGCACTGTTCTCTGAGAGAACCTCTCTCCAGGCCCTGTTCTCTGAGATAACCTCTCTCCAGGCACTGTTCCCTGAGAGAACCTCTCTCCAGGCACAGTTCCAAGAATTGTTATCAGTAGAAAGTGATGACACAATTATGAAGAGTGATGAAAGAGCCCATTACCTGTAAAAAAGGGCAAAGAATGAAAAGAAACAAAGGGATTGAAAATCAATACAGAAAACCTAAGTTGAACTTAATGCTGTCGAGCAAAATTTCAGAAATTACCATGCTAACAGAGGTTATGTATATTAGAAGGATTTGGCTTCCTGAAAACAAAACCTAGTGGATGGAGTTTTTGTCCAAATATTATTCAAATAATTTAGCTTTCCTTCTGATTGAAAAGCAATACAAATTAGACAAGTTATTTGATGTGCAGTTTTCATTTACTCTATGAGAAATTAATATCCATAAATAGGATTTGCGTGTAATATGAGCTTAGCCTAGCAACGCATCCCTGACAGCCAAGCACTTCCACGCGCTCTCCGCCAGCGAGACTACGGACAGGCGTGTGCTTTGCCCAGGCGGCCGGTGCGGCAGCCATGTGGTGCTGTGGCGGAAGGTGTGTCTGGTGCCCTCTGACCCCCTGTTCACCTCTGAACTGCGGGTTCCACTGAAGCAGTGCAACATCCCCAGCGGGTGGAGCTGTGTGCGTCGTCATGCTTACCGGCTCCTCCCGCAAGCCTCCGTACAGACACACACACACACGGGCATGCCTCAGTAGAACACACACACACACTTTTTACCTCACTCTCTCTCGCTCTGTCTCTCTCACACACAAGCACATCAGTGCTTCTTCTTTGTCTCTTTTTGCTTCTCTCTTTGCCTGACTCTCACACAGTCTCTCTAAGTCTTTCTGATTCTCGTATGGTCTCTCTCTGCCTTACTCTCACACAGTCTCTCACAGTCTTTCTGATTCTCTTTCTGGTCTCTCTCTCTCTCTGTCTGACTGTTGTACAGTCTCTCAGTCTTTCTGATTCTTGTACGGTCACTCTCTTTCTGTCTGACTCTCTCACAGTCTCTCCCTATCTTTCTGATTCTCGTACGGCCTCTCTGTCTGACTCTTGCATAGTCTCTCTCAGTCTGATTCTCATACGGTCTCTTTATCCCTCTGCCTGACTCTTATAAAGTCGCTCTCAGTCTGTTTGATCCTCACACGATCTCTCTCAGTCTGTCTGACTCATGCACAGTCTCTGTCTTCATGTGCATCAGATAGGCAGCTTGGTCCATCGAGAGACAGAAACAGATCATAGAGACAAAGAACCATAATAGACACAGAGAGACATATATACTGCTAAAGACGTATTATAGTAGTACAGCACTCCGCTACCGAGAGTTACAGAGTTATACACACATACACAGTGAGAGAGAGACAGAGAGATCCAGAGAGATACAAAGAGAAGAAAAAATGCACAGACATATACAAAGAGAGAGAGGGAATAAGTAAAAGAGAAAGAGAGCAAAACATGGAGAGAGAGAGAGAGAGAGAGAGAGAGGCAAGGGAAAGAAAAGAAAAACAGGCAGCATTTTAATTGCTTTTTTAAAAAGTGGAGATGAAAAACAGAGTTAGCCCGGGGGCGTATGGTGAAATTCTAGCTGGAAGAATTGCAAGAGCATATGAGAAAGGAAGACCTCGGGCGCCACAGGGAGATGAGTATTGGTTTTTTATAAAGCATTTTGCATCGATTTCCAGAGAAGGGGAAAAAAAAAGCAGGGGACAGGCAGAGAAAGAAAGACAGAGGGAGTGAGAGAAAGGAGGAGGAGAGGAGGTGAGAGAGAGGGAGCGAGTGGCTGAGGTTTACATATACAAAGAGTGAGACAGGAAGACTCTGATTCTTTTACTGACGGAAAAAAAGAGACACTAACGTCACTTATCTGTCTCTGTCTTGAGCTTGGAAAAAAGTGGACACTTTTAAGACTGTGATGTATGGGTTAACTGCAAACTCTTTTCAACCGGACTGAAGGCCAGTGTTCCTAAGTTCTGATATCATCTCGTAGGTTACGCTCTGGTTGCTCTGTTAATGAGGGGTAGCCCTGGCAGTGGTCTTAAGTTCTTATATCATCTACTAGGTTACACAGTTACACTCTCTGTCACTCTGTCACACTCACTCTGTCACACTCTCTCTCTGTTACTGTCTCTCAATTCAAGTAGCTTTACTAGCATTGACTATACAAGGTACAGTTCTGCAGATCATTTGAAACTGAATGTGAACATTCACTCTCACTCTGTCACTGTCTCACTCTCACTCTGTCACTCTGTCTGTCTCACTGTCACCCACTATGTCACTCACTCTCACTCTGTCAATTCAATTCAGTTTAATGGTTTGAAACTGTCACTCTCTCTGTGTCAAGATGGCTTTACTGGCATGACTGTACAAAATGCAATATTGTCCAAGCACTGAAAAAGATTTTTACATTAAATTTGTAGCATTAAATATGAATAGTAATAATAATAATAATAATAATAATAATAATAATAACACTATCACCACCACCAACAACAACAACAACAATAATAAACAAAAAGCACAGTTGTAATGAGTACTAACACATTAAACAGGATATTATAACTACTTAATATGTAAACATATTTAGCACAGAGAACTGTGTGTGGTTGGTGATCCTGGGGTGGTTTAGTTGTGTG
Source organism: Sternarchorhynchus goeldii (assembly GCA_028565775.1). Classification (NCBI taxonomy): domain Eukaryota; kingdom Metazoa; phylum Chordata; class Actinopteri; order Gymnotiformes; family Apteronotidae; genus Sternarchorhynchus; species Sternarchorhynchus goeldii. Next base: position 7,340,645 of record JAOXYF010000027.1, on the reverse strand, counting down.
AATGGGACAGAGGAGAAGTCAGATTCTCGCCGTCTTTCAGGTGATGATACAGTTTTACATATTTTGCAGGAAGGGTTGGCGAGGGCCCTGCTCAAAGAAAGACTCGCCATTTTTTATTTTGGATCATATTACTAAAATTTGGTATTTTGTTTTTGTATTTTAATGTGAAAATGTCAAGGAGGTGCATTTGTTCACAGTAAAGGAGAAAGTGCATCTCTGTCTCAACCTCATCTGGCATGCACTGTGTGTGTGTGTGTGTGTGTGTGTGTGTGTGTGTGTGTGTGTGTGTGTGTGTGTGTGTGTGTGTGTGTGTG
>JAOXYF010000027.1:7326033-7339651 GCA_028565775.1 Sternarchorhynchus goeldii | reverse complement strand
AGTGTGTGTAAGAGAGAGAGATAGAGAGAGAATGAGGCAGAGAGGGAGTGTGTGTAAGAGAGAGAGATAGAGAGAGAATGAGGCAGAGAGGGAGTGTGTGTAAGAGAGAGAGATAGAGAGAGAGAGACCGAAGGAGAGGGAGAGAGACAGAGGGCAAGTGTGAGAGAGAGGGAGAGAGAGAGAGGGAACAGCTCTCTGTAAATAGGTCACTGTTCTCTTGTCTTAAACTGTTACAGTTTACTGACAGAGCTGGACAGACCCATCTTATAGTGGTGTTTCTCTTCCACCTGCCACCAGAGCTTTGGCCAGAGAAAGAATAATGGAAGTTCAATTCCTTTCGTCTCCAAGTTCTGGACTTCAGCACAAACACGGCTGCTCATAGTCTCCTGTTGATTCACACCCCCCCCCCCCCCACACACACACACACATACACACTCTCTTTTCTCTTCTGTTTGGCCTTATAACAAGCTTTGACAAGCACTCGAAAGAAGGAACCTGAATGAATCTCGAGTCTCTTTGACATCGTGGAGTATGGTCAGCTGAGCGAGGCAGCCTTAGTTATGATTAAAAAAAGAGATTACATCGCCATGACGATAACACTGCGGCCCTCCATTGGCTGGAGAGACTTCAGAGAGTCTGATGGTGGCATGAAGTTCACATGTAATTCATATGAAGAATTTAGAGTACTACTATAAACCAAATGCCAAATGTGTGGCATTATACCAGTGATGATGTATTCACATTTTTAATTTAGATGTTCTGTTGAATGCATGTATAGTTCATTAGACTAATTTATATCAAATTCTATTATTTTGTTTGTTTGTTTTCTTATTGCTGGGGATGTATGGATACATTTAATGTATCAAAAATCTTTCATATCGCTCCTTAATGTACATCATTTCTAGAACGGCAGGTATAGCTGGAATTGTGTTATGCATCTGTCAAGATTCTGTGGCACAGATCGAATATCATAAAGATACGGCAGAAAGCCTCTGGGCGTAACAACTCAGATATAATTAGTCTTAATCAGCCTGCATCTTTATAACTTTAAAGCGGTTTCGAAACCTTTTCTAAGTTTGACCTTAACAGTTGTAAAATGACTGTTAAATTTTTGCCTTTGTAATTTCTCACGTATTCTTAATATAGTGTATGCCTAAGCAAATTATTTAAGTTTTGTTTTGTTGGCTCGATCTGTTGAGTTCAAGAGTCTCTTTACCTGTGAGTACAGTATATGCATAAAGAGAGGGAGGGGAGGGGAGAAAGGAGGACTGGGGAGGAGAAGAGAGGAACAGAGACATGAAGAAGGTGCCCCCTCGTGTCTCAAGGCAAGATGGAGACACAAGTCATGAAAGCTTACAGATTACAGCAATTTCCATCCAGGAAGATGATGAGGCCCTATAGCCAAGATCACAGTCGTCTCTCTCTCTCTCTCTCTACTCTACCACCCCCTCTCTCTTTCATTTTCAGCCCACTTGAAAACGGTCAAACGTGAACTTGCTCCTGCGCAAACAGGTGGCCTGATTATCCTCACGGTCTGTCAATAATTAATGGTGCCTTCCTCCTCTGCTCCAGAGTAATTGTGAGAACTTCATGTAAGAAATAGCATATAGAACATATAACCACGTCCGAAAACTGCTCATAATAAGTGAAAAATACAGTTGGAAGTGGTGTCACACTTATGAACATTTTAAAAAGTGAACATTTTGGTGTGAGTGTATGTGTATGTGTATCGACATTTCTTCTAGCTATGTAGAAGAACACTCCTATACAGTAAGGACCGTTCCAACACAGCAGGTGACAGAAACTTACACCAGCCACACTGAAGTGGTCATGGGCTTTATCTGACGAATGCGATCCAAATCGATGCTGAAAATAGAAAGGCCTCTTGGCGACGCTTTTCTGAATTAGAATTGTGATTTTTCTTTGGTTTGCGGCGTGTCATGTAGAGAGTCGCCGGTGCGTATTTGCTCGTGACTCATTTAATTGGCGTCTTATTAGCGAAATCGTAAACCCGCGCCTCCGCTACGCTCCTCTCTGCCCGCCAGAGAATGCAACATTGTTTTTATTCTCTCGACAAAAAAGAGGCGAGGTTTTACTTCAAACAAGTTCCTTAGCTCCAGAAATGCGCCTTTAGCTGCTGCTTTCAACCCGGAGTGCTAATACGGTTTTGGCTCGCTGCTAATAAAATTGAGGGAAAAAAAGGTAATTGTTTCGTGCATTTGAAGAAGGCCGCCCTCATGCCAATAACTGTGTGTGCGCGCGCGCCTTTTAATTGGCAGGATCAGTCGTCTGTTCAACGGGACCGAGCCCATTGTCCTGGACAGTCTGAAGCAGCACTACTTCATCGACAGGGACGGCGAGATCTTCCGCTACATTCTGAGCTTCCTCAGAACCTGCAAACTTCTCCTGCCCGACGATTTCAAGGTAAGGAACGACAATACGGCCTCCTCACGTGAAATTTAGTGAATAGGCTCAAATTGTACAGCTTGAGCAAACTGAACATGGAACACATAGTGGACATGGGTTTAAGTGGAAAAGCTGTGTTGTGCTCCCTCCCTCTCCCTCTCTCCCTCTCCCCCCCCCCCCCTCTCTCTCTCTCTCTATCTCTCTCTCTCCTGTACTGTCTCTCTGAGTTGCAGGTCCTTTCTCACAGGTGTGTGCAGCTGTGGTCTCATACACAGACACACAACAGCACAACATCACACAGACACAAATCAGCACAAAGATGTGACCCTAACACATCTGTTGCTGTGTCTTTCTCACCCCAGCCATAACAGACACACACACACACACACACACAGACACACACATACACACACATGCACGCACACACACAGAAACATGCGCGCACATACACAGACACACATGCTCATGCACACAAATACACACACGTGTGCACACATTTTCCACAAATGTGTGTATTTAGGCCACAGTAACTCTGTTAGTCCCTCTTAACTCAAGGAGGCAGCACACACCTGGTTCCAGTGTTCCGCTCTGTGTGAGGAGGTCCACACACACACACACACACACACACACAGCCTTCCTGCTGCACAATTAGCAATGATGCAAACATACAGCATTAGCCCTGTTTTAATACAGTAAATGTATGTGTGTGGGGGGGGGGGGGGATTCTTCATGGGCTTCAGAAATAAATATGTTCAGACTAGATGCCAATCTCCACTTTCCTGGACTTCCTGGGACTTGCCTGGATTTATCTGGGCTCCTCCTGCTGTGTCCATCATTTGGAATGTAGCAATGCCCACTCCAGACCCTTAAATTCTCATCCCCTGGTACCATTTGTGATAGACTTTGTCATGTCTGATGGCCGTCATTTTAGACCTATTTGTTGATAATGTGCTTCATCCACTGCCCATTTGAACGTAGGTTAAGAGATCAGACCCAGACTTATCATCACAGCTACAGTGTAACTCATGTTCTCCTAATACACCAGCAGATGCTGGTTTCATAGACCAGTATAGTGACTGCAGTATACCAGTATGGGAATATAATATAATGTAAAACATTTGGTTGATCAGGGACACATTAACGTAATACTGGACCCAATTATACATTTTCAGATTTAAGTCCAAGCAGTGCCTTGAAGCGTGAGCAACCGGGAAGCAAGAAAACTGTTATCATATGGAAATAAAAGCCACTACTTCACAATAAAAATATTTGAGTCAGGAACATGAGCAACAGAAACACGAGAGTTAGCAGGTTAGCCATGTAGAAACGGGCATCGCCACCTCGGGAACTGTACCCTTCCTCTTCCTCACCCCGTTCAGTGTGCGTGGTCTCTAGTTGGGGGGGGGGGCAGGCAGTGATCAGGTGGGCGGGGACATGCAAATGGGACGGGCGTGGTTAAACGCGTTCTCGGGGGGCGTGGCATGGCGTCAGTGCACCGCGGGGCCCCGGGGGACCGAGGTAACGCTCAAGCTCTCATCTCTATGCAGGAGTGCAATCTGAGTGAATGTGAAAAAGATCCTAGAGGAATTGGGTTTCACATGGAGGGAAATAGGGGATTTGTTTTTATTAAGATGGTGTGATAGAAAAGGATAGAGGGGGGGGGGGGGGTGAGAAAGTGAGAATTATGGGTTCCTAGGATAGACCAGTAAAACAACAACACAATGCTGCTGTATACTGTGTGTGTGTGGGGGGGGTATTTGTGTGGTGTGTGTGTGTGTGTGTGTGTGTAAGTGTGTGTGTGTGTGTGTGTTCACCACTGCAGCTTTTACTACAGTGTGACCGTTTTTCTTCACTACAGTCCAGTCTTAAGTGTAGGATATTCTTAAGTGTACAATACTGACTGGGTCCAACCCACACAGGGTCAAACCTGCACGTCTCTGGGTCTGACAACGTGATTTAGCACATTTACCATTTACGATTCTATACAAAAAAGAAGAAATCAAGTGAGTGGTGGAGGATCTATATATAAGTGCAGAAGAAACTTTGCTGGTGGAAAAAAATGGTATGTGAGCACGTGATTGGTTGTTTTACTTAAAATGGTCCAGTCGTTGATCATTTTCCTGAAATAGACTGTGTGCATTTTTAGTACATGTGAACAGCTTTGGCTGTCTGTCAGAGCGCTGCTCCATCTTCTCCATCTTCTCCAGGCTGCTCTGTCTTTTCCAAGAGTTCGGCTTTGACACAGAACACGGCGTCAGCAGGTGCTAAAAAATGTATGGGTGTGGAGGGGAGTCGGTTTTTTGATGAATCTGGTGCTTAATGCAATGGCAAAATATGAGAGCGATCATTATTCCAGCAAGTTTTGATTCCTTAGGTCTCTACTGCTCCTTTTAGCATCAAGGTCCTCAATAATGTTAGAAAACCCCCAAGCTGGAATTGAATGGAGTGAAATCTGATTGGTTCCTGACACCTTAATAAGAAGGAAAATGCTTGAGTGACAGCACTACAACCCAATGGCCATCACCTGTTCTGGGGTGTCTCTCCTGTCTCATTCACAACATATCTGTGCAGCATGTTTGTGGTCGAAATCACCTCAGGCCTGAGGGCTTATTTGAAGGTTGTCCAGCTGCTGTAGGATCACCTGGAAATCAAGGCTAAGCCCTCAGCCTCGCTCTCTCTCTCTCTCTCTCTCTCTCTCTCTCTCTCTCTCTCTCTCGCTCTCTCTCTCTCTCTCTCTTTCTCTCTGTCTTTCTCTTGCATTTTCTCTCTCTCCTGATAGTGGCCGATTGGGCAAAATCATTATTTCAGAGCTCAGAGGGCCTGTCTGAAGGTTTGCCACAGAAGGCTTGTCTCTTTCCCTCACCTGGCATCTTCTCTCCCCCTACTCCCCCTCTTCTCTCTTTCTCCCTGCCTCCCTTCCTCACTCCCTCTCTCCCTCCTCTTTCTCTGCCTCTCCTTTTGCTCAATGTCTTTCTCTCTCCTTCCTCCCCTCAACTCTCTCTCCTCCTCACTGACTCCCTTCTCTCTCTCTCTCTCTCTCTCCTCCTCTTTACCCCGCTCCTGTCTCTCTCTCTCTCTCTCTCTCTCTCCTCCTCTTTACCCCGCTCCTGTCTCTCTCTCTCTCTCTCCTCCTCTTTACCCCGCTCCTGTCTCTCTCCCTGCCTCTCTTTCCTTTTTTGCTGCTCCTCTCCACACCTCTTCATTATTTTACTGGTTGGGCTTGGCGATGACTAAACCCCCCTGCGGACAGAGAGACCAAACCCCGGTAAAGATGTGTCCATCCGCTCAGCTATGACTCGAACCAGAACTGAACCCGTGCAGGATCGAAACGCTGATAACCCACCATGCCTCCCAGCTGTATGACAGAGAGACAGACAGACAGCCAGAGAGAGACAGACAGAGAGCGATGAGGAAGTAAACAAAATGACCCACCTTGTCTTAAATCTGGATGTGTGTCAGGGTTAGTGTGCAGGTTTACATGTGTGTAAAAGGTTAGTGGGCCAAACTGGACTCAGGTGGGAGGAGGATGGGAAATTTGAATTTGAAAGGTGAAAACCATTTCTAGGCTCCGGTGCATGAAGCACCTGATGATGCAGTCTCACTTATGGCCTTTCAGCTAATCATCACTGAGATGGTGGAGTGAGTATCGCTTTGTACTCTCTCTCTATTTCTCTCTCTCTCTCTGGGACTTAATATGACCTTTTCACAGCTGAGTGATGCATTTGTGAGGAAGCCCTGCATCCTAGAGACTCACGACACAACAATCCACCTTGCCACATGCAGAGCCATTTAAATATACAAGTAAAATAATGTAGCATTAAAACAGCATAGTGTTCATTGCTGAGAGATCTACCGCTGGTTCATGGCTTGTAGAGCGCCCCCTACAGCCACATCAAGGCAGCACAAGGAAGCCCAGGGCTGTACGGGCAGGAGAACAGTGAGAGTTTCGCATGGTTCTGTTGTGTAGGTTCTGTTCGGTGATGTTGTTACCTCGTTGCCCTGAAGGGGGCGTGATGGTGGAGCTGTAGGGTTGAGGTATGTTATTCTGGTTTTGTAAAACTGGTTCCAGCAAGGCCCTAAAAAAAATAATTTTTAAGCTGAGATTTAAAGTCTTTAAAAAGTCTTTCCTGCTTTAGAAGTAAAACTGGACAATCAAAGTTCTTTAACCAAAATGAAATGAAATTAAATGTTATTACTATAGTCCTTAAGCTTCTGTTTTTTTTCTGTCTCTTCCTGTGTCTCCCTGTCCCCTCACTTTTGCCCCTCTGTCTCTCTCTGTCCCCTGTCTCCTCCGTCTCCCCCTGCTGCAGGACTTCCACCTGCTCTACGAGGAGGCGCGCTACTACCAGCTGAGCCCCATGGTGAAGGAGCTGGAGCGCTGGAAGCAGGAGCGCGAGCAGAGGCGTCTGCCGCAGCCCTGCGACTGCCTGGTGGTGCGCGTCACGCCCGACCTGGGCGAGAGGATCGCTCTGAGCGGCGAGAAGGTCCTCATCGAGGAGATCTTCCCCGAGACGGGCGACGTCATGTGTAACTCGGTCAACGCGGGCTGGAACCAGGACCCCACGCACGTCATCCGCTTCCCCCTCAACGGCTACTGCCGACTCAACTCGGTGCAGGTACGAGCCCAGCGCCCTTTGACCCTCGCACGCAGAGGGCCCGCCCACACTCGCAACCCTCACGATTGTAACTACATATCTTTAATATTATTTTCTGTGTAGCTACTGAATAATTCATAGTAGTTACTGAATAATTCATAGTAGTTACTGAATAATTCATAGTAGTTACTGAATAATATGCAAGATTAATAACTAAATAGGAGTGGTCTGAACCCCACTTGGAATGTATGCTGGTGTAGAAACTGTTGCGCTAAAGAGAGAAGTCATACAGGCAGTGTCACATGAAGGAGTGTATACAGAATCTAGAATACAGTCACACGAAGGAGTGTATACAGAATCTAGAATACAGACACACGAAGGAGTGTATACAGAATCTAGAATACAGACACATGGAGTGTATACAGAATCTAGAATACAGTCACACGAAGGAGTGTATACAGAATCCAGAGTCACATGCAGGCCAGATTCGCTCTTCTGGCACTGTTATTGTGGGTTTCTTTTGAAACATACCAGATACATATTGGACTTGGCGGTCAGTGGGGGTAAAAGCTAGGTTTAGGTTATGAGCGTATGTATTTAACAACTTATCAGTATTGTACTGAGCTGAAGTGGATGTATGTGACTGTGTGTGTGTGTGTGTGTGTGTGTAGGACTGTAATAGTCTGAGGTACTCAAGCAGTAGGCTTGGCCAACCTGCTTCATACACACCCCACTGAAACAAATCAACACAAAACCATACAACATGCAGCCTGCTGACAGATAACACTTATGTATCTCCTCCTGCACCCTCACACACACACACACACACACACACACACACTCCCTTCAGCCATCCATCCCTGCCTCAATCAGCTCTTGACCATTTTCAGTGTGAGAGATGGGCACCTCCAGGGAGCAGTATAAAATTAGGAACACACACACAGAAACACACACACACACACACACACGTCCGTCCAGCACACGCGACAGGGGTGCACTGGTGCTCTGGAACGCCCGCCTTCCTCCGTACCCGTGGAAACAAGCGAACAGAACCAGGGGGAAGCGATCTGCATAATTCACGCACGGTTTCTTCTAAAGGCCCTGCTCCTCTCTGTTTCAGAGCGACTCCCGCACTCACGCCCCGAGCTCTTCCAGAACACGTATTGCATTTTTTAATACCATACTTACAATTTCTCAAACAGCCTAAACCGCTTTGCACTTCTTTTATAGATTTTTAAATGGCTTGCAATATAATTAATTGGCCGCATCAACTAACACAACATTTCTTGCGCTTGCTCTGTTTACGAGCGCAGCTCAGTTTTCTGTGAGCTCACATCCACCGCAAATGGATGAGGAAGGACTTTTAAATGCTCATTAAAGATGTTTTCCCCTACAGGGGGGGGGGGGGCGGGGCGTGCACACACACGCATGCGGGCTCACGCACACACGTGCGCACCAGCACACGTGCACACACACACTTAAGTGGCAAGAAGTAAATTTATAATTTCTCTTTTCAAAAAGGTGTGAATGACTTTTGGACCCTGGGGAATTACCCAAAGCTTTATCAAACTTTATCAAACCCAACAGAAGTTCCTCCTGACGCCATGTCTCACCGAGTACACGGCCGGTATGTGGACAACAGGACAGGAATGTGGACAACTATTACTCTGTAGCTGTATTTCAGTTAGGCATTACAGTGGACAGCCCAGCATAGATGTACCAGGACCCGAGGAGGAGTTAAAGGGATGTTAGGGATGCTCTGGGATGTTCAGCTGTATGAGCATGAATATTAACTGAAAGCTGAACTATTAAAGGTTCAAAAGGGTTTTTGATGTGAGATGTTTCCACAGATGTTGTTCACTAAGAGTTAATGGTTAACAGATGATGGTTCAGTGATGTGTGCTGCGTCTGCTCACCTCAGTGTTGAGATATCAAAAACCACATCTTTAAAGTTTTGCAGGCGTGATTTCTAAACAGGGGTAACCCTCTCTGTCGTATTACATCTCTGTGATGGTCATCGTACTGTGTTTGTTCTGTTTGCAGTGATACTGCGATTTCATCATGTAGGTGTTTAAGTGTTTTGCTACTCAGGGTCATACACTTAAACTGATGTCCCAGTTACAGTGTAACAGTGGCACTGTAAAATGTTACCAGTCGGTTCTTACCGTCCAACCCGGCAACACACAGCATCTGGACTGCAGTCACACATGACCCTACAACCTGAGAGAGAGAGAGAGAGGGGGATAAAGAGACACAGATAGAGAGAGAGAGGGACATACGAGTTTGTGAGTTTGTGTACACATGCTTGTTTTGCTGTGTCTCATGTAACACCCTGTATGGGTGTGTCGAGTTCCACTGTCGGTCTGGGATCTGCTGGTCTGATTCGTCTCCGTCAGGAAGCGTCTCCCTCTGCTGTATTCAGACTAGGAAAGTGCAGGAAGGAACCAAACCCATGATCTGGTCCTACTGTCAGAAGAGCAAGACAGAGAGAGAGATGTGGAGAAAGGTGAGAGAGTGAGACGGAGAGGAAGAGAGAAAGGTGAGAGAGTGAGACGGAGAGGAAGAGAGAAAGGTGAGAGAGTGAGACGGAGAGGAAGAGAGAAAGGTGGGAGAGAGACAGAGGAAGAGGGAAGGATTTTGAGAAAATTGTGGATAGGAAATCAATAAATGAAGAAAGAACGCATGAATGAATTAAGGAAAAGAGAATGAAAAAATGGACTAACATATGTTGAGGCAAACATACACATGCGTGCGCACACGGGTGTGTGTGTGTGTGTGTGTGTGTGTGTGTGGCGTCCCAGAGCTGAAGTCGTCCGTGTGGCTTCATCCATCACGGTGATTGAACGTGGGGATCAGCCCGGATGCGATCTTTCCTCCATCACCGTGACAACAGCACAACCACAGCGAGCGAGAGTGCATGTCCCTGCTGACAGCTCCGACGTGGAGCGGCTGGCGGACGCACACAGGCACGCACGCGCGCACACACACAAACACAAACACACACAGCTAGTCTCTGCTGCCGTGTTTCTCTGGAGGTCCAGAGCAGCGTATAAACACCCAAACATGAAGGCCAACGAGGATCTGTGATGATTTGGTGTTTTAGGGTGGTGTTTTTAGGGTGGTGTTTAGTAAATGCTCAGGAAACATTCCCATTGGTCGCTGGTATTGCACTTTACCAGGAGAACAACTGAGTTGATCTGTTAGTGCTTTGGGGGAATATGAAATTTTCTGTCACTCTGAAGATTAGTTGTTAGTCTGTATATGTGTGTGCGACAGTGTGTGAGAGAGAGAGTGATTCAGTGTGTGTAAGAGGGAGAGTGTGTGTGTGTGGTGTGTGTGGTTTGAAAACGTAGTGAGACTCGTGCTGTACGTCATGACTGGTGTTTATGCTCTCTGTCAGTATCTGTCAGCATCACACCTTGATTGCAACTTTGCACTACACACACACATCACACATACATGCACACACACACACACTGCTTTACTAGAGTGAAGCGATACTGCGCAGTGTTGATGTGTGAGTGCAGGTGGGAAGATTTCTTTTTAGTGATGACACTGAGTGGGCGTTGAGATACCTGTGTGTGTGTGTGTATGACTTCATCAAGATGTTCTTTCTCCCCTCCATGCTTCTTCATCAAACAGCAGCTCTCGTGGAGGTGCATGGTGACCCCGTCACAGAGATGATTGAAGGGCATCATGACATCTTTGGTTTCTGAATCATATAGCCTGTGTTTGCTCCTGATTTACATACTCAGTTCTTGACCAACGATTCTTTAATTATCTGGAATGAGACACCAGGAACCTCCTTACCGTATCCTCGGCATTAGAGGAGTGCGAGAAACATCACAAATAATTGCAAGGAATCGATGATTGTTTTTCTAGCTCTGTCTCCTCAGGGTAATTGGCAGCTGGACTGACTGTTATGTGCTTGGTATTTGGTTCCTTCTCCTGTGTTTTGGCATCACATCCTTTGGGTTTGAGGACTCCTTATTTTCTGCAGGGGACCATTTGGCCCAACTACCCTATAGGCGCTAAAGCCAGGCGGGCTGGATGATGTCATGGTGCTTTCTGCTCTCGCCCAGCCGTTGTCTGTGGGAACATTTGCGATCGCGTAATGCACGGGCATGTCAGGTCGTTACTGCAGCGTTTAAATGCAGCACATGCAGTCTGCCGCTCCCCTCCGACTAACGAGAGAGTCTGTCTCCGTCAGCGGGACAGAGCGAGCGAGACGGAGAGGGAGGGAGAGACAGAGAGGAGGACCAGGGAAGGGAGCGGGGAGAGAGGACGTTAACACAGACGAAGCACTACGGCGCTTCTGAACAGACGGACGGAGTCAGAGAGGCCGAGTGTGTGCAAGAGCAAGAGAGAGCGATTTTCATTCAGCTCGAGCGAAATTGGCCCCATCTGTTGCGTGGTTTCCACTGTGCTTCCATCGGCAGTGTTTACGGTGGCGCAGTGCTACTAATAAGTGCTGGAAGTGTCCGGTCACCCTGTTGAAGGGGACCTGGGGTGGGGGGGCATTGGTGCAGGTCTCCTCACTTACCCTCTCCCCGACCTCCCCAAACCCACTCACCCCATTTACCCCTCAGGTGGAGGAGGCACCTGATTGGTTTGAGGTTAACAGCTGTGGTGCCAATTGGGAGCTGTAGTTCAGGAACTCTAGTACAGGACTCTGCACATTCCCAATAGCACCTACTAAAGTCTTCCAGATTTTCTGAGAAGTGTCATTGGGTGGCAGTGATCTTTATTTGGATTTATTTTCAATTGTAAAGTTGCAAGAATTTTGTTACAGTTACAAGATGATGGAGTCACCCTTTCATTTTTTAATTTTAAAGTAGTTTTTAGTGCTTGACTTAAAAGCTAGAAGTTGCAAGAATACAAAGTGAATTAATTCTAGTAGTGTGATCTGTATCTCTGTGTTCTGTGTCTCTGTGTTCTGATCCTCTGTGTTTTTTTTATCTCTGTTCTGTATCTCTGTGTTCTGATCCTCTGTGTTCTATCTGTGCAGGTTCTGGAGCGTCTCTTCCAAAAGGGGTTCAGCGTGGCAGCATCATGTGGAGGTGGAGTTGACTCCTCCCAGTTTAGCGAATATGTGCTGTGTCGTGAGGATAGGCGGAGCCAGTCCATAAACACGCCCATCAGGATAAAGCAGGAGCCACTGGACTAAAGGTGCATGTGGACAACGACAGGATGAGATTCTTCTCACCCTGAAACAGACTTCCCTCACACCCGGAGACTTCATATCTGTTTTACACACACACAGACACACACAAACACACACACACACACACACACCTACAGATTTGGACAAGGATGCTTCTCAGCTTCGCCAGCCAAATGCTACGAAGTGGAATGTAACGTAGACGAACAGGAAAACAGAAAGTCCTCACTTCCAAACTTCAAGTTGAACCCAAAGAACTGCAAAGAGTCCAAAAGGCTGGGACAGAAGTAGCATAACTCAACGTCCCAGTGACACTCCACTCTGACCAACCAATCAATCAGAGACCACGCACTGCAGGCCCCTCCCACTCTTTCAGTGCCGTGTGGAACTGGACCGCTGTCGCCACGCGGTGCTGACGTCTGCATGCCCAGCGGTGGCAGGTCGTATTCAGGGACACCCACTCTCCCTCTGTCCCCTGTGAAGGCTGACAGTGGGGGCATTCAACGCTCTGCGACCAGACCCCACCCCTACACCTCCTCCAAATGGACCGGTCCATGGTTAAACACGTTGTTGTTGTTTGTGTTTTGTTTTTAACACCTGTGTTTGCGTTGCTTTGTCTGGCACCACGATGCACACAGTCATTACTACTAGGATTTGTTTGTTTTGTTTGTACTGCATTTGTTTTAGGTTCCTTTTCACTATATGAAGGATGAAAGTGAGCTGTGTGCTGTCATTAGGTTGGAGAGAGTCGGAGTGGGTTTCCTGATGCTGGATTGGTTGAAGCACCTCCCATGGCCTGAGGCAGAGCAGTTAACACACTCTGGACTGTAATGCGTTCAGAGCCCAGACTGTGAGCAAAGCACAAGTGTTACGGAAAAAAAGACCCTTCACAAACGAGTAACGGAGAGTGACCCAGAGCTGCTTAAAAGCCACAGCCACAAAGGCAATGTCCAACCACGCCTTTCGTGTGTGTGTGTGTGTGTGTGTGTCCCAGAGCGCACACACACTGCCAGTGTAGATGCATGTTGCATCCCTGCATCCCAGCCTAGACAACCCCTGCAGTTGTGGACACACACACACACACACACACACACAGACACACACACACACACACACACACACACACACACACATCTACATGCTAAGCCTCAACTGCTCACTCTTGAGGCCAATAAAATGTCTGAAGGGGTGACAGGAGGACAGGGATTTCATCAGCAACATTCTGGTTTTTCATAATCATAAGCATCATAGTATTAAAAACATTTTGACAGCAACAATGGAAGCAAAAAACAACAAGGGAAGCGAAGCTCCAACCCTCGACGACGTGGGTGGTGACTAGGCAACACCCAGACTGGCCAAAGAACATGTGCTGAAGTGTTTACATTGTAAAGCTATGAAATAGCAACAGGGCACATGCAGGCTAGCGCTGACCCCAGAACAGTAGAAATTATGCTCA
>JAOXYF010000027.1:7298038-7316272 GCA_028565775.1 Sternarchorhynchus goeldii | reverse complement strand
ATGAGCAAATCCAGACGAGAGCTGCTGCTGATCGAAGGTCCGAACTTTTGAATACGGCGCAACGCAGAGCCCCCGCGGTTACGTGTCGGCCTGAGGAAGACGAGGAAGAAGAGAGAGGAGCCACGAAAGCGCGGGGGAAGGGGGCGGGGCCGGGCAGCTGCGGGGATGAGTGACCGGTCTCATTTCCGTTACAGTGCCAGGCTTCATCTTCCACAACTGAAAAGAAAGTAGATGTAAGAGGGGCAGGGGCGAGTCGCACTGCCCTGGCCGCCGTGATGAATGGACGAATTACACTCAAAACAAACAATTCAATTCCATCCACAACTAAAGAGCAACAAATCTCCAAAACGGCCGTTTTCCGAGCGTCTTAATACCCCCACATAAAACACAAAACAGGGCAGGCGAGTGGGTTCCGTGGCGACACATAGCAACGGAGCAGAATCACAGTCAGGGAGAAAGAAAAAAAAAAAAACCAAAAAAAAAAAAAACACACCACCTTATTACTTCTAACTCCTGCAAGCCATTTTGGTCTCCAAAGGTTTCAGAGTGCCTGAGGCTCTGTGTCTGCAGTGTTTCGGGAAATGACTTGCCTTCGCACGAACACTGCTGCGTTCTGCTGCCCCCAGCAGCCCTGCTCAATTTCTCCTTAACCCTTTCCTGGGTTTCCCGCCCGCCAGCGAGCTCGGCCCTCTCCGCCTCCCTCCCGCTCCACCCTCGTCCGTCTCGCTGGAGCAGGCCCGTCACACCGCTCGGCCTCTCTCACACACACACACACAGTCGGTGGTTCTGTCCACACACACGCTCCGTTGTCGGGGCTCGGTTCCGTCCACTATCTAAAGCACGTCGGAGGCGTGAGACAGTCACGCCGGCCGGGAAAAGAGCCTGGGTTGTCGGGGGCGACATGTGGAGCAGCAAGGACGTCGCCGCGAATGCTGCCATGGCGACAGCTCGAGTGTGCCTCCACTGGAGTGTGTATCAAGGGTGGATTAAATCTGCAAACTCGTTGACACAACACATAATTAAAACATCTTGCTTGGGGTCAGGAATTTTCTAATTAGTAGGGTACTGACACTGCACTGGAACTGAATTGCCGTAAGTCTGAGTCCACAGGTTAGTGCTCAGATGAAAGCCTCACCAGGGGCACAGTTCTGGAGGGGTGTTTTCACACACACACACGCACACACGCGCACACGCGCACACACACACACACACACACACAGGTCACCCAGAACCTTTCTTCCAAACAAAAGCACTTCAAACTTTTCCACCCAGAAACTAAAATTCCGACACAAACTCTCTCCTTTCAGGGATATTAACAAAATAGTTTCCGCTGACAGACAAAGAACCAAAGGGAATAATTACAGCTCTGTGTACATTCAAACGCACACGTGCGTGTCGCGCCGTCCGTTCCATCATCGTTGCCAGGCAGCCGAGCATTCCATGCTCCTTCGCTTTTCGGCGTTCCTGCTGATCTCCCACCGGTCTTCCTCATCCTGCCAGGGGCCACTCGGTTCAGCCCAGTTCACCCCAGTTCAGCCATGTAACGCCACCGCTGCCTGCCCGCGACGCCCTTCCCCCCTCCCCCTCCTGGAACTGGCACTGCCAACCGCGCTGATGGAGTGGCGTGAACATAAACAGGGTAACGTGAGCCAAGCCCACAGAGTCGGGCGGCCATTATTCCGAACGCCCCCGTGAGTCGCACCCCCCCTCCCCTGCTCAGGAAGCGTACGCCAAACCGCCACCCCCCCCCCTCCTCCTCCTCCTCTTCCGGACATCAGGAACACCGCCGCTACCACGACATCAACTCCGACACGGCACTAATCAGACCTGCCATCCTCGGCTCCTCACGAAGCCCGGGTTGAGGAACTTTTTCCCCCCCCTTTCTTTCCTTCTCTCTTTCTTTTTGTGGAGCATTAAAAATTAAAAGCGTTTCACATGTGAAATGAACCCAATTAGGAAGTGAGGGAGGGAGCACGTGTCCTCGGAAGACTCGGCTAATGAGGCCTTGTTGATTTTACGCTGTGCGCTTTTTTAAACGCCGTGGCAGGACGTCGTTTCTACAGCTGTTTTAAATTTTAATTCTCCCTGAATGAGAAGGTGGAGCCGACGCAGGACCGGGGGCTTCGGCGACAGTCGCTAAGCAGCGGCAACCGTGGTGACCAACGGGGAGTTTTGAACGCGATGCCTTTTGATGTCTTTGTAAAAACTGAGTAAGGATGGAGTTTGGAGAAGAAAAAAAAAAATGATTAAATAGAAAACATTTTAACCTAAAAACTACGCTCTAGATTCAACCAGCGAAACGTGGGGGGGGAAAAATAGGTTTAATAGAATCATGATGAAAAGGGAGAAGGTGGAGAGAGGAACTACTGTAAAAAAGTCCCGCGATGTCTTAATAAAAGAACTCCACCACCGCCAGGCTCCGCTCCAGCAGACGAGACTGCAGTCTGTCTGAGCCTGAAGAGGGAGTCGCTGTCTGTTCACCAGCAGCCCTGCGTTGAGATGCGTCTCCATTCCGAGCTGTCAAATCTGTCCCCAACAGCTTATACAGTGAGTGACACACACACACACACACACACACACACACACACACACTCTTCAGGAGGAGCAGACGCAGTGCTTTAACTTCAGTCACTTCCTCCTTCACCCATCCCGGTATACAGCACGACTGCAGCTCTTGAAGACCCGCTGTGCCTGAGATGCGCAGAGCTCACAGACAGAGATTACAATTTCCAAGCTTCCCGAGGAGCTCTACACCGAGTGGGCCAGATCACAAGCGGCGCCGGCGGAGAGAGCCTGCTGATCCGAGTGCAGCATTATTGCCGTTATTATTTTTTTGGTATTAACATTATCGACACATTATTATTTTCATCACAGAGCCCCAGTTAAAGACCACACATGCACAGGACTCAAGAACATGCCCAACAGGCGACGTACAGGGGACGAACAGGGACAAACAGGCCCCTGTGCTAGCTGTTCACAGCTTCTGCGCTGAGTATTATAGCTTCCCTGAGTACAAAAAAAAGCAACTGAGAAACAAACTGCCAGCAGTTTGCTTTAGCAGAAGCCCCAAAGGCATTTGCCTCCACACCTGGGCGGCTGTGGGGCAGAAGTCTTAGCAGGCAGGCAGCTGTGTGCATGCACAACTCTTATCTACATATTGACTTGGTTTAAACCTACAGCGGCGCTGCAGTGATAATTACACGGATGAGGAGGTGGAGGAGTCTTCCTTCACCTGGGGCGCAACCTGGGGGCGGAGCCTCCAGTGGCACCCCACCAGAACACCTGCAGCGAAGCCTCATGAGCCAGCAGCTTACACACACACACACACACACACACACACACACAAACACCAAAAAATAAAAAATAAATCGCACTCAGGCCTCCACATACAAACAGGAAGCACACGCACAAACTCACACACACACACACACACACACACACACACACACACACACACACACACACACACACACACACACACTCTTATCAGCCAGATCAGGCCTCTGAACTCCTTGATCAGGTTGAATGGTCTCAGCTGCCACTCATTAGTAATCAGGGAGAGAAGTGCAGTACAGACAGAGCCTGCCAGCACCAGGACGACACGCGTGCCAGACCACAGACGTCTGTTTATCCCGACCCTGCGTGTGTGTGCGTGTGTGTGTGTGTGTGTGTGTGTGTGTGTGTGTGTGTGGAGAGAACAACCCTGCAAATGGGTCAGTCTGACTGCTGTAAACGCTGCCGGTGCATAATGAGCTCCGTGATGGAGGAACAGAGAACTTCCCGGATCAGTGGAACATCAGAGGGTCCCATCACTCACCCCGGCTCGTCTGAAACTCCTTGGATGCATGATTCATGCGCACCTAAAAAATACATGCCCAGCTCAGTCAGCGAGCGCAAGTGACAGGCGGAGAAACTGGGGCTTCAGCGACGCTTCACAGCACCGTCGTATCTGGGTGCGCAGAAGTGTGTCAGTCTGACAGGCAAAACTTTACAGCAGCCATTATAAAGTGACTGGAACGGTCACACACTGCACCGGACCAGTGACACTAAACCTCTGACCAACAAGATGCAGCACACAAACAAACTGGCCCGTTTAAATACACATTCCTGGCTCTGCCGTTTACAATCCGACTCGGTGTGAACAACGCAAACGGAACCGGGCAGGAACATTGGATCGTGGCTTGAGGTTTGTAAGGGTAGCGACTGGTACTTAAACTGAACTAGGCAACCATCAGCAACAGAGAAAGGGACAGTGCCTTTCGAGAGTGGCACAGAGATTAAAAACACAGTAAACACAGGGACAGTGCCCTTCGAGAGTGGCACAGAGATTAAAAACACAGTAAAGGTACGAGACCCTTCTACTCGGGCTCCTGTTCTTTATAACTGCTCCCTTGATTACGAATCGGATCCATCGCACAGGAGTCATAGAAAGCCCAGGCAGTTCAGAGCACCAGGAAGTTCCTCTCCAGTGGGAAATTTGCCAACTTCCTCACCAGACGGCCGTCAAACAGGCGGGTGAACATATTTATTGAGATCTGAGTTCAACTGAATTATTTGGGCAGTTAACTATGAAGCCCTGCAAACTGTTGGGGTGGACATGTGATTCCAGATCTACCAGGATATACGGGAGTAATATTTAGTCCTCATCCCAGACACAGGTCAATGGGTATTTTCTTTTATTCACTCCTCCAGTGATTTCCAAGCATCGCTGAGTACAATACAGTCTAATTCGCCTTTATATATCCCACCATTCATCAGACACTTTCTAAAACTGTAGTGCAAAACTGAATGTCCTAATAATGACCTCCCACGGAAGGTCTATAAAATGTAAAAATGAGCCACCGGAATCATGCATTACAGAAATCACTCTACAGCACCAGCGCAGCACGCCTTCCTCCCATTAGGAACGACTTCAAACTTTTTTAAAATTGATCAAATGTAAGAGAGAAATGAACAGTATGTATGCGTGTGTGTGTGTGTGTGTGCGCGCGCATGTGTGTCTCTGTCCTAGAGAGAGAGAGAGAGAGAGAGAGAGAGAGAAAAATTAAACTGAACCAAAAAGTGTGCCTTGGATTTAATATTTTATAATTGCCAAGGGACATTCCAAGATCAATGAATTTTTGCCCGAGACGCACATCAGAAAGAGATGTACTTCAGTCTTTTTAGGGAACATTGGTCTATTTAATTCGGGTGTCTGATGCATGTGAAATATGCTTCCCCTGGTCTCCTTCAGGTCCTGGAGGCACGGCTGCAGGCGAACATTACCACTTTTAATGTGCGGGCCTCAGTAGAGGGGGAATAAGCCAATAACCCATCCCTGCTAATGGCCTCTACTGTTTATTCACGCTCAGCCCTTCTCTTTGGCTAATTTTAGCCTCTCTGTGTTTTTCCACGTGCGCTCACACACACACACACACACACACACACACACACGCGCACACGCACACATGCACACATGCACACGCACACAGTCTCACTCACGTAAATAAATAAATAAATAAATAAACCAGAAGGGTGAAAATCACCACTACACCACAGCACACGTCTGTTTCATCCCTGAACCTGATTAACCTGGACACAAGGCTGAGGTTTGAGGCAGAGCGAGAGGTTTATATTATATTTTGGTTAAATGTTGTTTTTTGCTTGGTTGATGGTATTTTAGGTTGAGTGATGGTATTTTGACAAAGCTGCTGGTGGGATTGCAAAACACTGATAACGACAAAGAAGCAGAAGTGGGTGTTAAAAGAGAATCTGCGGTAGATTTATGATCACAGAGAAACACCACAGTTACATGCTCAGCATGACCAACAGAAACCGAGATAAATAGGACGCGGAGATCTTACCTGCCAGGTGCTCCAGTACCAGAGAGAAACATCAACTCACATTAGTCTCATTAATTAAAGAGTGGATCGTTTCTGGTTGTAATAAAAACACAACATATTACAGATATCATCAGTTTCTCCAATGATGACCAGGTTTATCACCAAAAGCTCCATCCATCCACTGTAAAACAAGTCATTAACAAATGCAGGGCAGTCAGCGTCACCGCAACTCTGCCCAGAAGTGGACAGCCTTCAAAACTTACACCAAGAAGCACCAGAAAAATAATAATTCAGGTAAAGGCCAAAACCCACACATCACCTCCAGAGAGCTGCAGACCTCTCTGGTAGTATCTGAGATAAATGTACCTGCGTGTACGATCAGGCCAAAAATCTATAGACGTTGCATTCATGGGAGAGTTGATAGAAGGAAGCCTTTGGTCTCAAGAATGAACAAAGTTGCCCATTTAAACTTTGCCAGAGAGCACTTGGACAAACCAGAAGCTTTCTCGAAGTCCATTCTCTCAACAGATGAGAATTGAATTATTTGGCCACAATCACAGGTTCCATATTTGGAGAACAGTCAACACTGAATATAAAGAGAAGAACTTCCTCCCAACAGTGAAGCATGGTGGTGGAAATGTGAAGGTCTGGGCCTGCTTTTCTGCTTCGAGACCTGGACGACTCCATGTTACCCAGGGAACCATCAATTCCCAGGTCTATCAACAAATTCTTGACCAGAATCTCCTGCCATCAGTCAAGGAGTTGAAGCTGAGACAGAAATTGATTATGCAACAAGACAACGACCCAAAACATTCCAGCAAAACTACCAAGAAATGGCTTAAGAGAAAAAAGCTTTGCACTCTGGATTGGCCCACTCAAAGTCCGGACCTCAATCCCATAGAAATGCTGTGGCATGATCTGAAGTGGGTGGTACGTACCAGATGTCCCTCCAACCTCTCAACCGGCAGAGTTCTACAAGGAGGAGTGGGCAGAAATCCAAAAAATATATATATTTTTTTCTGTTTGCCTCTTATTTGGAAGGTTTGCTTTACAAATTGAGATTTGGACGTTCATCTCATAAGATTATTTAATTTTTTTTGGTTTTTTGAGAACAATGACCATGTTTGGGTGGTTCACAAACTTTCAAGCAGCAGTGTGTGTACATATATAATCCCCCTCCCCCTCCCCCTGTGAATGTGTGTGTGTGTGTGTGTGTGTGTGTGTGTGTGTGGTGTATATGTATATACATGACACATTCATGCAGGCTCCTCATTGGTTCCTCATGGAGCAGCTGTCCTCTGAGTGTACTGGGGCTGGTGATTAAGCACTGGTTTCACTGAACTTCTCCACTGCGAGTCTTCGTTCTCTCCATGTTCACTGGGGGAACAAAGCTCAGACACAGCTCAGGTAGAGAGTCTCCCTTCCACTCCAGACTCCGTCAGCCAAATCAAATCAGCGCATGGAGAAGTACCTCAGTAATGTTTATGCTGGCAGTTCTGCAGTCAGCTTTATTTTGCCTAGTCTATAAATTTCAGCCTCTCCAATTTCTCTTGCACTGCTGCCAGCTCCTAATGAAATATCATTTCCAGCGTTTTCGCTCGGCTTTGTCCTCGGGTGTCAGCCTTGCTGGCTGTAGCACCAAGCTGAAGAAAATAATAAAATCAAAAATGAGAGTCAAACTTTAATAAATAGTAACATGAATTCTCGTGCGCGATGCGGTACTGCCACACTGCAGTGGTGTTCAAACCAATCACTGTGAATTTCACCAACAAGATGAGGAGAAAAAGCAAGAGGACCCAGACTGTGCCACGTGAATGTAAACCGAATCCAATTACCACAGATTGAATTCGGGCACGAAGTCATATTCAATTTAGAGTTGATTCATTCAAAATGACTAGAAGTGCACCAAATTTTTAAATAAATAAATAAATACATACATCAATCAAGAACATTCTACCACGTCAGTGCCACGCTAAGAGCCCTGCATTAAAAAAAGAGGCGGACAGAGGGATTAAGAGGAGAGAGAGGGAGCGAAAATTAGCTCATAGCGATACTGATCTCCTCCATTCATATCGTTGCTTAAACTCGGCACGATGGATGTGAGATCCAGCGGGACATGCAGGACCGAGTCCAGCAGGACGCTTGCCAACTCGCGCTAAAACCCGACAGCATCTGGATGGGATAACGCGAGACCCTCAGCCAGGGTTGATTAACGTGACCCGCGTCATTTATGTTACAGGGGCTAAAAAAAAAACAAAAACGAACCACACAGAGCATCGTGGCCCGACACATGAAATCACGGATTATCGGCATGAGGCCCAGAAGCTTCCGGAGGAGAGCCCCTCTGAAGCTAGTCTCCGTATGAGAGACGCCCCTGTCTATATGACGTATGCGGGGGACGCTTTGTTGCCATGACGTCCCAGAGTCCCTGGCCGGCAGGATCTAGAACCCCAGCCCTGGTTACTGGAACGTCTCCATGGCGCCAGCGCCACTGCAGAAACAGCAGCAAATTTCATTCTTCGGAAACTTAATTATATCAAGATTAACAAGGGAGGTAATTAATTTCTTTAAGATGGGTATCTTCAAAGTGCCTCAGGCTTAACTTTGTTGTCAAAACTGTATATTTAACCATTATTTCAGGGCAAAGTTTTACAGGCAGTAATAAAAAAAATCCTTGTTTCCCCATGAATATGGAAATATTCGGGGTGTCTAATTTAACACTTCCCCTAAAATATTAGTACAAATTTGTGATTATGTACATATACTTAGCATAAAATCAGAATCTTACACATTTAAAGAAGGTATGAGCCAAATCTGTTTAATTCTGTTCTAGAGTAAAGGAACAACAGGAGTTCGGGACCGCCGGCACGTTCGGGACCCCCGGCACGTTCGGGACCCCCGGCACGTTCGGGACCCCCGGCACGTTCGGGACCCCCGGCACGTTCGGGACGGCTGCCGTGTTGCAGTGCTCTGATCATGCTGCTGTGTGTTTTACTGCAGCCGTAATGGCGGCCTCCTGCATGCTGATCGAGCTCGTAAGGCAGCGCACCTACGCAAAATGGCTGCCCTCCAGGCTCACACAGAGAGGTATTGTTCCGGCCCTGCCGTGGGCCAGGCACACCACACGAACGCGGGGGAAGCAAGAAACACTGAGGGGCCATTTCCCGTGTGACGCACCGGCTTCCAGAAGCTCACAGACCATAGCCCTGAGGGACTAGTACTCCCACCGTGCTACTAAAGAGAGGGAGGGAGGGAGGGAGGGAGAGAGAGAGAGAGAGAGAGGAAGAAAGGGGAGAGGGGGAGGGAGAGAATGTGTGTGTGTGTGTGTGTGAGTGAGAGAGAGAGAGAGAGAGAGAGAGACGAAGACAGAAAAGGTGAGTGAGAAATGAAAATTTACAGTGCAAGAAATCTACACTGTAAAGAATTTATTTCAACAAAATAAGCCTCTGAAACAATGCTGAACCTGTTCAAAGCCAAGAGAAAGACAAACACCTGGGAAGAGGAAGAAGGTGCCCATGGGCAAAGATCTCTTCATTTCAATACTGATGCTGCTGTCGATACTGGTTAGATTGACGATATATAAGTTACATGAGACTGACTCTGATATAACGAAAATGTCCTCAATTTAATTTGTGGTTAAGAAAAGGAAAAAAAAGTGTTGCACATGCAGTCACAATGTTGTCTAAACATCTGCTATATGGGATAATTGTGGTTTCATTTTATCGACTGTAAATATGAATCACAACCTTGCTGTTATCTTGTGTTATGCGATTACCAGCGAATACTCTGCAATAGTCTACCCACCATTATTATTAAAGCACCTGAAGACAATTATTTAACGCTACCGTACACTGTCTGAGGCACTTAAAGACAGATTCAAAATGTTAATTAAAACTAGCAACAAACAAATGCTAATGAGAACCAGTTAGATTGACCTTACCTGGCCTATGCTAATGCTCATCCTGTATCAGCGATGACGCTAATTCTCATTCTGCATTAGAGTCCACCCATCCATTCATCTTCTACCACTTATGCGGGTCACCGGGGCAACAAGGCAGCAGCCCAAGAGGCCCAGGTCTACTTCCCCAACCACCACCTCTTCAGACACCACCCAGAACTCCATAATTCTCATTTTGCATTAGCGATGACTCGTTCGCCATTTATCCCTCACAAGTTGCCTTGTAAACTAACGGTGAAACAAACGCTACTGGAGCTCCGAAGCTGCCATGTTGCTAAACTACAGCCATCAGACTGTGAGACACGGGGCAGCGCTCAGGAGCTCATGAGCAAAAAACCAAAACAAAACGACAACGACTGTGGCTCTGAAGCAAGGGAGTAATAAAGCCCTGTGTTACTGCCTACCAGACGTACAGGACATTCTCAACTTCTCTACTGATTTATCGTGCCTCCCACAGCATGAGCCGGTGATCGTTTACACTGATGTGTGGCAGACCGCACCTGCTCTGTAACACTTGGTTAATATTGTCTGAGGCGACACAATTTCGTGTCTCATATTGCGTGAATATTTTTGACGAAAAGCAAAAAAAAAAGTTCGTAGAAAAGCAGGTTTAATGTCGGGGGATTAAATGAACTCCTGTTGTGTTGCGTTTGATCGGGTGCATTGATATTGTTACATTTCCTGTCTAATACGTTGCAGGTAGAAAGATACATCCCAACAGTCTAATCTGAACTGTTAAAAGCTCAAATGTTCTCCAGTGATGATCACCAGTCGTTTCAGTTGGATGCGAGATGACTAGCATGGACTGCAAAACCTTAATCCTAAATACTAAACCTAACCTACCCCTTTTCCCCAGCCCCAAACCCAACCCCCTCTTCCGTAACTTTAACCTTAAAACCCAACTTAACCCTAACCACAACCATCACCCCCCCACCACCGTTTTGGCACATTTACAAACAAACATCACTACACTTATTTTTCCTGACCCCCACCCACCCCCCTTTTAACTGCTTTTAAGGTTTGACAAAACATTTGAGAACCAGCTAAAAAGATGGGTGGTTGAGCCAGTGCACAAAAAGATTTTTAATCCTAACTGTAACCTTCATTCTAAAACCTAACCCTAACCCTAATCCTAAAACCTAACCCTAGTTTTGAATCGTAAATCCATACAATGTGACATTAACCTGAGTGTGTCTCCTTAAGGTGGAGGCCAAGAACAAACTATTGCCATGTGCTTCACCATGCTGGATGGAAAACAAACACTGTGAAGGCTCACGCAAGCAAGAGAACTACCCAGAATGCTACACTGCATCCAGCACGCACCGCTCAAAGGCCCCAGCATGACGCAGTGACAACGAAACTCGAACTCTTTATGATGAAAATATATATATTTAATTCATAGTATTGTTTCATCTGATCAGGATACAAGAAAACTGTCACGCATCCATAAAGGGTGTTCCCACGATTCAAATGCTGCAGTGTCCACGGAGGTTCTCCAGCTGAGCTTGCTGGACACACACACACACACACACACACCCTTCTGACTCCACGGCCTTTCTGTTTGCCTGGCTGAAGACCTGTTCATTAACTCTCTGGCATGTTGGGAGGGCAGAGAGAAGGAGAAAGACAAAGATCACGCGTGCACTCGTGGGGGGGCGTTAGGGGGTCGGAGATTCAGGCGAACCGGCCCAGAAACTGCGCTCTCCGAGTGGCGATTGATTTACTTCATTAACCAAGATTACAAGTTTAACTTACAAACCAGAGGTCAGAATTTCTCATTAACAAGGGGACCATGGTAGACCGCGGGGCTAGTAGCCCACTCTTATTACTGACTACACATTTCAATCTGTCTTTGATGTTTGCCGTCTGCCTTCGCCAGTCCCCCCCCCCCCCCCCCAGCCCCTTTTTTTTGGCGGGGAGGTTGGTTTTAATTGTAGCTATAGAACAGAGCAGTTTGCCTGTGAGGCTGTGCCTCCACATCTATGGCAGGAGAAGCTTTAGTGCTATTGGGTGCCGTCCATAGCCGGAGGCTCAGTTTAATGGCTCTCCTCACCCCCCCCCTCTCTCTCTCGCTCTCCCCCACTCTTTCACCCTCTCCCTCTCTCTCTCCCTCCATTCCCTGTACAGATTGTTTTCCACGTGATTCCTGTTAATTTAGCTGCAGGAAAGGGCATCAGTTTTCCTTGTACTTTTCTCCTTTCGTTTGCTCTTTCTCTTATTTTCTCCCCTCCCCCCGTCTCCAGTTTTAGCCCTTAAAGTAAGATGGTAGAATACATTTGTATGGCAGGGAGAGTGGTCCAGACTCCGCCCCCGTGTCATGTTGGCTGAGGTCCAGGCTCCGCCCCCGTGTCGTGTTGGCTGGGGTGCAGGCTCCGCCCCCTCGCTGTGTTGGCTGAAGTGCAGGCTCCGCCCCCTCGCCACGTCGGCTGAAGTGCAGGCTCCGCCCCCTCGCCATTCGGTCACACTTCCCCTTGGACATGACAGATATCCACACCGCACAGTTCCACCATGGTGTCAGTAAAAGTGTCAACTGAACCCGTCAGTATTGCTGGTCAGGTCCACATGGTCGCTGGACTCGAGTGATTTGAGTGCCTTTTGTTTGAGCACATTTGAGTGCCTTGGCGCAGTAACGGTACTCTCATTACTACATTGGCACCACTGTAATCCTTCCTACAGAGCAAAAAGGTAAAATGGCCAATGGCCAACTTTTTCTTCCTGGTTTTTCTCCTTTCCTCCCAACCAGTGCCTTTGTACTGCACTTCAAAAGCCTGTGTGTGTGTGTGTGTGTGTGTGTGTGTGTGTGTGTGTGTGTGTGAGCCCCTGTCTGTTCTTTCTCTGACCCCAAGCAAGGACCACTGTCTCTTTACCCTCTGCCTCCATATCTCTTGTTCTAGTTTTCTTGCTCTCTTTTCTCTTTCTGTCTCTGTGTCTCTTTTCTTTCTTTCTTTCTCTCTCTCTCTCTCTCTCTCTCTCTCTCTCTCTTTCGCCTAATCCAGTCCTCGGAGCGCTATAAGGCTCCTTTGTTCCTGTTCTCCGATGACTGTGGATGGAGAGAGAGACTCTGGCGATCACTTACAGCCCTGTGGGCACCACACACCGACACCGGGGGTGGGGGAGGGGAGAAAACCACCCAGAGCTACCCCGTCAACACACCCACACACACACAGAGGGTGGTCTGGGGGTGTCTGTGGGTAGGCGGTTTTCCATCGACAGTTCTCCCTCCACCACACACACACACACACACACACACACACACACACACACACCGAATCTCCAGTATCATAATCATTATCCTGCTCCTGATTTCGGGTCGAGGCACTGAGAAACCTTTTGTCTTGGATTAAACTGAGCTGAGAGAGGAAGAGAGACAGTGAAAGAGAAAGAGAGAGAGAGGAAAGAGCAGAGAGAAAAGAGACAGAGAAACGGGGGGGAGAGAGAGAGAGAGAGAGAGAGAGAGAGGACCAATGAACAGGAGAGTGTGTAGTAATGCAGACTGTGTTTCTAATGCCTACGGCTGTGTTTCTGCACAGATGAAATCTCTGTGGGGTCCCTGAGTGAGTTGGCAAAGGGGCCTCAAGTCCAGGGGCCCTTCCGCCTGCCTGGGGCCCCTCCGCGACCCCCCTCGAAAAAAACAGTCACATTGGATTTACACTGGAGACACTCGCACACAGTGCCCCAATCTAGTGAGAGAAGGTGAAAATTAAGTGAAAATAAGATTTCTCTCCCTCTCTGTCTATGCATCCATCCCTCTCTCCCTCACTCTATCATGTTTATTCTCCCATCAAAAGCAAGTACACAAGGTGAGTGGCTTTATTATAACCACCCCCAGTTAAACCCAAACTAGCTGTGGAAAAAAAAAAAAAAGCTTTGAGTGTTTATGTGTTTGTTTGTTTGTTTGTTTGTGTGTGTGTGTGCGTGCGCGTGTGTTTACATGTACGTGTGTGTCTATGCATGTGTGCGTTTATATGGCTGCTGTAGAGGAACCCGTGTACAAGGGCTGGTACTCTGAGAGTGGTGGTGGATGTACCAGAGTGAAGGACACAAGCTTTGCCCGTTACTCGTGCCGTTCATTTAGGCAGTTTAAGCACACAACATCCTCTTCTTCCCTCAGGAACAGACCACTGTCTGTCACATGATGTTGAAATTAACCACCAACATTCAGAATCGAGTGCTAGAATCAGAAGAGTGAACGAATAAAGGAGGTGGGAGATGTCCGGAGTGGAAGCCTCCACTGCAAAAACCCGACTATTTGATTCCGAATTTTTTTACCTCAAAGAATTCTGAAAGTTCTCAGAGTTTCCTAATTTTGTTACCATAGTAACAACTGGCAGTGTAAACATACGTCATTAATGCAGTCAGTGTTAGTATTAAAACGTGTCCCACTGGAAATCCTTAATCCTGGTCCAAAGGTGTCCAAACAAAATGAAAAGCAAGTCTTTCCTTCGTTTCTCCAGTGCGAAACGTCTCTCTCTTGCAAAACCTCTCTTACTCTCCATTTCTTTCATAAGAAAGTTTAAATCCCATTAATTTTATAACATACATAACATGCAACACCTTTGCAAAGTCGTGGGTTGACAAAGATGGAGTCTTATATAACAAGAACAAGGGAACTGATCACATGACCCATTCACTGATCACATGACCCATTCACTGCAGGCCTGCTGGTTCACCGAAGTCTAGTTGCTTACCAAACTTTTTTTTATTGAGGATGTCCCCGTCCTGCACTGGTAACATGTCCAACAGTATGCTCTCCTACCACAGTTCTCCACACATTTAATAGCGAGTTTTAAGCTCCATGAACCCACAGAACTACTGAAAAGGCGTGTCTAACCTCAGGGCCGGTTGCCATGGCTCCGGGCGAGTCCACCTTGCGTTTCTTGCGGGGGCCGATGGCGGCCAGTGCCGTCAGGTTGGCGTCTCGCTGCCTCATCTGTGCCAACTCCTGCTGCTGCATCTACGGAGGGACAAGAAAGAAGAGATAAGGAAAAGCTGAGGAAACCCTCCAGAACCTCACTGAGGAAACCCTCCAGAAATACACTGGTTGAGGAAGCCCACCAGAACCACAGTGGTTGAGGAAGCCCACCAGAACCACACTGAGGAAGCCCACCAGAACCTCACTGGTTGAGGAAACCCACCAGAACTACACTGGCTGAGGAAGCCCACCAGAACCACAGTGGTTGAGGAAGCCCACCAGAACCTCACTGGTTGAGGAAACCCACCAGAACCTCACTGGTTGAGGAAACCCACCAGAACTACACTGGCTGAGGAAGCCCACCAGAACCTCACTGATTAGGCACAGGAACACCACAACGTTTAAACAAGAGCACCCCACCCCCCATATGTTTATTTCATTTACATTTTTCTGGTCATTATTTGGCTCTGAAGCCAAACATCTTGAAATATCACATCATTTCACAGCAGACTGGAGTTACAGCATTTGATACATCTGTTGACAGCTTAGTAGATTTGGTTCAATTTGGGTCCAACTGATTTGCTGCAATGATTTACATCTTTAGAGCTCATTTGAGTGACCCTGAAAATCTGCCATGCTTCTGAATGAACAGCACATGGCTGTGAGGGTGAAACGGACTGGTGCCAATCAGCGAGATGTCAGCGAGACATCAGCGAGACGTCACTGTTGAATGCTTGCCTCTCCACCCCTTCACCCATCCACCATCCATTTATTCACCCCCAACACATCCAAGTAGCCGTTATGAACCAAGCCACCCCCACCCATCCACAGGACCACATTATCCAGCCATACAGCCATTAATCCACCCATTTCTCAAACCAGTTGTGCGTGTGAGTGAGTGAGTGTGTGTGTGTGTGTGAGAGAGATTGTGAGTTCTGCCTAGCTGCAGTGTCAGTAGTGTAGTCTGCAGTAATGTCACTGGTGCCTGCAGGGCTGTGAGCATGACTGGCCCTTACAGAGGACGTGTGAGAGCCTGCAGGCATAGAGCGCACACACACACACACACAAAATCAGTTTCTTTCACACACATTCATGTAATTTTTGTGTGTACACAGACACACACACCATCAGTTTCTTTCAGACACATTCATGTAATTTTTGTGTACACACACACACACACCATTGGAGTCTTACACCCATATAACCCATATATAATGTGTGAGTGCATGTGTGTGCGCCACTGAGTGAGTGCATTGTGTGCTTGAGTGTGTGTACGTTTGTGTGTGAGTGAGTGTGATAGTACAGAGCCTGTGGTACATAGTACAGAGCCTGTGGTATAGAGTCTATTGTACAGTATTGGCCTTCAGGATGTTGCCATTTCACATTTAACAAAAACAGGGAAAATAAATCAAACTGACATCAAAAACTAATGCACAGCAAACTAACCTGTCCTACAAATCCCACACAAGTAACCTGTTTTACAAATCCTACACAACAACCCCATACAACTAACCTGTCCTACAAATACCACACAACAACCCCATACAACTAACCTGTCCTACAAATACCACACAATAATCTAACACAACTTTACTGGCCAGGCTGCATTCTGTGAGTCAGCAAAGCAGCACTTTTTGTAAATCACTCTGGATAAATGTGTCTGCTAAATGCCTCAAATATAAATGTAAACTAACCCACACTACAAATCCCACACAGTAATCCCATACAATTAACCCACACTACAACACCCACACAGTAATCCCATACAATTAACCCACACTACAACACCCACACAGTAATCCCATACGAGTCTGCACCCAAACCACTAATCCCATAACCAGTCCATACTAACTAACTATACAACAATGGACATTACACTCCACAATTCTGCATGACCCACATAACAAATACGTTCCATATCCCAAACAACCAGCCTACACACTATTCTGAAATGGGGCCGTCATTTCCACCTTCCTTATCCGGCTTTTATAAAATCTCCAACTTTTTCGGCTCTGGTGTTCGGTACGATGAAGGAAACTTCACCGTTGATAAAAAACACTGAGGTTTGCCGAAAGTGATGCGCGTGGAAACCCGTCGCACACGCGACATCTCATCAGCGAAGACGTCACGCCATCGTTCTGAGCACCTGGAGGAGTGTGGAGCAAACGCTTACAGCTGTGACCTCTGACCCCGCTCAAGCAACAACGTAGCCAATCGGTTCATCTTGCTTTTAGAAATGCGTCCGTTTCAAACTGTACGGAATTGGGCTTTTCCGAGTACTCCGATCATTTCCCGTTAAATGCGATCAATGAACAGTTTGAAATTCCAAACAGCACTGTGTTCTGACAAAGATGCATAAAGAAACGAAGGCAAAACCTGGTCTCGGTGCCCCTGGTTCTGGTTCTGAAGACCTGAGAACCGCACAGCTACCATTACACCAGATCATCAGAGCAGAAACTCCAACACACCATGCACCAGATGCACGAGACCCAGTTCAGCAGACATGACCCATATGAAGCGTGCATATACACACACACACACACACGCACGCACGCACGCGCACGCACGCACATTTGCCTGCTGTACTGATGTTGGGAGGGGGCGTGGCCAGGGACCATGGTCTGAACTGACCCCTGCCAGAACAGCACGGTTCCTCCACTACAGACGACTCGATCAAAAATGCAACCGCAGCCCCAGGGATCCGTCCAGTCCAACCGCAAGTCACATAATCACATACAAGCAACCAACAGAACGAATATCCTCTGTAATCCTTTGGAACTCTACCATATGGCAAATCGCATTCTATCATCCATGTTGTACTCCCTTACAAAGAGCACATCCTAATTATTGAAATCATGTGGTGTCCTCATCAGGATAAACTCTGTTCATTACCCATAGTGTGTAGTCACATCTCGTATTCTTAAATGGAGAAGAAAGTTAAAGCACACACACACACACACGCATGGACACACACACACACACACACACACACACGGACACACACACACACACACACACACATTATCCTAGAGTGAAATCTAACCGGGCGGTCTGGCCTGCCTACAGTCCTGTTCCTAAGTGTTCTATCAGCTGCAGTAACTCTGTTAAGGTCCACCGATAGACCTCCCATGTCCGCCGTACCAGCCCTCGATGAACCACCTCAGCCAGAGACGACGCCAGCACCCGTCCCTCCGCCCCTCATCCACCCCCACCGGTCTGCGCCTCCCCGTCTGCCAGTTGGCACCAGACCCGGGGGTGTGGTTGGCGTGGAGGGGGGGCAGGGTTCAGGAGGAGGAGGGATGCTGCCAGAACCGGAGATTTATGCCTGCTTGATAAATGCAGACCTCGTAGCGCCATCTGTGATGCCAGCCAGGGGAGCGGCACAGTGAACGAGACGAATCACCGACGTTAGCGGTGGGGGGGGGGGTGTGAACCACCACGTGGACGGGAACCACACACACACACACACACACACACACACACACACACACACACACACAAACACACAAACACACACAGAGAGAGAGAGACACACACACAAG
>JAOXYF010000027.1:7279943-7297938 GCA_028565775.1 Sternarchorhynchus goeldii | reverse complement strand
CCTTACTCCAACCCCCCCACCCAATCTCTGGCTCCAGGCAAACCCACGCTCTAGTGACAAACCCCCATCCCCTTATTATGGCCCCACCCTCTTAATCTGGCTCCACCCCCTAGCTGGTGCGCCTAGCTGTCCTGTAAACAGCCGTTTCAGTGGGTGTTTCTGCAGAGAAACAGGAGTCCGTAAAGGCTGTGTCAAGGGGCGTAGCCAAGGGGCAATGGGGTGTGGCCAGCCAGCACAGGGGAGGGGGCTTACCTGCTGCTCGCACCGTCTGGGTGATGACCACAGGCATCCGGACCTGACTTCCCACAGCCCCTGCCCTCTTAATACCCTACAGAGAGAGGGAGGAGGGGGGAAGATTGTGTATGTGAGAGAGAGTAAGTGCAATATCAAAACAGACATTGGACCTTGAGCTATTTTGGCATCAAATAAGGGAGAAAATATATACACATAATAAGATTTTGAACAAACATGGACAAACAGCCAAGACAGTGCACACACACGCACGCACACACACACACACACACACAACAAATATTCATGAAAATGTCTTTTAATTTAATTTTATCTCAGATTTCAAAATTATTTTAATGAAAAAGGCAAAATCTGAAAGAAAAAGTGAGAGACAGACTGGAAAGAATGAATTCAGGGAGAGAGAAGGGGGGGGGGTTAGGGTAGACAGAGTGTTCTAATAAACACGTCGGCCCCTGCCCCAGGCTGGTGCCGGGGCCCCAGGGCCCTCATCCATCGCAGCCCATTCTGCGTGCTGTTGCATATTTCTCTGCCTGGTTACGCACCGCCTGTGCGGCACTGCCAACCAGGGAACCCTGTTGTCTGGCTCAGCCGGGAGGAGGAGGAGGGGGGGGGGGGTGTTGTGCTGAGGCAGGAGCCAAGGGTGGGTGGGGGTGAGATGGAGACACACCGTCGGGGATGGGGGTTCCTGGGGTGGAGGTGTTCCGGAGAGCAGGAAATGTGGTGCAGCATCGACCTGGATTGCGGAAGTTCGGTAACAGGAGGTTGTGTGTGCTTGAACGAAAGTGATGAAAGTGAACGAAAGAATGAATAGATAAACGAAATAAACGAATAAATAAACTAAAACGAATAAATAAACTAAATAAATGCACATTTGGTGCTGGAGTTATTTTTCGGCAGTGGACCCCATGTTCAGGGGGACCGCCAAAAATTAGCCAACAACACGGATGGTGCACATCTCCAGCCGTCCTGTAGAGGGAGCTCTGATTCAAGAGAGTCGGGTCAGGTGTGGGAGCGCAGCATGAACAGAACTCGCGTCTTGCCCTGGACATCTACTGAACTGGAGGCAGAACTCCAACTTGCCCCTGATCCATTACTGATCAATTACATTGATTAAAGCGATCAGGGTTGGAACTAAAAAGTTCTAGAAGACTGAACTCTGTACTTCGACGTGCAAGTGTTCAGGAAGTAGAAAATAACTCTGACCATCTGTGAGTGCTTCTACACCCACCCACCCTACTACACCCAGCTACAGGACTCCAGGGCCAAGGTGTCTGGGAGCAAGAAAAGACTTCCATAATTCAAACCTTTCCTCCATGACGTACCACTCCTCAGCTCAACATGACCAGGGCAAAAAAAACAAAAACAAACAAAAAAAAAAACTGCCAGCCCAGAGGGTGGGTTGTTGCCCGGGGCATCAGGGTGAAATCGTGGGGGCCAAGAGGCTAGAGCTGCAATTTCAAACACCCAGAAGCTCAAGGGGCATGCCAAGCACTTGGGAATGGGAATGGGAGGGGTCAGAAATGAACAGGAGGGGAGGAGTCAGAACTGGAGGGGAGGAGTCAGAACTGGAGGGGAGGAGATAGAGCTGTAACTGAGTTCAGAGATGACAGAAAGACACTGGTATGGAGTAGGAGATTCACAGGGATGGGTAGATTCACTCGGATGACATTGGAATTACCTTGAGACTACAAGAGGAAGAATATGTGAGAGGGAGAGAGAGAGAGAGAGAGAGAGAGAGAGAGAGAGAGAGAGAGAGAGAGAGGGGGGGGGGGGACTGATGGAGAGAGTGAGCGAGACACCTACTTGTGGCAGCACAGGGGTACTGTTGGGTTGCCGGGCAGCATTGCCCGTGGCGACGGTCCCAGCAACAGCACCTGCTGGGGAGATGCTGGTTTTGGCGGCCTGAGGAGGCTGTGTGAGTGACTGCTGACTGTTCAACAACGAGAGACGCAATGCTGGCAGACTTTTCTACACATACACACACACACACACACCAAAAACAAATCATTAATGAGAAGTGACAGAATTCATTAATGAATGACCAATAATACAGGACATTAAAAAAAAACAAAAAAAAACACTGATTTTAAGCCACGTGATTGGTGGACCACCGTCTCGATTGCTGGTGAAAGGATGTGGCCTGTCACAGTGCAGTACAGGGGGTTTAGGTGTAGCAGAGATGGGCATGGTAGTGTGTGTGTGTGTGTGTGTGCACCTTACCTTCAGGAATGGGACCAGGTAAGGCTGTGGTGACGACTTTAACTCAGACTGCAGACGGCTGGTGAACTCCTCCGGTTCAATCTTGGCATCCTGACAAGCCAAAAAATCCACGGAAGCAAACATGTATTTCACAGCGTAGACATGAAAACTGACACAGCACACACTACCCATTAACATCCATCAGTCCAGCGTGAAGTACACAGGCTGAAGCCCCGCCCCCTCGCCGGAAGCTGAAGCAACAACTAAACAACAAATGAAGAGGAACAAACACTTTAATTTTAAATTAAAATCCAATAATGTTTCAGCAGGAGCCATTAATCGTTCTAAACAAACACACCATCCCCTACAGGACTGCGGGAATAACAAAATCAAAACTGTGTGTGGATTTTCATGGTTGATGTCCATTTAAGTCAGAGGTGAGTTTCTAATTTGTGGTACACTGGTGAACTCGGGTGTCTCTGAGAGGAGTTCTGTTCACTCCCAGAATTCCTGTATTTTTTCCCCCCCAGTTGCGCTCATGTTCCGAGCTGCAGGTCGGGACTCACCAGCAGGTCCTGCACCAGTGCCTTCACATTCCGAGACGTCTCCGGGGACGGGGAATTATGGGATGCCAGCTTAATCAGCGTTGCCAGGAAGTTCTTACACTTTTTCACATTTTCCTGCATTTCCTGCAGAAGAGGGAGAGGAGCCATGAGTGTGTGTGTGTGTGTGTGTGTGTGTGTCTTTCTCTGGGACAACTGCCAGCTGTGCTAAACCCATGTGTAGAAAAGGCACAACCTTCTGGCAGCTGTGAGCATGTGTGTGTGTGTGTGTGTGTGTGTGTGTTCGGTAAGAATGACCCAGAGGAGCCAAGTAGTCATTCAGGGTGAGTGTAATGGGTAGTCCTGTGAGGCTGGGGGCAAATAGAGGGAGAAATGGAAAGAAAGAGATGGGGGAGCTGGCATGGTGGACAACCATTGAAGAATAAACCTGGAGGGCACACAGACCTGGGAGATAACGGGTGCTCCGGTGGCGGGGCCGGCTGCACTGGGAGGGGCCAACGTGGGCTGACCGTGAGGCACCTGGGGGCCCATGGCTGCAGGGACCTGCTGGGGAGCCGTCACAGTCACAGCCGCTGCCGCCAACGGCGCCCTCTGGAGGGAGAAATGGGTAAAGAGGTGAGGAGGAGCTGACAGCAGGTCTGTTGCAAGACCACACACAGCGGCAGAGAGACAGACATTCCCTGCCGTCGCAACACACTTCCTCACAACACAGACGGGAGGAAGAGCAAAGGGAGACACAGACACAGGACGTGGCAGGACGGAGTGGAGCACTGTACACCATTAACACCATACTGACATATGCTTTTCATGTTAGATAGAGAATGGAAGAGTGGAGGAGGTTAGACAGGGATCGAATAATGGAGACAGACAGGGTGAGATAGAGAGAGAGAGAGATAGAGAGAGAGTCATAGAGATAGAGAGAGATAGAGATAGTGAGCTGGTTGAGAAAGACAGTGAGTGAATGTGAGATAGTGAGTGAAACAAATAATACAGATAGAGAGAGAGAGAGAGAGAGAGAGAGAGAGAGAGAGAGAGAGCACAGTATAAAGGGAGGATGTTTGCTCACAGTAAGGGCAGCAGTAGTAGTAGTGGCGGTCTGGGGGACAGGACTTGGGGTGGGGGACTGTACCACCTTAGACTGGATCACGGGGGGAGCCCGAGAAGCTTGGGAGGAAGCCGAAGACTGCAGCCAGAAGAGGGAGGAGGAAGAATCGAGGAGGTGAGGAAGAGGAGCAGACAGCCAGGTGAGAGCAGGGAGGGAAAGAAAGGGAACAAGCTCGGTGAAAACGGCCGAGTGGCTCGAATCCTGCGCTGCTCTGAAACGATCTGAAATCTCACTGTAAAAAGCAAGATCAAGTCTTAATATCAATGACTGACAAAATCACCACCCACACAACACTGAGTAAAGATCCTCTCCCATGGAAAACAAAACAATGCCTGTTTATGTATTTTTGCACAATGAATCCAAATTGTATGTCTAGTATGCAGTGAAGTCCCACTGCACTGGAAAACTAAGGCTAGACAACAAAGACAGGTGTTCAAAATCATACATTCTACCTTTTCATGTGTTTGGGTATATTTGAAGCCAAAACATCTTTAATTATGAATATATATTAGATAAATGCTGAAATGTTACATAGTTTACAGATTTTCTTGACAACACAAATAATATGACTGGCTTTCAAAAAGGGGTAACAAATGTATATACATACAATTATATACACACTTATGAATAATATATATACTTCTTGCAAAACAAAAATAATTACTCTCATTTAAAAGCATGCCATATAGAAAAGTTATAAGAAGACAATCAAATTCAGTGCAAAAAGTACTATAAGTTTAGGACAGCAAAAGTGTTCAAATCAAAAAGTTTTTGTTGCCCATTGTGTTAGACATGTTTACTCTGAACTCATATAAACAGGTAAACAGGTTTGTGAGCTCTGTTGACATGGTGTGGTGATGCTGTGTCAGCAGTCTGGAACAATGTGAACCAGCCGAGGAGAATCTCCTGTGGTCCTGATACACAGACATCCACAAGGGAAAACCAACAAACCCACCAGCAACCTACATACACATGCATACATGCATGCACGCCCTCTCTCGCCCTCTCTCTCTCTATTACACACACACACACACACACACACACACCATAATGCCAGATCTGTCAGGCAGCACTGTTCACAGTTGATTAATTATTCAACACATTTAGAATGGAGGAGTGGGAGACAGAATAGAATAGAATAGAATAGAATAGAATAGAATAGAATAACTTGGTAGATAGGCAAGAGACATCATAAATGTTTCCATTGTGTGTCTGAAATCTACAGACAAAGCACATGTAATGGCTAACAATGGAGGAAGCATTACGATATTCTGACTGACACATTAACCTGTTGTCAGGTACAGGATGAGCCGCTGTCATGTCAAATAACACGCACTTATGCACTTTACTGTACAACACGTAATTTACAAAAATGTGGCCGTATAACTAAATGGCGCCACCTTGTGGTCAGCGACGGTCATAAAGCTGTGGTTCGAGGGTCCAAACGCATGGAGCGCTTCATAACAAGCATTATGACACACTCTTACCCCTCCCCCAATAAAAGTATTCATTAAGGTATACGAAAAAGCAGTTGGACTCCGATCACACCAAAACCAAAAGTTCTCTATGATAAGAAATCCATTTCATCATATATGAAAATGCAATCACGCTCTTTGTTCTTGGTTAAATACAAGGTGAATCAGAACAAAAGCATTGTTGAAGCACCATGGTTAATTTACGGTGTTATGCTGCCACCTTGTGGTAAATGGCAACAATACAAAATGTTTTTTTCTCTTTCATAAAACGATGCTGCAATCTTTCAATTAGAACAAGTTTGGGTTTTGACAAAAAAAATTAAACGCCACTCCAAAACCCCCACCAAACAAGCAAATAACCGAACAGAGAGACTGGCGTCTGTTGGGCGGGGCCGAGCATTTTCCGTGCTAGAGGCTTGTTTTGCTATATTTCTGCATATGTCCGCGTGGTCATTCCGGTCTCGTCATCCGAACGCTGCAATAAGCCACGCCCACATCACGTCGCTCGGCGCGATCTGCTAACCAGAATTTGAGAAATACATTTTTTTGTATACTGTTGAATTTCTGAGACATTGTTTGACGGCGCTTGTTTAACGCTGGAAACCAATTTATGAAGACCTTGCCAAACAGCGAGTACAGATAATTAGTATAAACATGGCGGGTCTTTAATTACATTTCACTCACTGGTTTGCAAAAGGTAAAGCACCTGCTTAACACATACTCATATTAATCAGCAATGTAAAAGAGTGCCAGGATACCCATTTCGTCTTGCAGGAGGGAAGACAACCATTATTAATCAAACATGACGAATAGTGACTATACTTAGTGAATGTAAGCGCTAGTAGAGGGATTAATTACCTTGTAACAGGTAGAAAAGGATAAGCAAAACTTCACTGCAATATTAAACAGCTCATTAAAACCAGAGCTGGAGGAGAAGGGACAGAAGCAGCGATTATGGAGAGGAGAAAAATGGGGGCGGTGCTCTGCTCCATAAAACCTAGCTGACAGGAATACACCCACCCTGAAGACCACGAGAGCCAATCAGGAACCATAGAAGTCGGCGAAGGCCTTTCACTGCTGCACCTGGGGTTTTCGAACAGGGCTCCGCGTACTGGACCAGCAACATCACGAGATTCAGACGAGATCGGTCGAGAGGTGCAGGTGAGCTCCGTCGGCCTCCATGTAAGACCATGTGGTCATTACATCCTCAGAACGTGGCATGGAGAGCAGAGATATATCCTCACCTGGAACGTTCTACAGATACATATCCTCACCTGGAACGTTCTACAGCCCAAAATAGCTTGGGCTGCCGCCAATCGAGAACTAACTGTAGGGTACCAGGTCAAAACCAAAACCAGCATATCTACTAAAGATTCTACTACAGACATGTGGCCTACTTCACATGGTGGAGACATCATAAAAATGTGTGTGTACAACACCAGCTTCTGATCTCCTTCACACTCATCATCACTCCCCTGCTTCCTTGACCTTTGACTTACCAATGAGTGTTTAATTATCCAATCTCCTAAAATACACATAACATTTTGAACACAAAGTTTCATACCCATTTCTTGTTTACACTTCACTGCTTCAATCAACTTACTCATCCATACACCTTTTTTATTATTTCAAGCTGACACAGTGACGCCTGCCCATTAAACCAGCTTTTAGTTTCTAGAGCATAAACCAAACCTGAGACCATGTTTATCTGGTGCCCTCTAGTGGTGATGATGCAGCAAGCCGGTCAGAACCTGCACCCTCCTGGTCCACTCAGTCACAAAGCAATTTAGACCAGACAAGACCGAATCCCTGTCTGACCTAAAGTAACATTTACAGACATGTCCAGTATGCAGCTCTAGGTGGCGCTGTTGTACAGCTTTGGCATGATTATTGGCTGATAATTTCCTAAACACAAATTAAGAAATGTACTGATGCTCAATTTTTAGTAGCAATAAACTGGTCCATTGATTAACTCTTGGTCCTGATAAACACTTACACTGCAAGCCCTGTCTCAAATGAAAACATGAAGTCATCTGCAGGGGTCTGGGATTTATAGCTGATCTCCTGAACTTGTTTAAACAATCATCATTCACATTTACGCTAAAGCTACACACCATTATCATTTTATACCATTGTATACAGACAAAAAAAAAAACCAACCTATTCAACACTTATCCGTCCAGACCTGTTGTATTCAGTAAACCCTTGCTCAGTTTACCTTCTCTCCCTTTCACCTTCTATGTCTCATCGAAGATCTCATTCTGTCTGGACAGAATAACCACACGCCTGAAGCAAAACCTCACCAACACTGAACGGATCCTCCTTCTCACCGCTTGTCCCAGCAAGCTCCGCCCCTTCCCACAAGCCCTGCCCAGCAGCTCTGCATCCATTACACATCAAGCGATCTCCACCCAGCTGTCAACACACATGAATCCAGACCCTGAAGAGTGCCTGGCGGGTGTGTAGAGCAATGCTTCTTCACCCAGAATGCAGGAGCTACCCAACAATGCTTGTTTTGATTCGATCCCCGCAATTAAGCCGTTCTTCCAGCTGGACGAGGACAAACTATAGCACCTGCCTTGCTAGCGGATGTCACACATACACAGTGCTCCTTTTCAAAGTACACAGGAAATGCAGGACTACCGTGGAAGATAGAAAAAGATTTCGAGGCGTTGGCTTCACTGGTGAATCACTGTGGTTAAGGCCAGCCCTGCACAACAAGCCATCGGCTACACAAACAGGACGGAGAGGCGTGCACGTACCTGCGGGGCGCTGACCCGGAAGGCGGCTCCGCCGGTGGGTGTGGCAGGCCGGGGCGAGATGCTGCTCTGGGCCTGGGCCAAGGCCTGCTGCGGCACCAGCACCAGCTGGCCCAGTTCCGTCCGCACCAGCACCATGCCTGTGAGACAGACACGTACCCATGAAACACACCTCACAACGCACACTGCAGAGATTGTGGCGCATGCAGAAGAGTTGGACCAATGACACAAGAACCTTTCGGTCAAGGCAGGACACCGGCTGTGTGAAGACATTCTGGAGGTTGTGGACAAAAGGAAAACTTCAGAATGTGACAATTTCCACCTCATGATTATCACACTCAATATTCAGTAGTCATTCAAAATTCTGATGAGCAGAAGTTATATTATTCAAACTGCGGCCCAGCCACCCACTTCTCCACCACTTTGAGCAGACAATCCTGTGCCAGATGGTTTTTGGATGTACCTACAAATCTAGTCTAGTCTAGGACCTCAGATCTAATCTAGGGCTTCCGAGAAAATCCAGAATGGACTCTCAGTGCTCATTATGTAATTTGCTGTTTGTACTATTGTTATTGTGATGCCCTGTGTCAGCCAGAGGAAGGTGGGCCCTCCTTTGAGTCTTGGTTCCTCTCTAGGTTTCTTCCTCTTGCTCTCAGTGTTTCCTTGCCACTGTCGCCCTTGGCTTCATCACTGCAGGTTTTCACCCTGACATCTGTAAACCTGCTGTGCAACAATGGCTGTTGTAAAAAGAGCTAAATAAATACACTTTGACTATTATTATTATTATGACGTCCAACAATAAGGGTTCTTTTTTGAAATAGGATCATTATATTGATCATGTACCCCCATATTCAATAATACTGATCATGTACCCCCATAATGTATAATATTGATCTTTTTATATTGGCTTAAGTGTAACTAATTGAGGGAGCATCCTGTTACGCTGTAAACATCAACCTAAGTTAAGGCAAACATTATGATGCAGATGATTATAATTATGGTTATAAGAGAGTGATATGATCATCAGTCGTGTAAGTTCTCCAAAAGGTCCAAAAGTGTTGTCTTCATGCCAAAACTGGAAAATAAGTTTGATATGCTTAAAAAAACCCTGCAAAGTAAAATAAGTTACATTTTAAAAACATTAGGATAAAATACATAAAGAAACAAAATTACATAAGAAATACAAAAATTCCCATAACATCCAACTGCAATGTCCATGCCAACAGTTATGAAGAGAGATATCATTTCTGTGTTGATTTATGCTCTCTCTACCTCTCCACCTCTTGAGGATCATGTCTGTTATGTCCCTTCAGGTCATTAGCCGTCTAGATAGAATTTTCAACTGTAGCAGATATTCTACGAAAACAAAATATGCAATTTCTTGCATTTGGCAGTTAACTGTGGAAGTCGAAGAAAGATTTTCAATAGCACATTCTTAATCAGAATACAGAGATTGAATATCTTTTAACAAAAAAATGTTATCCTTAAACTTAACAATATTGTTCACCCAACGTTGGGCAACAAATGGTAACCATACACTTAAGCCTACTTTGGTCTACACACGTGCTTAACAACATCAAAGACTGTGAGTGGGTAAAGTTTTTAAGGTTACAAGGGTTTAACTCACAAGTGTCAAATTGTCAAACTGTCCTAGAGGCTCCTGCCTTCCAGGACAAGAGTTTTGAAACTCCAGTGGCAAAAAAAACAGAACAGGGAAGGGCTACAAGGAGGGCTACAAGGAGGGCTACAAGGAGGGCTACAAGGAGGGCCACAGGGTCGAATGTCCACAAAACCACATTAAATATAATCAGAATTTTAGCATTGTTTTCTCATATTATTAAAATAATATTGAATATAACAGAGACTATGAAAATGGTAAGCTATGGGAAAAGACTACTCTCCATTGACCCCACTCCCCTGTCCTAAGCCTATAATGTATCTGGTTTATTGTCCAAGGTAACAGGGCAGCAGCATATCCTTGAGAAGAATCTACAAATGTTTCAGATTAACAATGTTACAACAATTTAGTTTCCTCCCTCAAGCAATTTCATGTTAAAAACATCATCCCTCTTGCTGTAAGAGGACCCTCTCCATCCCACCAGAGCACTGGGGATGGCGAAGATGAAACATGTCTGCGTTACAATAAACAAAACATGATTTAAGCAGCAATAACATCTTGCTTATTTGTTAGTAAAGGCCTCCATGTTTTTGTTTACCTCTGGATTATTTGTTTACACATCAAAACAATGACCATCACCGCTGACAACAAAACCTGATAATCATTTAAGCTATTTACATTTTCCCCCAAATATTTGAGTTTTTTTTTCCGTCCAAGACCTGCATCCAGTTTGAGACTTAAGCATCCAAGAGGTTCTTCCTCTCACACATCAAGTCACAGGTTTTTAGCTTTTTCTGAACTACAACATTGCAACAGGTGAGTCTGTAAGAGCAGTTGCAGGAAGAAGCAGTGAACAGAAACCTTTTCTGAAGTTGGTTTTCCAACACAAGACATTTTACTAGGAAGCCTAAAGATGTCAAAGATAAAGTGAAAGAAAGAAAGAAAGAAAAAAAACAACTTTTTTTGTTTTATATTTTTAAACATCAACCTATGTCCACTAAACTGAAGTGGCAAATGTATTTTGTTTTTAATATATTGAAATAAAGGCTTGCTATAACACATAAAAAAAGATTGTTAAAAACCCAAACGACTCAAACTGACCTGCTGAGCAGTTCTATTACAACTTCAACAATCCAATAACTGCAACGTAATCAAACCATGAACCTGTCCGAACTTCTTACCTGGTGGGATGGTGAATCCAGGAGGCAATTGAATCGTTGTCTGTTGCTGTGGCGGTCTGACAATCAGTTGTGGAGCTACAATCCTCTGAGGCGCTGCGATCCCTGGTCGGGGCTGTGGTTGAGCCGCGGTGCCCAGGGGGGACGTAGCAGGGGGCGCAGGCCTCACCATCCCGACCGCTGCCGTCGTCGTCGGCTGACCGACCGCGCTGACAGCAGGTTTGACAGCCGCGGGACTACCAGCCGCAGGTACAGACGTAACGGTAGCGGTCGGGTTGACGACAGACGGAGAGCATACGGCGTTTATTACCGAGTTAACGGTCCCTGGCTGACTAGGAATCACTACTTTTGAACTGGAGGGCGCGCCCGGCTTCGCCTCGGCACTGTCAGAGTTTTTGTTGTGGTTCACGTGTGGAGTGGGACTCGGCGTTCCTATTCGCGCGCCTTGCTGAACCAACGCAGACACTGTAGTGCCGTTTCTGTTCTGAGCGATGCTAGCTACTATGTGACTTGGAAGTCTGTGTAAAGCTATTGTAGGAGTCCCCCTGTCGAGTGCAATGGCCGTCGTAGACGTGTTGGCGTTAGATACGGTAAAAGTCGTCGTGCTTGCACATGTTATTGTTGCACTGCTAGAAACCGTCGTCGCGGACCCAGCAGCAGTAGCGGTATTTGTTGGAGAGTTCGTTGACGTTACAGCTCCCCCGTCACCGTTCAAACTCTGGGATCCAGCGCGCGTAC
Source organism: Sternarchorhynchus goeldii (assembly GCA_028565775.1). Taxonomy (NCBI): domain Eukaryota; kingdom Metazoa; phylum Chordata; class Actinopteri; order Gymnotiformes; family Apteronotidae; genus Sternarchorhynchus; species Sternarchorhynchus goeldii. The sequence continues at coordinate 7,286,051 of JAOXYF010000027.1, read as the reverse complement.
TCCGTGTGGTTGGAGAGAGGTGTTTTTTACGAGTATCGTATTCCCTCAGTGTCTCCATTGAACCCGAGGCTGCACCTTTGTTGCCAGGGTTGATGCTGACCAGTGGAGAAGTTACCCCATCAGATGCAGATACACCGCTGATGTTAGATGATCCATGTGATTGTAAACCGCTCGTACTTGCCTTCACACCGGTCTCTGAAGTCGAGCTTTCCTCGAAGGACGGAGTGGAGCCTAAAATAGACGATTTTGCATTTTTGTCCGTGCTGATTTCTGTAGAATTTGAGTCTTGATTCATCCCAGCTTTATGTTGTCCTTGTTGTTGTTGTTTCTGCTCGGATGTAGTATCTACTTGGGAAGGTAGCGTTCTTCCTAAGTGGTGGTTCGCAGTGGCTATGTGTGCGCCGCTTCTGTTCTCAGTATGCGCAGTTGCTGGATTGCTTTGGCCGACGAGCTGCGACTCCAGGGAGCCCACCAGATCGCTTACTGCTTTTTCGTCCACCTCGGAGAACAGCATATCTTCCAGAGGGTCGGAGGCGCCCGCCATCTTTGACGTGAGATTGCTGTCTAAATTGAACAAGGGGGCGAATGCGCAGTCGTGTTACTATGCATTGTGGGAATGTATCTGACGTCAGAGCGCCAAAATTTATCCTACGGTTTCTGCTTCTTTTTCAGGGGGTATGAAATTGTGGCGCTGGAAACTGAAAGGCCTATTGACTGATAGTAAAAGAGCCTTTCCTTCACATTCTTTGTTTATTCACTAACTGTAGGTGTGTTTGCACGTAACACAACGCTCACTTTTTGTGAATTGGCCTGTTCCTGTGCATAAACATTTGATTAAAACGTTAAAATGTCCACTTCATTCGTAGTGTTTTGTACTGAACTAACTGTCCTCTTTTGTGATTACTGGCTTTTAGTCAAGATTACCTTTTTAAACGAGAGTGAGGTAACGCCAAAATAAAAGGCTTATTTTTTAAACAAAATAATTTCAGTCTTTGTTTTGTTTTGTTGTAACGACGGTATGTCCTTAAAACAGGTGTGCTTCTAGCAGGAAAGATCCCTAACCTCAGCCTCAAACTCAAACCGAGGCACAGTTCCAGTAAAGGCAAGACCCGTCACATTCTGTCTACGTCTATTAGGACGAATTGGCATGAAACCCGATTTAAGGTTCACGACACTATGGGCAAGCGGAAATGTCTTTTGTTTTACTGTAATGTAGTTAGACTACACCTCACCATCTTGGCTGCAGAAAATGTGTTACAGTGCATCACTGTTAAAGAAATGTTTGTTTTTGCACTACTAGCGCGACTTGAGGCATATGTTTGTACAAGATATGAGCAAAAAATTACAGACGTTAAGTGAACAATATAAATAAAGATGCTCCCAAACAGTGTAAGGAGACCCAATACATAACAATGCCATAACCAAAAATATATTTTGCAAACACACACGGGTAGTTTCATGTGATATTGAAAAGCATGTTGAGACTGCAAATACAGTGATTATTGGCATTAAAAACTTGTGTTTGCACTGCTCTCATATCTGCGGACGAGTGTAAACTATTTCCGGCAGAGAAATGTGATGATGTATAGGACAGTGCAAATATTTAGCACCTGTACTGATTGTAATATAATTTATAATATATGAAAAGTATAACTTGATTTCGGATAGCCTATATAAAACAGACTGACAGCTGTGGGATCTTTTTTGGGAATTTCCTCTCTGAATTGGGATTTGTTCTTTGAAACAACCTAAGCACCACATTCATAGAATAGATTAGCATTCACACAAGGTAAATGTTCTGAAAACTCCTATATGTTACCTAAGAAAAGGAAAAAAGACCAAAGGGTACACATTAAAGTAGGGAGATCCAGGTTCAACTTAATTAAAAAAACGAGTGGAAAAGAGGAAAATAAGGACTGAGAAGGTTAGTGATATATAATGGTGTCTTTTCCAAGTATTCTAAAAAAAAAAAAGGTTAATGACACAAGAAGAGATTTATGATTGGCAGGTGAAGAGATGGAAAGATAAAAACAGAGATAAAAGGAGAAGCAAAACATAAAATTCTCAGCTATTCTCAAGGCGACTCCTGGGTTGTATACGTTGTTGGTGGCTATGACACTATACTGTTTTTCTCCGTCATTCTGAATGCTGACTCCAGTTTGCTTGAAGAGTGCATACATTTATAGCCTGAGCCTCTAATACGAGGTAACTTGTTCTGTAGATTTCTTCTTGGGAATATTCCAAGTCCTTGCACTAAGTATTCTTCCTAGAAATGTCTGAGTATAGGATTCATGGAATAGTCAGGATATAATCAGGAATGATACATGGAAAAATGTTACAGCCAAGGATGTTATATGCAAAAACGTATGTGTTAATACTACTAAAAGACATACATCGCTCCTGTGTTAATCCTGTTTAACGGTACCTACATAAGTGATGAGGTAATTTAACGTAAGATGGAGGGCACAAACCCAACAGGTCTTGAGTCTACTTTAAAAAACATAACCTATGACCTATCTCGGATATAATAATAGAAAAAGTAGCCATTACGGATGGCAATTAAACATAATGCTGTCTTTTTCAAAGAAACTTAGAAAAGATTTACAACTAAAAAAGAGTGGATGATGGATGATGGTGTGATAAGTGTCCTGAAGTGCTGTTATTATTTTTGCACGACAAGCACTATAGCTAAGAAGAGTTGGAGACCTTCTGTTTACAAACTTAGTCGACCTTATATGTACAATTAAGCCGATTTTAGTCACCCTTTTTCTTTTTAATTTCGCGTCTATCAAAAATCGATTTAGTCAAAACCGCATTTTATATCGCGAGAATTTGGAAGCACGGCCTACTCCAGTATCCCACTATACCTTGCGGTTTATGCGGAGGAAAATGAAATCGGCCATGTCGTGGTAGCCCGCTACGCGAGGGACGGAAGAAAAGGCACTGAATAGAGTCGAGAAGATATTTTGGGGGGGAATTTGTGCACTTAAGGAGAAGTTTTTTTGATATAAGTAACACTGTGTTTGACACTGATAGAAAGTCAAAGCTCTGCAGTACACAATGAGCGGCGGAACGCCTTACATCGGCAGCAAAATTAGCCTTATCTCGAAGGCCGAAATACGATATGAGGGAATTTTATATACGATTGACACCGAAAATTCGACTGTCGCCCTTGCGAAAGGTGATTATAATATGAATGGTTCGCAGTCTATTAAATGAACTATCTGACTTGTCGTGCCCAGCTACTTTTATTAACTCGGTCAGTCGTTGTATGCAGAGAATTAGCGATTAGCACTAGCTAGGTTGCTAGTTAACTAGCTGGATGCTCAAGGTTAGCGTTTAGCTGTTCTTAAACCAGACTTTAAGAACATGGTCATCATTTTTTGGCTAAGCCAGTCTTCTTCTAGATATTTATACGAGCCTTGATCATTTGAGTTTTAATAACTAGGTTAAATAGACAGCTCGATTTGTAAGCTAACAATTCCCGAGGTAACGGTGTTAGCCAGCGCTTTTTTAGTAGCTTCGATTTAAGGCACGAAGTCCTAACTAATATTAATAATGTGCTCTTCCGTGTTTTTATTGCAAGTTAGGTTACCAAATTAGCTATTTTATCGAACACTAGTAAAGGTGATTCCGTGCAGTAAGTTATATCTACTGTTGCTAAGTAGCGTTACTTTACACCAGCGAGTACTTCAGCTCGCTCGTAAGTTAGCAGTATGCCCTTTGTTTACTTCAGCAGGGACAGCGCTAAGCTGGCTGGCTGTGACCAGAGGCGACACTTCGTCGTACTTGATAATCTGCTTAGACTAATGCAGTAGTTTAGAAACACGCAAGAGCAGGTTCTGGTGTAGCCATAATTAATTACAAAGGGGTCCCTGTTACCAGACCATTGGCACAGCCGCTAAACTTGAGCCACGTAGCGTTACGGCGGAAACTTGAACAGTAACAGGAAAATGACGGAAAATGCTGGTCTATAAGATATTGCTATAAAACCAAGTGGTAACTAGTTTCTGTTTTTTCCCGCTTTTTTAATTTGCTGTCAGTCAAATCCTTTGGCACCGAGGATCGTCCTACGGACAGACCAGTCGCTCCCCGCGATGATATCTTTGAATACATCATCTTCAGAGGGAGTGACATCAAAGACTTGACTGTTTGTGAACCGCCAAAGCCGAACTGCCCCCTGCCCCAAGACCCGGCCATAGTGCAGGTAACGTGCATTGTGCATGTTACATTTTAAAAAAAATTTACTTTAAATATGTACATTGGAAAATGATAGCATATACTTTTCTTTGGCAATAGTCTTTTAACTAAAAGCATATTTTTAATAAAAATCTGTGAGTACACGCAGCCATCAACGATCGAGTTATGTGCACAAAGTAATTGTAAACTTTCCTTGGTCTTCAGTTGCACCAGGGATTACAGTGATGTCTTATTAAACTTTGTTCCCCTGCGAGCGCTTGACCTTTCCTGTCTCCACCAGTCATCCCTGGGCTCGAGCGCCTCACCGTCCTTCCAGTCGATGGGCTCGTATGCAGCGTACAGTCGCCCCCCCGTGCGAGCCTACAGTCAGTTCTCAAGCCCCCTGGTCGGAACCGCCACAGGAGCAGGTGTGTTTCATGTCATGGCTCATGCATGTAGTCAGCCGGAAAGGAAGTCAGCAGTAATAATGGCTTTAACATGGCTGGGTTTAACACTGCAGAGCTTTTTCACTTGAGAGATGGAGGTTTGGTTCGGTATCAGTCCCTGGTGTTTTCCGTCTGGCCGAGAATCGGTTGCTCCCAGTGTGTCGCGTCAGAAAAGACGACGACAAATCAAGCCACGCTTACATCTGTGCTCTTCCTCTCCATGCAGGAAGTTCAGGGTCCGCGTTCAGTAGCGACACAAGCGCAGCCAACCCTCTGTCCCAGAGCACTGTCCCATCAGACCCTGTGTCTCTGAGCACGCGCGTGGCCGAAGGTAATGGACCAGGCGTGCCGGGCGGCGCCGCTGTGGCCTGGGTCGTCCCAGGCCAGCTTGTGCATGCCCCACCCCCCCGGCTGCCTTGTCGTGTCTGTGCTGCACAGTTCCTTGTGTCTCTGGTGGTTACGTGAGCTGCTCGAGCACGTTCCACGGTCGGATTTGCCGCCCGAGTTTGTTCTGCTCGTTGTTGCAGTACAGCTGCTTTGTGCTGGACTTCAGGCCTTACCGACAGATGCACAGCCAAATGCACAGCCATTTTCATAGAAAAAAAAGCCTTGTAATGTTTTTTTTTTTCTTCTTAATACATTAACATTGACATTTTTGGTTCTTTAGGAGTAGGAAAACTAATGGTTTGTGTGTTTAAACTTCTGTTCCCGTCTTTCTCATTTTCTGGTTCTGGGATGCTTGTTTGTGTGAGTTTCATGCTGTCCCCCTAAACGGTGTGGTGCTGTTTGTTCTTGTGCTTCTTAACCTCGCTCTTCTGCAGCTCCCCGCAGCTCATCTCTGGACGCTGTGCAGAAGAGCCCGACCACAGAACACCCCGTGCAGCCTGCACCTCCAGCGCCACCTACAGGAGCAGCTGCCTCTGTGGCTCAGAGAAGTTCTGGAGCAGCAGCAGGAGGAGGAGGAAGGCCCCCTCTCAGCTCCCAGAAACAGGCTGCTGAGAGCCAGGAGCAGACCAGGGGTAAACATCTACATGCCTTCTGCCTTGCAGGGACTAGTGCAAACCTCCAGCTTTACATGGAAAGGCTAGCCAAGCATTCCCAGCGAACATAAGTTAACTCATGCTGTGATGCTAATTGGTTATTGCATTTTTTTTGCCTGTTACCTGTGTTAGCATTGCTTTGTTAGAGATGGTATAGTTGGAGATGCTGCTCCTGACCACACAGGGTTGTCATATAGCTTTCGGCTTCCCACAGCGATGGCTGCTGAGAGGACCCCTCGTCCAGAATCGGACACGGCAAAGGCAGAGAACCGTGACTCCAACCAACGCCAGGGCTGTAAGTGTTCATGCGCCCTAAAATCGGCACGGTAAAAAGACTCCCCTGTACTAAGAGATACCCGTGGTGCCACTCCCCTGTACTAAGAGATACCCGTGGTGCCACTCCCCTGTACTAAGAGATACCCGTGGTGCCACTCCCCTGTACT
>JAOXYF010000027.1:7230864-7260637 GCA_028565775.1 Sternarchorhynchus goeldii | reverse complement strand
GTGTGTGTGTGTGTGTGTGTGTGTGTGTGTGAGAGTGTGTGTGTGTGTGTGTGAGAGTGTGTGTGTGTGTGTGTGTGTGTGAGTGTGTGTGTGAGAGTGTGTGTGTGTGTGTGTACGTTACCTCAGAAGCACCTTTCCAGGAGCGCACAGCCTCATCCAGCTCTGCGAGTGCGGCAGGGGGGCAGGCTGCAGGCTGCCCACGGGTCCCTGTGCAACGCTCTTGCACCTGGGCCAGCGCCTCTGCCAGGCACGACTGTGCCACGGGCTGCACCTTCTGCAGTGCCTGTGACAGGAACTGGAAGTGGACCTGCATCACCGTCAGGAAGCAGCGGCCCAGTACCTGAGGGAACAAACAAACCTTCAGCAAGTTTGACCAGGGCAGCTCGGGGGGTCCAGTCTGCTGCCACGCCCCCAGTTTGATCAGTAAGCACTCCTAAAATACACGAATAATGTAAATGATGCAAATAAAAAGATTAAATTAATAAATTAAACGTGGCTAAGGGTTCTCCCTTGGTCTAGGCTGGAAGCTGTGGCCCAAAGGAATCTAGGGTTTGGCTATTAGGTACTGGACCAGGCCTTAGTTGCACAGCCAGTACTGGGTGCCATGGTAATGAGAATCCTCATGTCTTTGTTTAGTCTGCGTCTAGAAAGCTGGATAATAAGTATTCATGTTCAGGGGCAAAAATCGCAGACATGAGAAAGAGCTGCAGAATGGCCTCAGATCTATAGCACCTCAACAAACCCAGTCCTGGAACTCCTCAGAAACAGACTCAGCTCTCCTACATGTACCCAGAACCCAGGCTGCAGAACACACTGGCTCAGGTGTGCTCAAGAGCAGAACCAGGTATCAACGGATAATCCTTACGGACCAAACTGAAGTTTGGATCTAACCTACTTCGGAATGTGTCTCTTTTAAGAATAATCATTGATTCTTGCTGATGATTTGAAGTGCTGTAATGCATCATGTGTCTGCTTTTCTTGTGAGGGGGCTGTTCACACAGGCGCTACCCATTCCAGAACCTTCCACCCATTCTGCCACAGCAAATCAGGCCAACACTTGTTGCACTATTTAGCCAGTACAACACGTCAGAAGAGTCTTCATAATTAAGGTGTTAAGGGCATCAAATATCACTAGGGGAAAACCAGGAGTGCAACCAAGTCGCATCTGAAAGTTATAACAAGTCTTTGATGAGGATCATGTTTACTTAGAATTCATCCACATTGTCTTCTCCCAAAACAGCACAACACTTTTACTCACAAGTTTAATTCAGGCTGAGGGCTGGGTGCCCAATCTATTACCATGTTCAACAGTGGCGTTCACGTGGAGGAACTGGGGATGAGCACGGCCGAATGCTCACGCCAAACGTCTAGGAAAAAAGGTGATCAGATCCAGTTCCTCATTTGCACACACAGAGACAGAAACACTTCTCAGACTTAATTGATTCACACGCAGGTGTCAGCCTATACGATCTGAAGCGAGGTACTAGCATCAGCACCTATTCATTTTAACGACACTCGATCGCTTGCGCACAACCCAGAAATATGGCTCTCAGGAGTCACCATCTCTGCTTCAAGGGCACTGACTTCCTGGGAAGATTATTTGATCCATGGAGCCAAGACTGATACCATGGATCAGACTATAAACACAGATAAATTATGTGCAACAGTGCCAATTGGATAACTGCATAACAGAAGCTTCCCCCCCCCCCCCCAGATGCATCATGACAAATTAAATAACCCCCATTTAGCCACACTTCATGTATTTGCCAGAGCAAATGACCTCTGGAAACATAATTACAAATAATTCATTGCAAACTTTGCTTTAAAAGAATGTGTCACGAGGAAATGGTGCCAATTTTGCAGGATTTATGTAGAAACATGCTTTTGCCAATGTATCAGACTGATACCATTTAATTAGCAGGCCGGGTACATCTAATCAGCCCTACCCTAATTTTTTACATCATAAGAGTATTATTACCAATAATGTAGGACCAGATTTGGCCTTCATAAGCTAAATGCATACAATTGCATCGAAAGTGTAAAACTGATCTCAGATCAGCGTTCCTGACGCACTTCGAGGACACCGAAACGTGTCTGATATGGGCTCCAAAGTACTGTGAACCTTCTCAGGCACACAGACACTCTCACACAGAGTGCTCACACGGATCAGAGCTGTTGCATCTACTCAAGGACCAGGACTTCTACCTTAATAGGGAATCTGTTTCTCTCACGCACCCTCCCTCCCTCCCTCCCTCCTTCCACCCGCTCCCATTCGTCATAACGCAATGGCCAAGGCCAGACTGTAAACCACTCAGCTCGAGACTCACTTTAAAGAGGCAGGTTTTACCTTGGCCCAAGGATGAGGCGTTTCCCTGTCTCCAGCAATCTCAGAGCCTCTCTATAATTGTCTCTAGGGCTGGTCTTCCACCACCACAGAACAGATTCTCCGAGCAACATGCAGGAGGTGTCAATGGCAATGCACAAGTATAAATAGGGGAGATGCAACTGACAATTTGCATTTCTCCACGCAGTGGGGTGTTGGTGGAGGTGACGAACAGGACTCTTCACAGAGCAAGGCCAGGTGTCCGCTGAAAATACCTGCAGGTTGAAAAGGCACAACTATGTGCCCCCCCCCACAGCGCAGAGGATCACCCGAGCGAGGCAGGACAGGTTTTAGTCCGCAGAAACCACCGTGGGTGTCTGAACCTCATCACACAGGCCAGAAACATGCAGGACTCTAGCAGAGAAGGCCTTTCATTACCATTAATACTTAGGGCTTGGATTTCCAGGATACAAAAATAAAATGTTTTAAAATAAAAACATGTACAAGATTAAAACTAAACGTTTCAATAAAAAATACAAACAAATTAGTTCAACAGAACAAAGACAGGTCAGATATTGGAGGTCGGCACTGGACTTTAACCAAACCCAGGCACAGAGTGCCACTTTAATTACAGGGCTAAGAAACTGAACATGTTCTGAAAGCTTTGATTGGTTTGGCCTTTTCTCGATGGCTCATACTTCTTGATGCCACTTCTTGAGTCCATGGTCGAGGCTCCAGAGCACCAGATCATAGCAGTTTTCTGATTCTCCTGCTCCACTACACTTAATCCAGTTTACGGCTCTAAATATGAAGCTCTGGAGCGGTGCTGGATAAGAGGAAGCAGAGGCTGGAAACGCCCATCGCTGGTGAACGCAGAGGAACACTGATGGTTTTGAGAATAATCCATTACTCCCAGCTCGTAACCAGTGAACACCTTCCCCTCGCTGTGAAAAGACACGAGTCTCTGTCCAGGAGCAAACAGAAAGAAAATACTCATACAATATATTTGTGTTGCATTGCAGATAATAGCCTTGCTCCAGGCAGACAACAGTGGTTTCAGGTATCTCGGAGGAGGCTGGGAAACCCCCAGTCTCTGATCTGGCCAAGAGAACAGGAACACCAACGCAAACCAACACCTCCATCAAACAGCAACAAGATCCCCATGAATAATGGGTTTCCCCTCACACACAAAAACAAACCAACAGAATTAGCAAAAACAAGACGCCTTAAAACGCCGTGATGGTTAAACGATGTGTGCGTGGGCGTCCGTGAGTGCGCGCGGCGTGTGCTTCCACGTGCGCGCGGCGTGTGCATCCACGTGTGCGCGGCGTGTGCTTCCTCTATGTGCGGCGTGTGCTTCCACGTGCGCCCGTTCCCGTTCTTTCTGGCTAGAATTCGGTTCCCAGTGGTTCGCTTCCGAGCACAGTAGACAGCCATCTAATAAACCATGACATTTTTATGCATATTTGGCAAATGAGCCACATGGAGCAGTCAGTGAGCAGCACTCAGACTGACGAGAAGAAAAAACAAAACAAAAACACCCCCCAAAAAAAAACCTCAGCCATGGTTTGTTTTCCATGCAGCCTGAAGTTCTGCTTTTCCAGAGAAAGGGGGGCTGCTTCACATTCCAGGGCCCCCCGAACACAAAAACACAGACTAACAGACACAAAAACCTGATTACCAGGGAGAACACCAAGTTCTCCATAAGAAAACGTATTTTAACTGGGCTTTAGTCAAAAGCTTACTTTTGTTTCTTGTGTGCATAAGCAGGACGCATTTGCTTCTGCAAACATGCTAGAACACTTACTATTTGAAAGGCTTCCATGGCAAACAGTTTTGAGGAAGGAATTTGGTGCTAGGGGGGAAATTTAGATCTGCACTTCAAAATTCTACGTTGTGTGCTGAACTGGATCCATTAGCAGGCCAAAGACCTGCGCTATAGAGCTGGGCTCCTGGGCTCTGAGGCGGTTCTCCCTCTGACCACACGGTGCCCCATTTACGGATTGTGGTGTGCGGCCTTCCTGCTCAGGGCACGACCACATCCACCAGGACTCTCGTTTGTTCATAAAAGGGCCATTTGGGGCTTACGCACCTCCCTTATGCTAAAAAAGCTCCACATTGGACAGTCCTTTGTTAGAGTGACAGGAGCAGAGCTAACCTCAGGAACGTACCAACCACACCAGCAAGAGGGGGCTGGTCTCCGAGAGGAAAAATAGCACAACTCCTAAAATATCTTAGGCCAGTGAAAGGAGGAATTCCTCTGTAAACTTTCTGAGCAGACCTCCCAGACACCTTTTACAGTGTTCAAGTCAACTTGATGAGCAAGTTAACAGCCAGGCTTCACCCCAATTCACATGCGATCTCCCCTAACCCTTTAATTAATCAAGCAGTCCACAAAACCACTTCATCCAGTCCTAAGTCCATAATAGCTGGGTCGACCCGAACAGCACTGAGCTTTCCAGGCTCACGGAACAAATCTGACCGGACTCGGTGCCCGTCTGCCGAACCGGGTCACCAGAACCTCCTGAGCTGGGTCGGCAGAAGGTGACTAAAACCTCACACCTCTGATCTGACCCTGGAGCAAGGAGGCGTACGGACAGCTGGAGGGAAGCGTCAGGTCAGGGCAACGGCCTGCGAGTTCCTCACACGTCTGATCTCAGCAGCCCTACGGCGGGGAGCGTCGGCGCAGCCCGAGAGACCCTTTGATCCAAATCGCATCCCACATGCTCGGACATAACGATCTGAAGTAACGTCAAAAAACAGGGGGAACCTGACGGAATATGGTCAGAACAAAAGTGGCCAACCAGCCTGGACCATTTTCCAGCGCAGCCTGATCTGGATGCAGCATGTCTGTATAAAACCCTAACCAGCAGCAGATATCCCTTTAGTCAACGATCAAAGGCTGCTCGTTTCAGCCAATTAATCCTTACAGTCCTTTTAAGCAGAACACTGTCTTTTGAAAGCAAGACTTTTTTTAGGTGATCTCCTGGAGTTTACATTACTGCTAAAAGGAATGACAAGTCCTCATTCAGCTGGGGGGAAAAAAAAAGACCAATCAGAAAAATCTGAGGTCATGGTAACTAAAAGGAAGATTCCTCCTACATAATTCTCAGAAATAACCATGTCTGATATTTCCATTCATATGAAATATTGAGTTACACAACAGAAAATAGTCTCTTTTTCTTCACTTGTGTCACCATGTTTATTCAGCAAATATCAACAATGGAAAGACCCACAGAACTGTGTCTGATGATGCACGTTAAAGTAATGGCTTTTAAAATGATGATGCACGTTTAAATTTTAGGACAAACACCTACATTGCAGGGTATGAATACACAACTAACTAAAGGTGCGATCACAGACCAGCAGACCTGTTTTCAGATAAATCCTAGTCAAGATTTTTTAACAAACACTCATCATTAATTGGAAACTTCAAGCATAAACAGATGTAACGTGAACAAACTAATTTGCATAACCTATTCAGCCTTTGGCAGTTTAGCCCCTCCCACTTACACGGCAGTTCTTTGGCGTGTTTCAGCTCTGAGTGCTTTTCGCATGATATAGGGCAGCCAATCAGAAGAGAGCTCATTTATCTTGTATACATCTTAAACGGCAAACAACAAAAACTGCCCGTTTAGTTAAAAGTGATGAAGAGGGGGTTGGAAAACGGTCAAGTAAAAATTAATAGTGACTGTTTGGAAAGTAAAGCCACACAAACAATGCAAGTGGACATCAAGGAAGAACGAAAAAGAAATAAAAAATAAAATAAATAAAACCAGCAAGATATGTGCCTGTTGTCTTGTTTATGAGGGGCGTGTATATACTCTGAGTGAGTGTAGGGTGCTGCACACGTACCTCCACGTCCTGCAGGCTGAAGTCGTTCTGGTCTTTGAGGTTGGCAGCACCGGCGCTCAGCTCCATCAGCATTTTGCCGATCTCTGGCTTTATGGCGGCGGTGAGCCTGCCGGCGGCCTCCATCACGTGCTCCTGCACGTCTTTCAGCTGGGTGGCGGCTTTGGAGTAGCGCGAGTTCCGGAACACGCTTCCGAAGAGCTCCGTCAGGAAGGCGCTGGCCCTGCAGAACACGTTCAGGGCGTCCAGGTACTTGGAGATGCCCTGCTGGATGTCGGCGATCGCCGTCGTGGTGCCGCCGCCGCCCGAGGCGTCGTGGCAACCTGAGGGGGAGGAGCCGACGGGCGGCAGGGGGGAAGGGGCGGAGCAGGACGTCCCCAGCGGGGCGCTGAGGGTGCGACTCAGCTCGGGCAGAGAGTACTGCTGGACCTGGACCTTCTGCTTGGACCCGCCAAGCAAAAACCGCCGTTTGTAGTCCATCTTACTCTCCTGCGCACTGCAACAATACATAAGTATCGGACGCTCCCAGGAAGCCGCCGCTCCAACTGCGTGCAGGGCTGAGGCTCCTCTACGTTCACCTTTTCGACTTGGCGAGCTGAGACGTCGACTCCTCCCCTTTGATCTGCACAAGAACTCAGGACTTTCAAAATCAAGTAAACTGATAGCACAATGGTTCCACGAGAGTCATGATCGGGGCAGGGAGGCGTCGAGACACTGAGGCTGGAAGACGCAGCCCTGCTGTGGCTCGTTACGCAGTATTCCGACTGGAAAAACTAAGCGAACAAGAAAACAAAAATCGCACAACAAAAACACCAGGATCGACACGTTGGTGCTGTTTGTCTCCTCGGATCGATTCACAAGAGCCTTAAAAATAAAAGACCTGAATCCACTTTGCACCACGAACAAAAGTCCAGAAAATTTCTACAGAAATTTCAAAAGTGCAAAATCTTTCAAACGGAAGCAGAGCGATCCTTCATGTTACAGTTTTCTATTGCGTTTGGTTTATATTTACACAGACCTCTAAAAAATTGAAAAATCTTAAAAAGCCATCAGCCAAGAAGCACACCAGGACTTCTGAGAGCAACAGGAAAGACAGCAGCCACAGTAATCCTGAGCCACCAATCAACATCCAGGAGCGAAAACACAAATATCCAAGTCCAGCTATGGAGCTCCAATGCCTCCCCACGGCCCAAAGGTCGTCAGGCAGTCACCAAGCTACAGCGGAGCTGACAGAACCAGCCTGTCCGAGGGGCCGGGCCGGGCCGAGGTGACGCCGCGGGCAGAAACGCCGCTCGGACCACCAGTGTGAAGTGCACGTGCCAGTGGTAACGGGGAAACCCGGAGGAAACGCACGGGTCGTGAACGCGCTGCAAACGCAGAGTGTGGAGAGACGCGAAGCACGGCGTCTGTGAGGTCTCCTGGAGACTTCCTGAGAGAGAGAGAGAGAGAGAGAGAGAGAGAGAGAATGACATCAGAGGAAGGATGTTCTTTGACCTTTGTTCCATTTGCTTCCTGGTATCCTGGCTAAAACAGCGAATGGAAAAAGGACCGAAAAGATGAGCAGAAAGACATTTCACATAAAATAACCTGTGTTACCAGCATGCAGCAGCATTTAGTCACAGAACAGAAAGGAGGCTGAAGCAATGGATCTGGTTCCGTTTAAAAGTCATTTCAAAGTGACTAATGCATTTTGGCCCAAATAATGGAATCTGGAAGATCAACAAGCGCCTGAGCTGATGCCCGTGCTGCCCCGCGTGCCGTGCCGTGCCAGCCAGCGCCGAGCCCAGCAGTGACTCACGAGTCGGGACGGGACCGGCACGTGTGTGGCCGCTGGGTTGGCTGGCCGAGGCTGCCGCCGTTCGCGAACAGTGGAGATGTTCACCGAGGTAAATAACAATGGCGCCATTCAAACCGTTTGCCAACCGCAGCCTGGAGGCACCATGCAAAAAACGCCCAGCGCTGAATTTGCCTGAAAGCGCTAGTGACGTAGAGACCCATGCAGGAACCCGTGGCTCTGCTCAGCTGCCCAGGGGCCCTCGTGAGGGAAAGAGCTGGAGTCCTGCACACGAGCTCAATGATTAGGGATCACACAATTTTACCCTTCATATAAACAAAACGGACAAGGAAAAAAAGGATGCGTGTGTGTGAGCTCACGCTCTTTAAACAAAGCTCTTCACCTGTGAGAACATGGCAATTTAGCATTACTGTCTGAAGTAAACATGAATTAATCCCAGTGACCCTAGTGTTTCAAACACACCGCGGTAAACAGACTAACACAGCCACGCGGAAACCGCTGCTGGCAGCAGGTCCTGCGGGAAAGGGCGTGGCATGAGATGATGCAGACGGGAATGGGCGAATCACAGGGATCATTGGGAGAGGGGGAGGGACCAGTAGGGAGCTGGTGGGCGGAGTCCTGTGCAGTCTGGCCACTGTGAGCAGCAGGCTCACACAGAGATATGCGTTTATCAACCATAAAAAACATTCCACCATCTCACCCTCTGCTGCCCTTCACATCTCACTTCCTTTGGCAAACACTGTGTGCATGTGGGGTGTGTGCTACTGTGTGTGTGTCAGACCTAAACAACAAACCTTTCTCTGGAAAAGTTCTGTCATGTGCAGGCTGCACCCACTGCTTTCCACAGATCATCTATGCTCGCACGTGTGTGCGTGTGTGTGTGCGCATGTGTGTGTGTGTGTGTGTGCACATGCATCTCCCCTTCAAGCTCTGTCCAAACAGTTGCATGTTTGCCCAGCCATTATATCACCTCCACGCTTTTTTCAGAGGTGCTTCTGTGACCCCCCCAGTCAAAGTTCCCCTACGGTTTTCTGACCATCCACTTAGGAGCCAAGAGCAGGAGGTCAGGAGGTCGTTTGCCAGTCCCACGCGTTACGGCTCAGGAACGCACCTGTGCGGAGAGGACAGGGCGGTTCTCGAGCACCACCCACAAGGCGCTCGGGCCCAAGAACCAGCCCAGCCCGTGGAACTCCGCCCGACAGGACAATAAGGGGGTGGAGGTGCAGTGCTGAAAGCTGTTGTACGGCCCTGTCCAAAATAACTACTGCTCTTCCCGTGGGGTCCAGCTATGCTAAAAAGTTAGCTACACGCTAAAAATATCCAAAACGTCAGTAATGACGATCAATAGCAAAAAGGTTACGGTATGAGGTTAAGGTAACTAGGTCATGCAAAACTTGCATAACAAGGTCTTGCCTGTCCTCTTAATAACAACAACAACAATAACGAGATCCAAATCATTGACACATTCTGTTAAACTGTATCGTTACTGACATACCTACACAGAGAAGTCAAACCAGTACAGCATCCCGTGATCCTGTCTGGTTACAGCCCATCAAAGCCTTGCCAGTAGTTGTGTGTCTGTGCATGTGTGTCTGTGCGTGTGTGCGTGTAAATACTGCCACCAGGGCCAGTGTGCGTAAATGAACTGGCATGGTTGAGTAAGATGAAAGCATCAATATTGATGCGAACGGCCCCTCTGCTCAGGTACTGACAGCATTACGATCCCCAACAAACAACTGACCAGAGAAAGAGAGAGAGAGAGAGAGAGAGAGAGGGACAAAGCAAAGGTAGGGAACAACGAAATGGTAGTGCAATAACAGAGAGGAAGAGAGAAAGACACACAGACGGTTGGGGGGTTGGAAGAGACAGAGGGGGTCTTGGCAGGGAGCCAGAGCCTGGTGTGCCCCTCCCCCACAGTGGCATGACCGGGGGGCTAATGTTAGCTCCCGCCTGCTCCACTTGGAGAGGAAGCCGGTTCGGATTTCTCAGAGCAACCTTATAGTTGCCAGCCACAAAAGCACTACCTGGCCCTCTGGCCACAGCCACATTTTACGGGGCGTAAGCCACCAACTCATGGACGAGTCCCTCGCACTCCATTTGGTGGAGGCATCGCGCGCACCTGTTGGAGCTCGGCCCGGGAGACGGCCAGGTGGAGGCACAGAGAACGCGCGAACCGCCCACTCGAGCTGCGGTCTGAAGAAAAACAGGCCGACAGAAAACAAGGGTGGATTTGAAACAAAACATGTCAAGAGTCTATCCCGAACGACGACTGGCAAACCACAAAAGGTGGGGTGCCGCCGTGTCTGCCAGGCATCCCTTTTTAATAACCGCTCATCATCTCTTGCCCGTTTGACAGTAAACATCCATCCTTAACGTACTGCGCCTCACACACAGGCCCGTGCACGAAGGCCAAGATCTGTGCTGGCTCCCGGAGGACCAGGACCAGAGGATCTCCCCTCAACATCTGGTGTCAATGAAGCAGAGGAATGCCGTTCCTCCCAGCGCGTCCCACGCAGGCCAGCTTCATGCCGAGTGCGACTAATGCACGGAGGTTCCCGGAGCTCAGCTCCTCCTACAGTGCCTAGGAGGTTCTCCACACCAGAAGCGAAGAACCGAGGAATCACTCCACCTTCCGCAGCTCCATTAATGATGAGGGGAGGCAGCTACAACCACCTTCAACCACATAGATGTTTCTATACACTTGTTATTTGTTTTTATCACAATCACAGGCCTTGTATTTCCACAGCTGGACATTTTTCTTCATGTTACAACAGTTCAGTCACTCATGAGTTTTGTTTTTGTTTTTGTTTATCTAGCTGGCCAATACACAACCAATACGGTTCTGTAAACAAACTGAACGGTTTTATTGAGTTGGCACTAGTCACTGGCACTATTTGTTGAACAGAAATACAGATGGAAAAGTCGGTGCGAGTCAGTTTCAAATGCATTTTTAAAAAATATTTTACATTTCTTAATAGCAAGACGTTAGCACAGGCCAGTCGAGATTTATTACACCCCCAATACTGGCCATCAAACCTGCTCATCAGATGTATCCATCACATACCAATGCGATCGGAGTATATGCTTAACAACTTGGTAGTCTATCATGAAAAAACTGCTTTAAAAAGTAACCCTGTACAGAATGATAACCCCAGTGCTCTAGACACTGTGAAGTCGTTAACTGTTACAGTCACCTGCTGTGACTGTAATTAATTTCATGGGAACATATCTATAATTTGGGCATATTTGCCTGGGCAAGTGAGTTTCTCTCGGGCAATCTGCTCGAGGAAAGAGTGGTTCTGACCAACAGGTGGTGCATGTTCAGCTCAATTCCAGACATATTTTTCAGTCAGACCTGTGTTAGTTAAGCAGCTTCAAGGGGATGCTGAGTGAGACTCCAGGCGGGTGCAGCTCAGAGAGGACGGGTGGGGGTGGTAGAACACAGAGGGCAGGCCCACCAGGCACAAAAGGGGCAACGAGCAACTGAACGCTCGCTCACACGCAGACGCAATTCATCAACACACAGCCTGCACAACTAGCTGGTGTTTCATGAAGTATAAAGTGATCAGAAAATGATCGTCTGACTCTGTGACACCAACGACGCCCATTTTAAAAGCTACAAAACACCATTAGTACATAGCTGAGCACAGTAAAAGAAGCACGTTCTGCAAGCTGTGTTAAACAATGCATGCTTCAGTGCAGCTTCAGACAGCCCACCCTCCATCCAGTGGCAAAAGTTCTAGAACGTCCGAGTAGAATTCCAGGAGAACGATAAAAGGTTCTGGAATCCTGGTTGGGCAGAGCACGTCTGTGTATCACGAGCAGGACACGTGGACCGGGCCCGAGAGACGTGACGTCCAGAGCGGCCCGGCTTGGCGCTGGGACCTCGGGAGGCTGAAAAGGCACAGCGGGTTTCAGCATTAGAGCCAAGAGAGAGCATGGCTCACGTTTCAGCCCCACGTGACGGCATCTCCTCTGGCGTTTCACGTCCCGGCCGGGACCCGACTCACTTACGAGCTCCTCTCCGTGTCTGGCAGATCTGGGGACAATACCCCACCGAGTCCTTTTTACATCCGGGCTGTTGACAGAACCAGAATATGGACAAGTAAAAGGAAAATGAACACGGTTCATGACTAGAAGTAGCGGCATTTTTTCCCCGATAACTATAAATGTCTCACGTGCCCTGCAAGCACTTAAAAGGCAGATCTGCTCTAGAAGAAAACAGTCCCACACATCCAGGGGATCTGGTGTCGTTGGTAAAGAGAGAAGTTTTGGGTGCCTTTTCAAAGTCGGCAACTAAAGTGTCTTGAAGTGAGAAAAGCTCTCAGCAGGACCACGCGTGTAAGTCAGGTCCTTCGTGAACACACAGCCGGTGCAGGTTAAGGTTTTGGAAAAAACACAAACAAGAATTTTTCTTCACAACTGCTGGCAAACAGATGTTTGTCTCTTGCAGGACTTTGCACTTAACAGTGTGATTTCCTTATACACATAAAGGAGGAGGAGCAGGTCTATTCATCACCAGCTTCACACTTAGTTTTTTGCACAGAGAGCTTTGCCAAAATGAGAACCTTACAAAAGGCTCACGCACAGGCAAGATCTCCACAAGTCAAGAGTATTCATAAAGCAACAACTGTGAATTTCTCTGGGGAAATGCAAATTCGTCATGCAAAGAAAGTAGCTAAGCTTGGAATGGTTACCTCGGAAACTGAGGAGCAAGAGGCAGCAACCCCCCCCCCAAAAGCTGAAAAACACAAATGCTGAAGTCTCTCCATGAGATCCCAGACTTAGTCAACCCATTCATCATTATGGGGTCAAGGCAGCTCTGTACAAACAAGTCGAAAGGCAGCAAAGATGAATATAAAACCGGAAATGTTTAGTGTCTTTTCTACTTTCCTGTTAAATCTACATCCCTTTCAGTAAATAAACACTGTCTTGGAATAAACCAACAACAATAAAAATTAATAATAAATTTTGTTCTGACAGAACTGCAGTGACAGCATGTACCAGGTCAACATGAGTCAATAAGATGTAGTAGGATGAACAATACCAAGAAAATTAACACAGAGGCGGAGCTTAGTGAAAAAGGGGCGGGAAAATAAGAAAAAGGATAAACCCAATACAGGTTTATGGTGCACTCTTTGCACGCTTCTGTAAATGAATCCTGAAGCAAAAAAGAAATTTTAGCCTGAAACAACTTGAAACAAACAAACAAAAAAAAACATCTTACTTGGTCCTTGCCAATGACAAAACCCAGTCTGTCTGAGTTTGGAGAAAACTATTTCCCCCTTCTGTGTGACTGGCTGACTTAAGCACATGAGGAATGGCTCCTCTAAAGTTAAAATAAATAAATAAATAAATAAAAACGCTGAAGCAGGAGAAAAGCAGCAGTTGCACTTCTGGGTCGAAGACTCGCCGCCTGCAAATCAGAAGGAGGCGCGTCTTCTGTAGCACCGCGGATCTCCTGCTCGTTCCTACTTCATCCACACTGCAGTACTGTAGTGGCGCTGCTGTTCCGTCCACACCGGCAATGCCGATATTTCACTTGTACTGCGATACCGACGGACGACTACACTGCGAAACCGATCATTTCTTCAGCCTCACGTGCCGGGAGGAGCAAGAGTCCCAGCAGAAACAGGCGCGGCGTGGCGCTGACAGAAACCCGAGACTTTAGAAACATTAGTCTTTTGCTTCAAACACGAACTGTTACAACGTATAGTACCACAGACTGGCCAGGAGATCGAATGGTGCGATTTAGACCTTTCCATACAGTAAGATTCTGATCCAAGGACAAGGTGTACCGTTCGACATAGGGATGGGTTCAAAGGAACACAAAACGATTTTTAAGTTTCAAATGTGAAGATAGCGTCAAGAAACCGCACCTGTAAAGCCTGACAGACAGATTGCTGGCTTCAAAAAAAGAAACATTTCTAGGCCAAATCACAACAAACCCCAGGGAGTGTTACATCACTGGTGACACGGGGCTAATACTTCAACATAGGACGATAAAAACAGAAGCAAACGTTAGCGGTCCTCACGACTCGATCCCCGAGTCAGGTCGGTGAAGCAATACGCAACAGAGCACTCTCTCGTCACGACAACACGCCGGACGCAAGATTCTCCACGAGCGCTTATGAAACTTTAAACAGGGACACAGAGATGGTCTCCAGCCTCAACTCGCAACCCTCGTCAGGGACACGACTGTCATGCGTTTTCAACGTCACTGCCTGATCATGATGACACTGAGCATTTTGAACATTGATGATTTTATCATTCCTAACGCAGCAGTGCATTTAAAGCGGTGTGCCAGCTGGGGCATCTATCATGTCCATGTGAGCAAACAGTGGCCAATACTGAAGGATCAGACCCACACAGAGTTAAATAACAATGGTAAAAGATGAAATTCTATCTTGATGAAAACGAAAACTACTCTTTAAACAATGACTTTATCCTGACGATGAAAATGTTGAAATAAGGTAAAAGAAAGGTTGTTTAGGAGAGGTTCTAACAAAAGCCTTTCGACAGGTTAAAGACAGTTAAACCGAGCTGCGCAAGGTTGGTGTGTGGGCCTGTGTATTTCGAGGCGGGTGGAAAAGAATGTAGGCCTAAGTTCAACCAATGTTCTCCCAAGTAGCCTAAAATCTTAGCTGCCAGTCCTCCAGCAGGTCACATGACTGTGTCCAACCAGTCTTTCAAACTGAAATTAGGAATCACTGACACTAACAGTCAGGTTACCAAAACACAAATGCACGAATGTAACAAGATGAGTCATACATTCAGCGCTTTGCCCTTTCCCACTTCACAGCAAGGGGCATAACATGAAAGAAACATGACACACACAGAGGTCCTAATCTGTCCTGTTACAACACACCTCGCTCCCCCATGAAAAGATTCCATTGTGACATTCTAAACTGCTGAGAGAGAATGAGAGGGAGAGAACGAGAAAGAGAGAGAGGGAGGGTGGGAGCGAGGGAGAGAGAGAAAGGGAGGGAGGGAGGGAGGGAGGGGGCTTTTGGGTTAATGCATCTCCGCGGCTTAGATTACCGCCCTCTCTGCTGAGTTTGTCTCCTCCTGCATCCCTTAGGCAAAGTCATGGCTGTGTTCTGACCACAGGCCCCGTGGGTGTACTGTCTGGAAGAAGACAGTGACAAGAATGTGTGTGTGTGTGAGTGTGTGTGTGTGTATAAAGGAATGAGGGTGTGAACACATGCCAGGAGCCCTGCTACCTGAGCTACGGTTCTGCCCTCTAACTGCTTATTCTTATCCAGGTCCAGTGGAGACACTTTGCAAACCTGCTAAAAATATAAGCTTGTACTCCAGAGAAGAGAGAAGCCCACACTCTCCACACTGGCTTTAGCTCCCAGTGTCTGGCCATTCTTCATGAAGCACCATTCTGTCAGAGACAGCAAGGTCTGCTAAAATTGCATTTCTTAAAAAAAAAGAGAGAAGCCTGGTACAGTTCGTCTGCACTCACGCGGTGTTCCTGCTTTTAGGTGATACGTGCTCTTCTCCTTTGTCTGCTGTGGTTGTTGCAGTGCAGTTTGTCTTCAGTAAACCCATCTGTAGCCCCGGCCAAGGGGTAAACCGGCACTCGCGCACCAAGATCGATACCTGCACTGTTTGGCTTTTCCTCTGTAACCTCGTGCACCTGACACACTGACATCAATTCCCTGTGAGAGATGACAAAATCCTGCCATGTGCCATCTATCTCTCTCCCGGCCTGGTAAGAGACCTTTCAGTGTAATAGGCTCTAATAGTCTCTCTGCTTGAGTGGCAAATTTCTCTTCCCAAGGAGGATTCAGCGGAGATGCTTGCTGGTCACCCGGGGACTATTCATATATAAACTCAGCACGGGGACATGAAGCATCGCTGGGAGCCCCCAGGACCGTCTGTCTGAAGCTCTGGCAACAAATCCCCCATCTTTTTCAGCGGTGTAAAAAGAGGAATTATAAAGCCTAGCATTGTGAGGAGATGCTGTTATCATGCGTGGAGAATACAGATGTGAGGACATTTTGCCTTCCTCAGCAAGGTGAAGAACCGCCTCTTGCCTTGTGGTGGCAGGAGACTCAATTCAATCTTGCATTCACCAGTGGAGTGTGTGACTGCCTTCGTCTCCGCAGCTCACCACAGTAACTAATGTTGGTGGATGGGTCAGTGAGGAAACTCCACAGCTGAAGAGATCTCCGCTGGAAAAAAAGAACTGGAGAGATCCAGCTGGAGAGCAGTTAACGCAGCAGCGCTGACGGCCAAGGTGATGGCCAAACGACTAGAAAGGAGGCGTTGTTCGTGTTAATGGACAAGTTGATCGGGGGTGTTTTAGTGGAGGCAGGCCTGTTCCACTTCTTCCCACATGAGTAACTGCTTCGCACCTCCACATCTTTGTAATGCTAATCATTACCACGTCAGATAATCACACAGCGTTTGCAAAGCAGTACATGGATTATTCAGCTTTCTGTCAAAACCTTGATGCACTCTCACTTTGACCGCAGGGTCATAAAGTGGATTTTCTTTTGCTTAGTGTCAGGTTGATGATGTTACAGCATGACCTGAAGTGTTACTTCTTATATTAGGTGTGACGAGATGACCCATGGGATGTAGATGGTTGAGCTACAGTTGACCTTGGTCAGAATGTGGCATGTGTAACCTTTCCATTAGGAATGTGTGCGATCATTTTTATGTTATTTTGGTTATTTTTTTGTTAGTCTACCTCATAAAATACCTCAAAAAATGTTGTTATACCTATTTATTATTATATTCAGTAATAATTATCTCACTTATGAAAGCTCTGATTCTGCTAATTTACTAAGCTTCCTGTCCATTTACTGTGAAACAAAACAGAAACCAATTTTAAATGGAACTACCCCTAAAAATCAGGGTTGATGCATTGTTTTAGTTATTCATATTGGCAAGGCTTTGTAAAATGATCTTAATGACTTTCGGAGTACCACAGTGAGTGGTTATTAGCACTTGCTAACACATTAGTACAGCACAATGTGTCAAATCAATAATAATTAGGGGATGAAAGTTAATTCTTTTTTTTATGGTTCCTCCTTGCGCAGTTTCATTAAGGGTTTGTTGCTGTCGACAGAAGCTTTTCTGGGCACCATTTATGAGTGGATTGTCTTTGAAGTAGCAGGAATTCAGATCTAACATGATTTTTTGTAATTATCGATGACAAGAGGCAAGTTATGTTAAATCTCATCCAGATTGATTTTAGGGATTATATGGTAATAACTGCCAGGAAAGTTCATTTTTCCCCCCTTATTTTATCTGTATGCTAAAATGTCTTTCTCTTGCTTAAGAAAGATCTTTCTGCACCGACATGAGAAAGATCATTTAATTTTCTCTCTTTGTCTTCCTGTCTGAGAGCATGCACTCCGCTTCTGTGTCCTCATCAGTGTAGTTAACATAGATTTGTTTTTTTGCCAGCCTGATCTGCCCAGAGAATCAGGCTTCTGACCTGCTTTAAGTATGATGGGTCTGGAGTTTAAGACTCCCATCACAGGAGACACATCCTCTATTGAAGCAGGGTTAGATCATACACTTAAAGTGTCGGTACTAAAACTAGAAAACTGCTGACATTCTTTTATCCTAATATTACAATATGAAACCCCATTTTGTTCCCGTTTGGCTGTGAATTTCCACAGAAGCATCTCGTTTCTTTTTTTAACTGAAGGCTCTGTATGTTAAATAATGTGTTAATGAATTAACCAGTGAATGTCAAGTGCGTGCACAGACGTGTGCGTGTCCGTTCTCACAGGTGTTTAGCGTGTTTGGTTGAACTGCCCTGACAGTTCATGTAAACGTGCAAAGTTCATTCTGCATTTCTGAAAGCATCATACAAGATCAATAACTCTCCTGTTGTTGATGATGTTTTTATGGAAGTGCTTCCTCGTGCTTGCAGTATTGATTCCGTAGTCAATCTTCCTTCGCAGGGCCTCTTTCACGTCATCTTTGCCCTTAATAACTCCTTCATTACGGCCTCCTGAGTGATGGAGAAGACGGCGTGACGTTGGGGAAGCGTGTGTTGATCCAGGTCTGAATGCAGGCACTTCTGTTGTTCCAGAACCCTGGAAGGTTCTCTTGTATTTACAACTGTTATCTGTCTGTCTGTCTGGTTGTTACAAGTTTTGCTCTCAGTAACTGGTACAACAAATTGTGGTCAGCCTGAGTACATGTAGTTAGTTCTTAAAAACATCAATGCCATAACCCTTCCTGACCCAAACAAATTCATTCTCCTGGTTCTATTAACAAAATAATTCTGAGACAGATGTTTCTGAATGTGCATGGGCTCCTGCGGAGGTACCTACCAGTAAGGCCGTGGCTTAATTAAAATGTATTGATTGCCAGGTTCTTCCTTTATGCTGAGCAGGCTTAGGTACTTAATAAGTGCAAATGTTGTGTGGCTTTTCCAGCATGTACATAAATGGTCCTGCTGTGGTCGATGACCACGAGGGAAATTATCTCCAGTGAAAGCTGGAACTCGAGGCACCGTCTTGTTCATGGAGAGTTCAGGTACCTCTTTCTTCTAAGCTTTTCCTATATGAAGGGAGGTAATGGGTTTCTTGCAGTACACTGAGGTCAATATCAGCTTTACTGTGTCATTAGTGTAGAATTAAAGGACCCACGTGGTATGCAGTTATATGTGGAGATGTGGAGAACGTGCAGATGGCCTTTCTGTACACAATGCAAATGCCACTGCTACTAACGAATTGAATTACAAATCCCTGAGTCTTGCATGGAAGCTTAGCTGCCAGTCTCCCTCGAGCACACAGGAAGCACCTGAGTGCTGTCTGCTATAAATAACCCAAGTGTCCCTTGAGTGACCATTAAAACAGCCTCTCCAAGAGTGCTGTAAGGACAGAGGCCAGAGATGAGACACAATGGAAAATCATTCTGGAACAAACGCATTTAGGTGCTCGTGGTTCTCAGAGAGACGGACAGACAGAAGGTCGAAGGTACCACATGCTGCCAGTTTGCTGTAGAGAAGCTTCACCAATTTTTACCCAAATGACCTATTGCCTCCTGCATGGTAATTTGTGCCTGGAAGCACTTCCATATTATGGTGTGACAGACAGAATCTGCAGGTATGGAGTGTGAGCTGTACACAAAGCACGTTCCAGATTTATTGTTTACGACCTGCTCCTCTCGTCACCCCCCTGCATGCTGCTTCTGTCTGCTCACCAATTAATGTTCTCATCTGTTTCCAAATGGCCATGGAATGCAGCATTAAGATTAACTGTGTGCAACAGCTCAGCCTGAGGAAGAGACTCCTTATCTACTAAGAAAATTATGGAACAATCTAATATCGACTATATTAAAGTAATAATATTAAAGTAATAATATTGTTGGAGATTTAGATACAAGACCATATTTCATTGGACGTGTACTCAGTGCTGCTTTGAGTTGATCATGAATCGAGAAGCAGAGGAAGCCAGGAGTGAATGAAGCGGTGAGAATGCACACGGAGGTACTGCTGGGGCTGCTGAGCTTACAGCTGAAGACGGAGAAAGAAAGAATTGAATAATTAAAAGGAAACTTCTGCAGAACGATCCTTGCTGATCCACTGTAGGAGGCTCCCCTCCTGACCCTCACCATCTTTATCCTTTCTCAATAATCACTCCCTTCTTTATTCTGTCCCTCAGTTTTTCTCTCTCTCTCTTTCTCTATCTCACTCTCTCTCTCTCTCTCTCTCTCTCTCTTGCTGTGCTCTTAATGAATATTTATGTGATGACTAACCATTGGGTACCTACTTCTCTAAAGAGAATCTTATATTCCCATGATTTGAGTCAGGGCGTCAAGAAAGTTTGCTAGTGTGCTGGTGAGCCTGGAGTGTCACATAGCTCACTGTTTAATTCCTGCTGTCAATCAGACCGTTGCCAGGGCCGCTGCCAGGGCCATAGTGCGCTCAGGACTCCAGTTCAGGATGACCGCTAGTGACATGCGTGTCAACGGGATTAGTGAAGAATGATCTTAGCCATCCAACGGCTGAACCTGGAGTTCATCAGTCATCTCCACACAGATCCAGAAGAGGAAAGACAGGATCAGAGAGAGAGAGAGAGAGAGAGAGAGAGAGAGGGAGTGAGAGCAAGATAGATAGACTGTGAGAGAGACAGGGACGATGAAGGAGAGCGAGGGATTCCGTCTGTAAACGTTTCCTTCCCAGAGGCAAGGGAAAAGAACACAAAAGTGCAGAAAGCTTGGGTGTGTGTGGCAGCTCACTGGGCCATACACAGCGGAGCAATGAGGCCTGTAATTGGTCAGGCACACTTCAGGGCCTAGAGGCGGGGCTTACGTATGGGTGAGTGGGCGGGGCTAGGACGAGCAAAGTTGGTGCATCCTACATTACTGCAAAAGTGCTGGAGACCTGCCACATGTCCTATAGTGGAATGGCGCTGAGCTCAGTGAGGGAGGATAACTGTGGCACACAACACTGTCTCTCTCTCACACAGGACAAGTAGTGGATCTGCAGTCAGTGTTTTATTACTATTAAACTTTACAATGTTTTTTTTTCAGTTATTTAACTGGGGCATTAATTGGACATTTAGATCAGATGTTAATATGTTGGGGAAAATAACCGCATGCATAAATCCTTTTTCAAAACTTGCATAATTCACATTAAATTACACAAATACTCAGTATTCAAAACACCTTCTCAAGGATGACCTGTTTGATGCTGGTGTAGCCTGAGCTGGTGTAGACTGGGCTGGGGTAGACTGGGCTGGTGTAGACTGGGCTGGTGTAGCCTGAGCTGGTGTAGCCTGAGCTGGTGTAGACTGGGCTGGTATAGACTGGGCAGGTGTAGACTAGGCTGGTGTAGACTGGTGTAGATCAGACACGAGTATGGGCGATAAGGAAGAACATTTTGGGTGGGGTCATCTTGCATACCATCACCTAAATCAATTATTAGCACAGCATCAGGTCTTTACATCATAGCAAAATTCACGCTGAGATGTATATTACTGAAGGTAAAAGCATAGTGCCATAGTGCCATAGTGTCATAGTGCCATAGTGCCATAGTGCCATTTATTCTCCTTTATTCTTAGGCCCCTGATCCCTGTTTATATGTTGATGGATGGATCCATTATCCAAAATGTCCACCATCTGTGGGTGGCGTTTAAGTTGGTATCCAGGGCACCAAGAGGGTTTTGTGTTTTATAAACCGCTCCAGATGGCTGCAGGATGAAAGCCTTTGCACCAGTGCCACTGTCTCTCCACGTTGTTTGAACTGGCAGTAAGGAAGTTGGCCAAGCTGAGAGAACATTAGTTTATCAGTTACTGTGTAGCAGCACCTCTGTCATGGTTAACAAACCGCTGAATCCAACACCAGCGCGTAGCTCAGAGCAGGTGTCTGTTTGCAGTGTCTGTCCCGGGCCACGCTAAATGTGCTGCTGTAATCTCAGAGCCATTATAAATAACTGTACCTGCCCCCAGACAGGAGCAGTGCTCTTAATTAAATAGCCCAAAGCATTTAAACGGTGCTTACAGCAGATATAATATGCTACTGCACTTCCCGACCAGCTGCCAAGGACCTGAGGTGTCTTACTGCTGAAGTACAAGACGAGACCTCGGATTCAGAGGGAAAGCAAAGCTGGGAGCAGCCACCTCCCAGGACAACTGTGTGAACAGCATGCTTGGCTCTGATAGGCTAATTTATCATAGCCCTGTTGCCAGGGCAACCCTGCTTCTTTTGGAGTCATGTGATTGGGGCAGTTTTCCGGAGCCTAGTTGTGAGTGACTTTGGGTTTAAGAGAAGCTTCCTGTGCTCTAGCAGAGATTATAGAGGAGGAGAAGGAAGACTGACACTCTTCATGACAATCGCAGTCTGATGATGGCCAGCTGCAGTCAGACAAAGCCACCCAGTCGTTCAGATCTGTTGTGATTAGTTGCACAAAATACTCATGCTTCCTCTTTATTGTAAGTATCAAAAGAGGTTCGGTGTTGAATGAGTGGCGTGTGTGTGTGTGTGCGTGTGTGTGTGTGTGTGTGTGTGTGTTTGCCTATCTGCTGCAGATGAATTTAAATGATGCTGAAGAGAGCACCATCACCGAGTAACACTTTCTCTTTGTGACACATTGGCCAGTTGCCGTGACGATGCTTGGGGCTGCCTTGGCGGTGGAGGGGAGGGTGGAGAAAGCCCAGCTCCAGCCAAAACTCCAACAGATCTGAGCTCCAGAACACACACTGCACTCATTTGCTGGAACCTTCCACGGTTTATATTTTAGAGGGGTTCCACAATAGTAAAAGCACAGCAGTGATGAGTACGATTTCACTCCTGGTCTTTGTCATCTTCCTGATGAACTACCCCTGACCCTCATCTCTGCACCACCACCCCACCCCCACCCACCCACCCCCGTTGATTTTGCTGTTTTCTTTGACGGTTTTGAGACAGATTAGTTGGAGTATTGGAATATCTCCAGCTCTCCACATGTAGTTATAGTCGATCAATAAAGATTCTGCATAACGAACTCATAACATAATGGTGTTGTTTATTATCAGGCTGTGTGGAAGAGATTACTGTCTGTAATATTTGGCAGGGCCATCTCATGTTAACACGTGCTGTCTGCACCACTGGTGCAGGTGAGCGTCTAAACACCACACCTCTTCCTCCACTAAGCAACTCAGTAGGTTTGTAACCCTCTTTGACCTTAAGACATACTGAAGTGCGACTCACAGAAGCAGCCAGCACTTCCCTCAGTAAGTAGAATCCAAAGGGTCATCAAGGAGCCTCAAAGAGAATTATTCATTTCTGTTTCCAAACCAGCCCACGGTGAGAGACAGGAGTTGGTGCTCAGGCTGGATAGCCTTGGGCACAGATGAGCTGACTTTACCAATGCAAATCTCGGCCAAGTTGTGATAAGGTTTGGGGGGAAAAACGCCCTCTTGAACATCGGACTGCAAATGAATCCATTGATAAACAGCTTATTATTAAATCCATTATGTTTATCTTGTCCTGCTGGGTTGGTGTGTTGCTCTTCGGAGGGGTTATCACACACTTGCCAGTGTTAAATGAAAATAGAATTGTTAAAAGCAGATGGCAGAGTAGTGATTTCGAGTGGCTTGCTAATATATTGTCTCACATAGCCATCAAGTTGACCTAGCAGATTAGCAGGGTTTGGCCTAACGAGGAATGGAATTTAGTACCACCAGTTAGCAGGATAGAATTTGCATATTGATAAATGGTGCTGTGATATCATTTGTGTATTGATAAATAGTGGATGTTTTTTTTTCCCCTCATTTGTTGTTAAATATACTGGCGTATTTTACTGCACTACTTTGTTCAGAAGCCCCCAGTCTGAGGACAGTTTTATCTCCAGGGTTTTTTTTCATTTTAAGTTGATTCATTTGTGAGCTATTAAACAATTCTTTCTCATATGATTTTTGTTTAAAAATCCATAATTGTTAAAGTGTTAGAACTGCTGAATGAAGAAGTATTCTCTGAATGATAAAGCATTCTCTGAAGCAGAAATGCAAGATGAAGGACAGTGACACTGAAAGTAGAGCATGTTTTGACAGCACTGGTTAAGTCATACCTGAAAGTCACTTGACTGATTAGAGAAGCTTTGCAGTCTGTTTATGTTAAAGAGGTTTCCTGTTTTGACTGCCAGTGACAAACTCTGGTCGACAGATTACACATCCAGACCTGTTCACTGGTGGACGTCCAGACCTGTCCCCTGGTGGACGTCCAGACCTGTTCACTGGTAGACATCCAGACCTGTTCACTGGTGGACGTCCAGACCTGTTCACTGGTGGACGTCCAGACCTCTTCCCTTGCTGATGTCCAGACCTCTTCCCTTGCTGATGTCCAGACCTGTCCCCTGGTGGATGTTCAGACCTGTTCACTGGTAGACATCCAGACCTGTTCACTGGTGGACGTCCAGACCTGTTCACTGGTGGATGTCCAGACCTCTTCCCTTGCTGATGTCCAGACCTGTTCCCTGGTGGACGTCCAGACCTGTCCCCTGGTTGACATCCAGACCCGTCCTAATTGGGAAAAATTTTTCTGTTAATTTTCTATTCTATTAATTTTTCCTGTCCACAGAGAGTGAGCTGCACATTCTCATGTCTGAGACCAAGCGGGGCTAAAGCCCGGCGAACACAGAGCCTTTCTCTGCCTTCCTTTCCATGTAATACTGTGTATTTCTGGTGCTGTGTGCCTTCTGACCTGGCTGTGCCTTTACAAATGCATGCAGAGGTTTATTATGGTGAGAGTTCTTCTGATTATTCCTGGGTGAACGTGTTCATTGGGCCCAGATTATGTGAAAGATGCTCTGAACTGGCAGTTTATGCTGGGTTTATGGTGGCAACATTCATCAGTCTTCTCTGTCGTTGTAATCTGAGTTTACAATAGTCCAACATCTATCAGTTTACATGTAATCTGGGTTTACACTAGACCAACATTCATCAGTATACATGTAATCTGGGTTTATGTTGGTACAACATTCATTAGTCCTGTCTGTGAGGCCCTCTGGATATCAGAAGGTTTATGATGGAAGCTTGTATGGAAGAGTACGATCTGACAATGAGGTTGTTTTGTCTAGTGTGGGTTTAGTTTTGTCCAGTGTGGGTTTATTTTGTGTCTGGTGTGGGTTTAGTTTTGTCCAGAGTGGGTTTAGTTTTTGTCCGGTATGAGTTTAGTTTTGTCTGGTGTGGGTTTAGTTTTGTCCAGTGTGCTGCTCTTTAAGGAAGTGCTGGGCACTTTTGGATGCAGAAACCGAGATGTGTTGTCATTTTTGTCTGCACGCTACTGCAATAGATTCTGGGGTAGAGCTCGGCAGTCCGATCTGGGGTAGAGCTCGGCAGTCTGCTCTGGGGTAGGTCTCGGCAATCTGATCTGGGGTAGGTCTCAGCAGTCTGATTTGGGGTAGGTCTCAGCAGTCTGATCTGGGGTAAATCTGAAGTTCTGCAAACCTTTTCATGTTTGTGTGACATTTGATCTAAATATGTCCCTTTGGAATCGTATCAAAGCTTTTGTTGGATCTGTCTGGTCAGTGGTGATTTAAGCAGAGCACCAGCCTTCCACAGTCCTCTGTCTCCACACTGAGCACCAGCCTTCCACAGTCCTCTGTCTCCACACTGGCCTTTGAACAGCAGATGGGTGAAGATTAAGGGAAATCACAGGTTTGTTGTTTTTTATGAAAGTCCCGCCCAGCTTGTCACCAACGTTGTCCAATTAAGAGGCAGTGGGTGGCCGGCTGAAGGTTCCACCACAGCTCGTGACATTTCACTCCAGCTCAGGGAAAGAAAGAGAGGAGAGGAGAGGAGAACACACACAGAGGGAGAGAGAGAGAGATACACACACACACACACACACATACAGATTGAGAGAGAGAGAGACACACGCAGAGGGAGAGAGAGAGATACACACACACACACACACACACACACACAAATAGTGACACACACAGAGACACACACTCTCTTGTACAGACACAAACACACACACAGTCACACTGTACAAAGTAGAAATTAAGAATTAATTTCAGACCTGTTCATCACACTGTTTCTTATCAAAGTAACAAAGGCTGCTGTGTGTGGAGGATCCAGGCAGTGTAGTTCCATGTGCATGAACTGGCTCCTCTGTAGCCGCGTGAGTGACAGAGGACCTAATCACATTCAGTGGACGTGAAGTACAGGCAGGTCGCAGGCAGTGGTCTTCCAGCAGGAGCCGGTGGAGCTGAAACAAACACTCCACGCTGAGCTCTTCCTCCATCCAGGCATTCCTGCACTTGGACCGGTTGGAGGGAAATCACAGTCCGGACACACAGTCATGGATCTCCACTAATTTGTAGGCTCTCTTTCACCTCAGTTAATTAAAAGGAAGACAACACTGCGAAAGGATGCTCTTTAGGGTAAGAAAGGTTGGCTAGCGTTAGATGAAGAGCGAGATGAGGGTTGACATGCAGCCTCTTCAATTTCGCTCAACACGAATAGCTTTGGGGGAGCCATAATTATCTTCGGATGTGTCCATTAGGATGGAAGATGGAGTGTTAATATGATGTTATTATGCAGAAACGATGAAAACAGAAATGCCTTGGCTGTCAGAGGTCTTTGTACCGAGGCGTAAAAAGAGCAGGTTTGGTGAGCAGAGCTCCAGAGGTGTTTTACTGTGGGATGGAACCCAAAACTAAATTAATTGGAGTAATAGGTTCTGTATCACAAAATCAGTTACACAGGTTTGATAGTGACCCCCACCCCCACCCCCACCCCCCCGGAATAGAGCTGGGTGGAATCAATATGATGAAGCAGCGTGATTTTCATTTTCATTTATACTGAGCAGAAGCTGAGGGACTGGAGCCCTGTGTTATGAGGGCACCCGAGCCCTCGCACCCTTGTACCTTGCACCCTAGCTCTGTCACCCTCATCCCTCGCTCCCTCATCCCTCAGACACTTACTCTTTTACCCTCATCCCTCACTCCCTCATCTCTCAGACCCTTACTCTCTCACCCTCATGCCTCTCTGCCTCGTCCCTCAGACCCTTACTCTCTCATCCTCACTCTCACACCCTCAGTCCCCTCACTCTCATTGTAAACACCTATGTTCCGTCTTCCGGGGCGGGTGTCTGTCCAATGGGGGCGTGTCTCTGTCCAGCGGGGGCGGGGTCACAGGAGGTCAGAGATCATAGGAGACTGACATAGTCATGACTCTTCGTTCAGGTGTGAGTGACGTCATAATAGTGGCTTTGATCCACAAGCCAAATATGTACCATTTGCTTTTCTCAAGTCATATTTTCTCAGATACACGAGTGACAGGAGGAGGTGACATTAAACGCTCCTCACCTCCAGCATATCAATCGCAGAGACTCCGGGGCAGTGGAGAGTAGCAGATGATAAATGGGGGAGTCCCTGCTCTCTGAGAATGTCAGGAAAATGTCTATAGGAGGATCTACATCACTGGAGTGGCAGGAAGACCAGTGAGATCCAAGTGCAGCAGTAAAATGTGAGGTAGGAATTCTCAGGAGAGAGTGCTCAGGAGAGAGTGCTCAGGTGAGAGTGCCCAGGAGAGAGTGCCCAGGAAAGAGTGCTCAGGAGAGGTGAAAGCACATCGCACTCTTACTGAATTATGTTTATTATGTATATTATGTTTTTTGCCCAGAAGTCTTTGAATTAGACATTGACGTTGTCTTCATTATAATGTGCTATAATGTGCAAAGGCAGCCACTTTGCTGCTGTGCTCCTTCATTCCTGCTACTACTGTTCTGTTTATAGTACGTCATCTAATACTAATACTAATACTCACACTAATACTGATACTAATACTCATACTAATACTCACACTAATACTGATACTAATACTCTACTAATACACACACTAATACCGATACTAATACTTATACTAATGCTCATACTAATACCGATACTAATACTCATACTAATACTGATACTAACTGTTTCTCCAGCACTGGTGTACCCTTTGTTATCAGGAGATATTCTCTGCTCTGTCCGTCTCTCTGTCTCCTCCCCTTTGCCTGGCTTGGTTAATAAATGACCCAAACACAAAAGAGAGTGAGGAATCAAACCTCAGCAAGTGAAGGGTCAGGATGTCAGAGTGAGGATCAGACGCACGCTGGCAGGGGCTCCATTCAGCTTTTAGAAACATGTCAGAAGCTGCCAATCACACCGCACCGTGTGAATATGCTAATGAGGGTACAAATATGCTAATGAGGGTGCGGGGCCTCCTCGGTCTGCACTTCTCGTGGCACCTCTGGATTGACGGAATGCTTTGCTGCAGGTGAGGGCAGAGATCGACCGTCGTAATTATTTCACGCAGCCAGTGTGATACCCGGCGAGCCAAAACCTCTGAATTATAGCAGTGTGCATTTTTATGATGAAGGTAATACACAATCTCATTTCTGTTTTGAAGATGAAATATAAAACAGGCAGTGCACTGGCCAGGATTTATCATCAATAACAACAACAGAAAAAAAAAGAGAGAGAAGTTCTGACGAGGTCAGGCTCCGAGAGCGGAGGAACCTTCCGGCAAACGGCTGACTAATGCGGCCATGTCTGCACCTCAGCAGACCGGCTCCTGGCCGAAGGCATATCACTTTTTCTGTGGGCAGTAATACAAAAATAAGCGCTACGATGCCATTTGTCTCGGTTTCATGCAGTTTGAAATAGTTTTCTAGCATGTTCAAAGGTCAAATATTAAATCAGGGGATGGGAATTTTGTGCTCTGTACTATGAGGGCAGTGGTGGTGGGCAGTTTGGGCATTGTATCTGAAATAATCTGAAATAATTATGGTGTCACCTGTTAGACAGGTATGAACACATTTGAAACTGAATTATTTTTAAAAGAAACACTCTGCTTTACCTTCATAAGGTGTACTGCGTGGTGCGGTGGGATGAGTCTGAGCGGCGTGGGAGTTAGACGGGTGTGGTGAGATGAGTCTGAGCGGTGTGGGAGTTAGTCTGAGCGGTGTGGTGAGATGAGTCTGAGCGGCGTGGGAGTTAGATAGGTGTGTTGAGATGCATGCTCCATGCCTGACCTGCTTCTCAGTGGCCCGTGGACTTGCCTGTCTGTCTGTATGTGGACGTCAGAGGCATATGAAGAACACATCTCCCTGTAGTCTCTCTCACCTGGACAGCTGAACTCACTCGCAGCATAGAATCACATCTCTCACACCGGAGGAGATGGAGCTCCTGATACATATGTAATACTAACCTTAACTCCTGTGCCTTTCCGCAATAGGGAGCTGTTTCTCTCCTTCTCTCATTAAGGAAAGGAAAAAGGAGATGAGCCCTGGGATGGTATTGTTTCTCTATGCAGTGTTGCCTGGTTTAAATCCACGTGGAGCTGTTATGGCAGCAGGCACTGGCCCTGTGAAGTAGGGGTCATGTGTATTTTTGTAAAGAGCTCATCTTAGTGGTTTCACACTGAGTCCCCGCTCATCCAAGAGCCACTCCAGATGAATTTTCACATTTATTTAAGACGACTTTTCATTTCCACAGCAACAAACAACACCAGACAGCTGATGAGCAGCTACAGCCAGACCCAGTTCATCCTCCAATCTTCGACCAGCAAAATGGAGGGCAGGGCCTGTGAGATTCTGCTCCCTCAGTTCCTGCCTGGGCACGAGGAATGATGAATGCTGGGAAGCCTCTCCTGGAGGAGTTTCTGTTTTTACAGAGATTGTCAAGTGGTGTGGAGCTTTTTCTAATACTGCGTCCTGGGTTTAACCCCCAGCAAAAGACTACAGCTTGACCCCTAAATAAAATGTAGGAAAGGTGTTACACTCTGTCTCTCTCTCTCTCTTTCTGTCGCTCATGTTTTCTCTGTCTGTCTCTCTATCTTCCTCCCCTTCTCTAGCTGTCTGTTTCTTCCATGTTTCCTTGCACCTCTCCCACTTGTTCTCATTAACTTGTCATGGCTCGTCTGTGATTGAGTGGATGGAGTGGGCGGAGGGAGGGGTGGGGCTAACGGCATTGCCAGACTAAGTCTTTCCTCACTGGCGTGGCCATGAACCACGGTAGCTCCGCCCCCTGCCGTGCCCTCTTCACGCCCCCACACAGTTTAGGATAGTGGGAGGTGCCGAGTGACGTTGACGGTCGTTTAAAGGATCATGTCAGCTTTGTGCTTTATTAAAGATATTTGTTTTGATCCAGATTTGTAAAAGTTCATTCATTCATTCCGATGGACATGGACCACCAACCATGTTGTGACTTTTTTTTTTTTCTTTTGTAATTTATTTTCCATCAGTCTCACTTGCCCTCTGATGGCCTTAATATGGTGTATGTGATGGGATGTGATTGTGTATGTGATTGTGTATGTGATGGGATGTGATTGTGTATGTGATGGGATGTGAT
>JAOXYF010000027.1:7196766-7225330 GCA_028565775.1 Sternarchorhynchus goeldii | reverse complement strand
CCCCCCCCCCCCCCCCCCCCCCCCCCCCCCCCCCCCCCCCCCCCCCCCCCCCCCCCCCCCCCCCCCCCCCCGCAGTGGTTCAGCTGTGCACCCCAAAGGAAGAGGGCAAACAGAGGCCTACTTAGATCTGTCTGTGCATTTTGAAATGTGAAGGGTTTTTTTTCCAGGCATTTAATTCGATTCATAAGTAGTTATACAGCTAAACATATGGGTCTGTTCATAGACAGAAATGAGAAATTTCAGAATAAAAAATAAACTTTTGGTATAACTCAAAAGTACAACTATTGTTGTAAGCTTTTAAAAACAATTAAAATCTTGTGTAAGGACGCAAAAAGTGTTATAATTTTCTGAAAATAATAATAACTCGTGCATGACTAACCTTTCACATTTTACTGTGCAACGACTGTGAATAATCAACTTTTTTTCATTCAGTGTGTGAAAACAGCAGGCTATTTTAGAGTTGTTGTTTTTTTTTTAGCAAGAAGAGCACTAAAGTGTGTGTGTGTGTGTGTGTGTGTGTGTGTGCATGTGTATGTGTGTGAGTGTCTGTGTGTGTATCTCAAGGGGGTTGGTGAGATAAGAGAACATGCTTTATGCTAAACAGAGCATTTCTACACAGTGTGCAGGCTGGACTCGTGACATCAACAACAAAACAGAGTGAAACCAGGCGCACAACCAGAAGAACACCGAAACGGGCAAACAGGGTGCACGTCTCCCTCTGCCACTTCAGGTTCTGACCCACTTTCCAGTCAAATAATCAACATTATTCATTTCCTGTTTTTAATTCAAGCATTCCCACAACCAGGAGATGAGGGGGGAAAAAATAAAGAAAAAAAAACAAAACCCAATACCCCCTTATCTGTTCTTTCATTTAGGGGTTGAGACATATCTGCCTTTTAATGCCAAAGTATGTATTGCATGCTATGTACAACAGGCCCGTGCTACCCAGAGCTACTGGGCGCACACTGATGCCAGCGGTTCAGGCCGTGGCAGAGGGGCAGGAGCGCTCTTGTGAGGACGACGCGTGGTGCTGGTAAGCCAACCACGTGAGCACTTCCCCTGCCTCTGCTTAATTCTCAGGGTCATTTGTGTTGGTCACTTACAGCGCTCTAGCTCTGGAGCTTGCGCCCAGTCTTGTAGAGACAATAACTTCATTTGTAAAACAGAAAATGCTGTTATGGATGGAGAAAGAGATAGATAATAGATAGATAGAGAGAGAGAGCGAGAGAGAGAGAGAGAGAGAGAGAGTGAGTGTGAAACAACCTTTAAATGTTCAGATTCTCTTAAGAACCAGATGTGTCTGGATTTGGATTCAAGAGCGCCCTTCATTTTTAAGGCTCCCCAGTGTCTTCCAGTGTCTCATCCATCTACTGTGACACTCCCTGTGCTAGTGAATGTGTTCTAAGTGCACATGGACTGTGTTTGGTTGTTTCAGGGATTGTGTTGAAGTTACACTCTGTCTGCAAACTGCCGGGTAATGGACTCATGGCAGATGCCTCAGTTTGTCCCATCAGGTCGCCAAGGAAACCAGACTTGGTGTCTGTGTTTATACGGGTTGTATGAGTGTGTGTGAGTATATATTTTTTATCAGAAAAAGGAGATTGAGACAAGCTTTCTTTAAATACAGTGGCTATGATTTATGCCATTTAGAATTTGATTAGCTAACAGTGAACTGTTGAAGGTTCACACTCTAAGCGTTTGTCACTGAAGATGTTTGCAATGGTGTGTAAATACCAAAAAGATTCTCTCAGTGGTCAGCACGCCCTTTCCTTTCAAAGAGCACAGGAAAGATGAATTGCATGTCTTCTGTACACTATACCAGATGTAAATACAGCAAGTAGCTGCCAGGTTTGGTCAATTTGGTTTAATTTAGTGTGTTGTAGTGTACCACAGCATCCCATGTATGTCGTCGTTTTAGGGGATTATGTGGCTACTGCAGTCCCGTATGAGTATGTTGTCTTCTTGTGGGAGTACAACACTGCACCCACACAGGTCAGCTCTCTCCTTCTCCTTACACTTGCTTTAATACTGAGAACCACACCGGTGCTCTCTCCCGTATGAATTCTTAAACCACACGATTATCTTTGTCTGTAATTGCACTTTCCCCTGGCCTAATAGCACTGCCGCAGGAGAAAGCCGAGCAAAAAGAACACAAAGGACAGTTAATTTGTGATTTCCTCTGCTCATTCGGAGGCAAATTAAGTGTCAAACAGCTAATATGAAGCATATTTCATTTTATGAGCTTTTAATTTAATTCCGTCTGCTCATATCTGGGCTGTTAGCGACGGTTAGCGAGCTACGCTAGCGGCCGCCGCTCAAACCAAAGGGGCAATAAATAAACATGTTTCAATTAAAGTCTTCCAAAATAATAATACGGGACTCGGCTAACTATTCCTCGCCGACAAGCAAATCAGCAGAGGGCGAGGAAAATGAGATGGTTATTACCGTTGTGACTTTTTTTCTGTCTCTCTTTTTTGTGGGGTAGCGGTTGATGCCCACTCGTGGCTGAGGCGTGCTGGCTAGATTGATAGCACAGCCGCGAGGTAAAAGCGCCTGTAATTACAGGCTGTAATGAGGGGCTGCATGGGGAAGTACCGCAATAATATCCCGCCTGTGCTTAGGCATATATTTAAGAGCGCTAATAACGATTAATTCTGTTCACCGAGGAGAACTTGTCTTAAAACAATTCAATTTTTCTTTCTTAACCTCTACACCCCCGGCTCCATCAATCCCGAATGCACCTCCATGTTTTCACGCGCGCCCGAGTGCGCGCACACACACACACACACTCATGCACGCAAACCCCCACGCGCACGCGCGCACACGCACACACACACACACACACACACACACACACACACACACACACACACAAAGCTCAGTACAACTGCAACTGTATTGCAGAACTTGATAAAACCAAACAGAAACATGTTAATCATCCTAAACTATAATCTCTAAACTCATGTTTTGACCTTTTCCTTCTTTTATGTACTTAGAATTTGAAAATGTCAGCAATGACGCTCTCTTGACAGCAAGCGTCAGACATGCTGGTGTAGGTTTTGACAGAGCGAAATACAATTTCTGCCCACCCTTACAGCTCCGTGGCTGTCAATGGTAATCAATACAACATTGAAAAGAGGTTACTGAAACGACAGGTTTCTGTCAACTGCATCAGAATTTCAAAACTAAACATTAAAAAAAGAGTAGACTATCAGAGGAGGACATTTTGTTGTGTTCTAAAGCGCAACGTAGGTCCTCAGTTATACTACACGGAACTTTTTATCTTACACATTTAACTTTTGGGGGGAGGAAAGGACGTTTAAGCGGCAGAAAGGGTACTTATTCATGTCTGAACCGTTTTTCCATAGCCAGACCATGTTTCACTCAGAAAGACGACGGCACGTTCTACAGTATAATCATACTTATTAGAGCTATTGCTTCTAATATCATAGACTCTGGAATCATAATGACAAATCGTATACAACCCCTGCTTATTAGGTGCAGAATAAGAAGGACCAGGTACAGAGGAGGCTTTTACATTACATGCTTTGACTGATACGAAGAGTTAAGCGGTGGATAAGGACCCAGTGTCGACTAACAGCAGCCCGATCGTTTATACTTAAAGTAAACCCAGTAAACAGACACAGTAACTACATCCAGGCCATTGAAAAAGAGCGCATGCCATATGGCTACACAATATTAGCGATAGCGGACGCTATCATCACTCTTTGTCATATTCATACGTTCTGTGTGAATACTGGATGATGAATATCTCATACGCTGTTAAGCAGGTACATTTAGGCGTGTCTAGCCACTTACAGGCATGTGGGGCGAGGCGAGCGCGCGACGCAGATAAAGCAAGAGGGGTGTCTGCCGCGGCACACGACTTCACCTTTAATTTAATTCACCTGCTCCGTCGCCCCCTCTCTCTCTGTCTCTGTCTCTCTTTCTCTCTAACCTTTGCCCTGGCTCTCTTCTCCTCGCCGCCGCTTGATAAAGCGTGGCGGATCGTGCATCTGAGTCTTGTTTGAGCCGCGTGTTGGCCCATTATCTTCGCATAAGCTAAATGCTAAATTATATTTGCCATTTTGTTTGCACTGACACGGGACATCAATCAAGGCACCGGGAGCGCCCCCCCCTCTCTCTCTCTCTCTCTCTCTCTCTCACGCCTCTCTTTAGCACGGGGGTTAGAGCGCGGGAGATGACATAAAAAATTCATTACTCTTAGCAGTATTACTGCACAAGAGAGATATGACTTCAGAATACGGAGGGAGAGAGAGGAGTGAGGCACAAGAGCAAAAGAGCAAGGGAATGAAGAGGGTGGAGGATATAATGATGAAGAATATCAAACATAATACAGCCCAAGTAGCTGCCCCAACCAATTTGTAGCCCATAGAGCCATGATCACTTCCTTCCTGTTAGATATGGAGTGAGAAAGGGAGAGAACAGCATAAAACACAGCATGAACACAAACACGCAGCGCCAGAAACACAATATAGCTAGGGTTAAGAGTACAATGAAAGAAGGGATTAAAATAATGAAATAGTAAATGAAAGAAGGGGGAAAAAATAACTGGATGGAAGAAAGCAATGTGTTGATGAGGAGCCGGGGAAGTTCCTGCATCTGCAGGGATTGGTTAAAATGAAGGACCACACCAAACCTGTCTAGGTGACAGGATACGCACACACACCAACACTTTCCTTTAATCTATACTTTTATTCTGGCTTTCAAAGAGAAAAGACAAAGGTTATAAGAATCTTTTCTATGGGTGCAGAAAACACCAAGGAAATAAAACGATTACTTTAGATTGTTTAATAGCTGTGTACAATGTCATTGTATGAATCTCATAATTGTGTGTGTGTGTGTGTGTGTGTGTGTGTGTGTGTGTGTGTGTGTGTATATGTGTGTGTGTGTGTGTGTGTGTGTGTGTGTGTGTGTGTGCGCAACTACGTGTGTGTGTGGGAGTCGGTGAACGTGTGTGTGCATGCATGAGCGAGTGTGTGTGCGTGCGAGTGTGAGCACTTGCTGAACAGCTGTAGTGAGAGGGCGATTGCTCTGTGCGCTATGACAGCGCTTGATCAGTGCGCTTAGGGGGAATCACACGCGAGCGGGCCGTGCCGTCTCCCTGCGTGCGCCGCTGACGTGCTCATTTGCGTGCTCTCTGACACGTGTTGACATGACGGCGAACGGAGCTCCGCCATGTCCCCTGCCTCCACCCGCTCTCCACCCC
Organism: Sternarchorhynchus goeldii; assembly: GCA_028565775.1. Lineage (NCBI taxonomy): Eukaryota > Metazoa > Chordata > Actinopteri > Gymnotiformes > Apteronotidae > Sternarchorhynchus > Sternarchorhynchus goeldii. The sequence goes on along the minus strand of JAOXYF010000027.1, from coordinate 7,220,100 downwards.
CCCCCCCCCAATCCCACCGGCCTTTGATTTCTGACACCTGGGGAGACGATGGAACTTGCCTCAGAGCAGTCACATCACACCCTACGGGATACACGGCTCACACATCACCTGATACGTGCTACTCCCACACACACACACACACACACACACAATACGTGCAACTTACATGTAACTTCTGCTTTAGCAGCCACCTTTCACAAACACTGATCATTTCAAACAAATCCTGTACAAAGCAGCCATTCTGCTCTTTAATCATGTACCTCTTTGCATTTAAAACACAGTACTGCACAGCTGTGAATTAGCTGAGATGCCTTGATAGGAATAAAGGCAGTAGGGACTGCTGGGATTGGAGTGATGACTGTTAAACACTGTGGGCCACGTATGGTGTGAACATGGTGTGCATGTAGTGGGTTTGGACTGGTGAGTGTGAGCACCATAGTGTGTGTGTGTGTGTGTGTGTGAGAGTGTGTGTGTGTGAGTGTGTATAGTTTTTGTGTATAGTGTATAATTGCTTTTTCAATACTGTTATTAAATTAAATCAAACACCCTGGTAACAGGACAAATTATCTAAACTATTCTTCATGTTTTCTTTTTGTTTATAAATTGTGACCAAAAGGGTGTTGTGTCTTTTATTGTAATTAATTATATTTATTCAAAATTGCTAAAATATTAAAATTCTCACAACAAATGAACCCTAACATTTTCACGTTGATAATGCTGATCATATTAGATGACACATCCGTGGGTGATTTTGTATGTGTGCACGTGTGAATGCACGTGTGTGTCTGCTCACATCAATAGTTCTCACACTGATGCTTTTTACTCACACAGTAGTAGTGGGAGCCACTGGGAGTGTGTGTGTGTGTGTGTGTGTGTGTGTGTGTGTGTGTGTGTGTGTGTGTGTGTGTGTGTGTTGGCACTTACACATGGAGGGGTGGCACCGGTGATGGCTCGTAGATGTACCTTCCTTGCGTGTGCCTGTCGTCAATGGGTACAGGAGGGTGAAACCCAGGAAAAAACTGAGCTGGTGCTACAAGAGGAGAAAGAACATGTCAGAGTCACTCAGCAGTCCAGATTTCATTTAGTCACCATACACCACTAATTACCACTCTTCACATTTACAGCACAGCAAACGGCTGGAACGATGTGAGATCGCCTAGGTTTAAGAATCTGCCTCTTCCATTAAGAACCTTACAAGCTGCAAACAGCTTTTGAAAAAAAATCCTGCCTAGAGGTGAAATCTTTTTGCATTTGGTTAAAATTGGTTGGATGTTCAGACATGTGCATCCTTGCATTTTAAGATCTGCGCAATGAAATTGGCTGATTCATTCGATCCAAACGGAGGTGAAAGCTGTGATTCGTCACGAGTTCTGGCAGGAAGTGGGAGGGCTCCATAAATCCCCCAGATAAGACATCAAAAAATAATACGCTGGCATGAAATCAGCTTTGGAGTTCAATCTTTGCTTAAACTCCCAACAGGAACGAAAGAAAAACAAAACAGCTACTCATATAGCAAAAGAGCCTGAGTGGAGCATTTGAAGGCTGAACTATGTTGGCCTCGGTACCAACCAAGGAAAAGTCCCAGGAACAGCGTTAGAAACAGCCCTGGGAACAGCCCCAGGAACAGTCCCAGAAACAGCCCCAGGAACAGTCCCAGAAACAGCCCTGGGAACAGCCCCAGGAACAGTCCCAGAAACAGCCCCAAGAACAGTCCCAGGAACAGTCCTACGGACAGTCCCAGGAACAGCCCCAGGAATAGTCCCAGGAACAGTCCAAGGAACAGCCCCAAGAACAGTCCCACGAATAGTCCTGGGAGCAGTTTTTCCAAAAGCACAAAACTCAACAGACTCTCGACTAGTTAAGACCTGGTCCTGGGAACCCTGTACATTTTTTCCCCTACTTGAACACACCTGAGTCCAATCAGCATTTAATTATCTAGCCATTCGTGGTCCGAGTCAGGTGTGTGAAATATGTTTGGGATAAGGGGCCTCAGGGCTGATGATTGCTGGGTTATGACAGTCTTCATACTGCAGTGGGAAACTAGGCCTCGATCTGTTTTATGGCACAAGGATACATGATGCCACAGCCACATGTGGAACAGACTTTAAAGGCAAGTCACTGAGATCTAAAAGAAGAGAAAGAGAAAAAAGAGAGGAGATAAAAACCGAAGAATGAAAGAGAGACGGGGAAAGAGAAAAGAGCAAGAAGGGGAAAAAAAGGGAGGAAGGGAGAAAACATCTTCCTTGAATTCACATCTGGGCTCTGTACACTGAGGTCATATACCTTCCAGGGACAGTCACTGCCCCTCTGCTCGGTTCAAACCCTGTCCTGCAGTCGCTGCCATGTGCAGCGCTATGCCAGTCATTAAACGCTGCTTCCTGTCATTGTTCCTTTCACTATAGTGCTACTTAGCATCTACCCATTTTACGCAATGCATGGCTTCCCATTTGCCCAGTTCCCTGGAAGGGGCGAGGACTATGAGCTGGGTCTCCACACACACACACACACACACACACACACACACACACACACACACACACACACACACACACACACACACACACACGCCATGGTACAATGATAGAGTGTAGTCCCAGTTTTCATAGGCACAGACATAACAAACAACTCCCTGTATGTAGATAATAGAAGGGGATGTGGTAGACTCATGGAGGGCTCGCTGGAGAAGGTGAAGAGGACCCCATGTCCTCATGGATTGTAGGCTCAGTTGTATATATCTTCATAAACGTAGTTTAAATGTAGACCAGCTCTGTTACCTTTTGCCTGTTTAGAGAATATACCCCCTCCAACACACATGGATGACAACTCTCTCCTCATAATGTACTGTTAATGTCTTTTTTACCAAGTCTGCTGTGCTCCTTCTCTCTCACTCTGCATCACTCAACGATGATTTTATTCTTAGTTTCTCTCCTCCTCTCTTTCCATCCACTCATTCTCATGATGTTTCTTTTATTTTACTTCTCTGTGTTTACTATGCTCTTCTTTTGCATCCCCTTCAAATAACAGTCTCTACCCCCCTCTCTCTCTCTTCATCACTCTCTCATTCTCTCTTTACCTCTCTCTCTCTCTCTCTCATCGCAGCCTTTCATTTGAATGTGACTCTGAAGTTTACATTGCTGAGGCTCTGCATCTTTCCTCCATACACACTCACTCACACACTCACACACACACACACACATACACACACGGTTTGGTACCACCAGAGGTACACACTAACAGTACGCCGGGCCTGAAAATAAAAAAGGAAATAAAAAAAAAGACAAAGCAAGAGAACAAAAGAAAAAAATTGGAGGAATGGAGTTTTGGTCCACCATCCATCTCCGCCCCATCCGGAGGGGCCGGCCTCTCTGGCTCGGCTTGCTAAAAGAGCAAAATTGTCCTGCTCTGGGGGGAAGTTCCTGTTTGCTGTGTTTATTTGTGCCTGTTTAGAGTGGAGACAAACAGCTGCAGGGGGGAGAGTGGGGGGGTGGAGAAAGAGAGAGAGCACAATAGAGAGACGGAGAGAGACAATATAGTATATTCTGAACAATCCATGAACAACACTGGAAAGCTTTGTTATGGGACATATCAGCCCACTGCTCTGGTCAGTAGAAAACACACACACACACGCACGCACGCACGCACGCACGCACGCACGCACGCACGCACGCACGCACGCACGCACGCACGCAGATATACCACCTGAAATAATAGGCATGCAGGAGTGGGAGGGGGTGAGACCACAAAGGAAAGATTGCCATGTTACCCTACAGTTGGGCTGTTATTGGAGGTTCTCTCTAAGAAACCTTATATTCCAACTAATACATAATCAGTACATCCAAACATACCATTACAGCCACTATCCATGTTATTACCAACACAGCAAATGAGCAGAAACCCAACTGTATCTCACAGGACAAAATCCACACAGTATGCAATCTGCATCACACCAGAGTAGGTCGTATTATATGAAAACCATATTTAGGAAATTAAAAAGAGCAGCACTAATGTTTTCAACAAGCTAACTTGCCTAACATCTGTGGATGCATTTCCCTATCAAACTTCACACATGTACCTAAATAACTCTGGCTGAACTGACAATAGGGGTTTGACAGTTCAGCATTGCTACTCTGAAATGTTTTTCACCACACATAAATCTGGTCCAGTTCCTTTTTGCTCACTCCAGAGTACATTTTTCAACCCCTGCAGAGAAATTCAAAAAGCTCTTGATGCATTATAAATGTCTCATACGTCTGGATTTCCAACAGGTCTGCAGTAATGTCAACTTGTCCTCGGTCCAAAAATCGCAGGCACTTTTCCCTGCCGTACTCAGGGAAAAAGGCACCCGTGTCTTTCAGGGAACGTTACAGTGTCGCCGGCGGTGAAGCAGCGAGTCATGGTTTTTTCTTCTTCTTTCATTCCCAAACTGAAGGGACCCAAACAGGAAATACATTCCACATGACCTCAGCGAGAGAGCTTCGCCAAAGAGTCTACAATGCCCAAGAGTCTCTCACTCTTTTCGTTTGTGTGTGTGTGTGTGTGTGAGAGAGAGAGACGAAACATGTCGTATTGAGACATTATGGCTACACTCTGGGGACATGAATTCTGCTTAGATCAGGGATTTGTTTTGTGTCTAAATCAAAACGCATCAGTTATCGCACAGATTTGTTTTTTTGTGAATACGCAACCATTTTTAGCTTCAACAAGACGAGTCTTGTAAACTGTCTGAATCTGAAAGTTATTTGGCTGCACCAATATCAACACTGCTAAAACTAAAACACATGTCCCCAGCAGCCCTATAGCGAGTTCTAATATACAGGGATAGGACAGGGCTGCATGGTTTGACAACGCATCTCTATTTCAAGATTAATAAAAACGTTGAGAATTTAACACAAATTATTTAGAGACAATAAAATATAAAACCGTACGAAACATTTACGTTATTCCAGATGTTTTTGTTTCGGCGTTTTAACTGTGCAACCTCAGCGTGCACAACACCGCAAGGTTCAACCTTAAAATCTCAATTTTTTTTCCCCCGTTGGAAATATCCGAAATCAAATGACATCAGCGTCTGGTATGTAAGAAGAGGCATTTCATGGCGCCCAGACAGTTAATAAATGCAAAATAAATTGGAACAATAAAGTCACTTTAAGACGACATCAACATGCATGGGGAAAAACGAAACTATTGTTAGTGTTTATTTGCATCTCGCGTCACAACCGGATTCCTCGAAATATAAAAATTTACATGAACATAACCTATTCATATTATTCAAGCTTAGCTAAGTCTTAAACCGTCTGAATCATATAAAGATCGTGTCTGAAATTATATATCCTGTGTTTAATTCTGTTTATTTATTCACCGGTACATAACGACAAGAGCTCACCACGGTATCAAATGGAAAGGGTACACAGAACTTACCCTTTTAAGTTACACTTCTCTTGTAGTGGTTGTCCTCCTGTACGCTAATTAAATTTACAGTCTTAATGTAATTCAAATGCGCTGCAGTCTTTCTAGGATTTATTTATTTGAAAAAAAAATCTGTACATTCGGAGGAAAGCAGGAGTTTCCGCGGCCGGCCAGTTTCACCGAAACTCGCGTCAACTTGGCCCGGGTATACTCTTTGGCGAGCTATTAATATGGCCTTTTAACGCCCTGAAACAGATTTCGTCGGCTGTTTGTATGCTGATCTCGATCAACGCAACAGCTCGGCGGCGTTGAACGCAAACCCAGCACTATCGGCCACTCCACCAGCTTTCCGTGACACTCACCAGTCAAACCAAATCTAAATACGAGCGTTTAGCCACATTTTACGAGCAATGAAACCCAACAACCAGCAGCGCGCTGTCAATCAACGTATCTAAGCTAGTTAGCTGGGGGGGGGGGAATAGTTACTAGGTACTAGGTAGGTTAGCACCGATATGAAGACTGGTCAAGATAGACTGGCTAGTTAGCAATGTGAATAAATCCTAGAAAATTTTGGGCGAGCCGAATTCCAGGTCGATTCAGCCAGTTTCGAGGCTAATATGATAATCAGATTCAATTAGCCAGAGCTGGTTATCAACGACACAAGTCCTGACCGAATTTAGCAATATGTCCAAAAACGCGAATTCAGCCCGACAATACTGTAAATACGATAGAAAACACCTTAAACTTCCAAGTCAGTTAATGGGCGTTTTACGTCCCCGAAAATAAAAAAAAACGATGACCAGCAACAACACTTGAGGAGCTATACAGCTATCTTGCTAGCCAACGAGCTAGCTAATATGAGCTAATGTTACCCATCAATAGAAGCTAGCACCACCACAGGATTTAACGCTAGCTAGCACTTAGCCTGCTGCCTTCCGACACGATTTTAAAAAGCGCAGAGAACTTAAAAAACAACTGGTCACCCGCGGCTCAGTGGGTCAGTAACGATAATGACCAGCCTTGCAATAGGCAACGTCGGGCATCGCGTTTATTAAATAATAATAACGTTAATCTACAGTGGTTCATCGCATCACTTACCAGCTATGTATCCCACCCTCCTGACAGAGAATCCCTGTCTGTGTATAACGGAAATGACGTGTCGAGCAAAATTTGCCCGAAGAGGGAGTTTTCCAGGTGCTCCACGGATAGGTGTAACTTGGTCTTTGATGTGTTTGAAGAACTTTTAATACGGCAGGTTAACCTGTTTTTAGTTGTTATATTTTCGTATGCCCATGAGTGACACCCACCCAAAAAGAGGAGACTAATACCACTACGATTAGGCTCATATTTAAAATGATGTTCGTTAAGAGTTTGTTAAGAGTGGGGGCAGACTAAAATAGTCACCTTTCTCATATACATATAAAATACAAATGCAGCATAAATGAACTATTGACTGGCATGTTACGTTGACGAACTTGAGCATTTGTCAACGTAAGCATTTGATTTCTGATTGGCCCACAGAGTGGCATTTTATCTAATGAAAACCCAGTGTATTTCCACAACAAAAAAAGAGCAGCTATGATATTGTGGTCTCTACTTTTAAGGAGTTTTAATAAGCCAGTAGTATTATACAAACAGGCCATTCTATATTTTAAAATGTTTATAGCCTATTTGTCGCATCGAAGAACCGATCGACAGATCTACATACAAATAATCTGCTTATATTAAACTAAAGAAAATATTATGCCGTGTTGACAGGCACCACATATTCAAAAACAAATACGGCCGGGCTAGTTGTTAGATCACGAAAGAGGCGGGCTGTCCTGCCCTCTAGTGGTGACTAAATCCCCGTATAGCAGACGGATGAAAGAGGGACGATAGACGGGTGGGAGAGGGAGTATTTCTTACTGCAGGTGGCGATAGATTCATAGCTGCCAGTATCCAGGAATGGGCGTGTATTTCTTTTTTCATTCATGATTATATTTTGTAAACTAATACAAGCTCATACATATTCTTCAGTGTCTGCATATATCCTACCTGGTTAAACACTGTAAATTATTAATATAAAAGTTTAATACCTGTCTTCTGTAAACCTTGTGAACTGAGTTTAGTGTCGCCTTTCGGTAGTTTGTATTTCCATACAGTACACCTATATGAACATACATACATTGATGGGGACCAATTTTACTGATCAGGTGTCATAACCAACTTTGACTACACCCCTCTTAAATGTACTGCACAATCACTACAGGCTGACAGCTATCAAGCCGGCCTTCGCTGAATACAGCACGAATCTGTCAATGGTTACTGCAGGAGGAGGAGCAAAGAGGGACCGGACGAACCGCGCGGTTAGTCGGTCTCCACTCAGCGTGTAACCGGTCTTCACTCAGCGTGTCATTCTGTGCCAACCGAGCGCACTGAGACGGGCGTGATTTTATAATGGGACTTGTGAGCGACCCAAACTTTCAGAAGCTTGACCAATGGTACAACGCCAATGCCGCAAGCCTCTGTATGAGGAAGATGTTCGAAGCTGACAAACAGAGATTCAGCAAATTCAGGTAGGGTAACAGTCCCCCAGAAACGTTTGGCCCATAACGTGGCGGTCTGCGTTTGCAAGATTTCAGAGTTATGGCACTGTGTTTATTCAGAGAATCTGGGTACATATTATGAACCTTATATCATGTTGGCCTCATAACATTTCTTCAAAATATGAAAATTGGATTCTCGGGTTTACATCATACAAGAATGAGGACTTTATGTATTATTTTCATTTTAGCTCAATATTAAATACACAAGACAAAATGTAACCAGACCAAACCCCACTTTCTTCACTTTGTGATACCTTTTAATAGATATGACCTTTTATGTGAACGCCATTAATGTATCCCTAGTATGCTATTCATGTTGCATGTTGCGAAAAATTATTTTTAAATTACTTTTATGTAAGTTGGTTTCACAATTATTACAGTTCTTCAGAAACAGTTTTGGAAGGTTTAGTTTTTCATTATGTAGGCTGCCTGTATAGCATGAGTTTGACCACACCTGATTAAATGTTTAATTATTTTTTACAGTTAAATGTGTTTCATAGTCAGAAAGACTTTGCATTTCTAGTAAAATGTGGGAAATAGAATAAGAAAGAAAGTTTCAGTTGTGTGGTACATATACGGTAATGTGAAAAAATTAAGACACCCCATGAAAACCTTTGTCTTTTTTAACATATTTAAACATATGGACATTTGATCTTCATTTTAACACTGAAGGATGGAGGTAATATAACCAAATAAATAAAACTGAATAAATGTCTTTTAAAAAGAATTTGTAAAACCTAATTAAAAATGCAATTTTCTTGTGAGGAAAAAGTTACAAACTCCCCCACATTTATTACTACTCGAAATGCATAAAATCAGAATCAGTTGCAGTACATCAGCTACAAACGATTAGACCGTTGTTAAAGAGGATTTTGAAGGAGGCTGTTTTATTTAAACCTCATACATTAGTTTGGTTTGCTCTTGATTGCTGAAGTGCGTGGTATCACCATGGCGAGATCCAAAGAGTCTCTGAGGTCTTCAGAAAGAATGTTGTAGATACATATGAGCCTGGTAAGGGATGACAAAAAGACTAAAGTTTGCCAGAGAATCCAAAGTTTTATTATATGGGCACAGTAACAGAAGACATGTTTAGTGCAAACCAAACAAAGCATTTGATCACAAGAACCTCATCACAACTGTGAAGCATGGAGGTAAAATGTCATGGTTTGGGGCAGGGCTTTGCTGCAGCAGGGCTTTGGCAAAAGCTCTCCATCATAGAATCCAGTATGAATTTTGCTTGAGGAAAATGTGAGGCCAAAAACTGTCCAAAAACTGAAGCTGAAACAACATAACAAGGACCCTAAACATTTGACTAAACATAAATCCACCCAGGAATGGCTCAAAAGAAAGAAATGAAAAGTTCTGGAATGGCCAAGTCAAAGTCTTGATCTTCAGCTTTATTTATATATATTGTCCATATTTCACAATAAAGTGCAAAATATTTAATAGTGTACCCTATGTTTTAACATGACAGCATATTACAGATATATAAGCCAAAAAATGTTCAAATAAAGTTTAATGGTATCATGCTTGTCCACATACGTTTTAAAATAGTAATTTTTGTTTCATCCATTTTTATTAGCTTAACACTGAAAACAGAGGATGGGGATATTCTTCTAGACTATTCCAAGAACCTAATCAACGAAGAAGTTATGAAGATGCTGCTTGAGCTGGTAATGGCCTGACAGCATTATCAAACTGTTGTCATAAATCAAAATGTGAAATTAAACCGCTTAGTGAATCCCTGTGCCAACACTTCTATATTAACACATCAGCTAATCACCAATGTACCCTAACCTGTTTCGATCTGGATGATGCACACCCAGGTCTTGAGATGAAAGATCTCCATGAAGGTGCTTCAATGATTCCGTGAAGGGACCTTGTTGAATGGTCATCACACGAGTGGTGGACTTATGTTTTTGCTTCTAGGCGAAGTCCAGAGGAGTGGAGGCCGCTCGTGACAGGATGTTCTCCGGAGAGAAGATCAACTTCACTGAGGTTTAAATCCAGTTTTTCCTCTCCCTGCTTAGCCTGAGTTCTTCCACTTACAGAGGGCCACGTTAGCAGGCATTTCAGTAACACCGGGTGGTTTAGTGTGTACTGCTTCTGATCCAACTGGTCAGTGCATTATCAGATGCTTCTTGAGCGGCATTGGGTGTGATGACAGAGAGGAATCACTCTCCTGTGCATCAATCCTCAGGGTATAATCTGTTCCTGTATGCTCAGAGAGAACTTACCTAACTTTCAGGCAATGGCACAAAGTTCTCTAAGAACACAGAGTAAACTCAGAGAGTAGTGAGCAAAGTCCAGTGCTTTGTTTTCTATATAAAATGTTACCTATAGAGTTGCTTTCACCTTTTTATTATCTGAAGGAGAAGCTACAGCTAGGGTTGCAGTTAGCATTTGGATTAGGGGTAGCATTAGAGTTAGGGCTAGTGCTAGCTAGTGCTAGGGTGTAGCTCTGTAGGGTCAGTGTGAGCCTGTCTCTTGTTGTTTTGGTTCAGGGTCGGGCTGTGCTCCACGTGGCGCTAAGGAACCGCTCCAACACCCCCATCCTCGTGAACAGCAAAGACGTCATGCCTGAGGTCAACAAGGTCATGGAGAAGATGAAGGGGTTCTGCCACGTGAGTGGCACACGCTGCACGTGGCACTGAAATGCATGAGATTATGTTGTGTGCGCTCTCCTACGATCACGTCATTAATCCAGAGCCATTCTTAATCTCTCATAAATCAAACCAAGACAACATAAAGGTATATCTACATAAAAACCCATAACATAAAATTTACACGAAAGGGTTGTTTTCCTGCTTGAAGGGCACCACGACAACTTCTTTCGCTTCTTTAAAAGCATTTTCTTGCCTGCTCATCCGTGCTCACCTGCTGCAGGTAGAATCTTTCCATTTCGAGTTCTTATCCCTGTTGCAGAGAGTCCGCAGTGGCGAGTGGAAGGGCTACACGGGCAAGATCATCACCGACGTGGTGAACATAGGCATTGGAGGTTCGGACCTGGTGCGTGGAATCCAGCTGCTTCGTCACCCTTACAGACCCATTCTGCCTTTTCATTTGCTTTCCTCTTCTTTATTCTTTTTGGTCCTGTCCTGCACTGTCCTGTCCTGTCCTGCACTGTCCTGACACTTCCCTTCCTTTGCTGTCATTTCCTATAATTGCAGACCAAACCTGCAAAAACTATGTACTATTGCTTCGTAAATGGACACATTGTTGTGCCATGTTTTTGGTGTACGTGGGATTGTACCAAACCCTGAGTTAATCCTCAAGAGACAGTAAATACCATGACAACACTGAGCCATTAACGCACCAAAAAATAGCAACAGGTAACCGTGTTGTTGAAGTCCAGATAACATGCTCTCATTCACCACTATCAACTAAGTGTTAGCTTGTCTTGTTAGCTTTAGCACTCAGAGGATTGCCTGTTTGGTCCCTGTGTTTGTTAGGGTCCTCTGATGGTGACTGAGGCTCTGAAGCCGTACTCCAAGGGTGGACCACGCGTGTGGTTCATCTCCAACATCGATGGAACACACGTCGCCAAGACCCTGGCGGAGCTGAACGCCGAGACCACACTCTTCATCATCGCTTCCAAGGTACCTGTGGAACGGACACCAGCCATTGTGCCTCAAATACGGCAATGTGTGGCTTTCTGTCCTGCCGCTGTGCTGTGTGTGTGTGTGTGTGTGTGTGTCTGTGTGTTTTTGTGTGTGTGAAGATTTCAAGTCTTCAATGTCCACGTTTGCACTGATACTGTAAGCTGCAAATGCTTTCTTTCCTTCTCTGAACCTCTCAGACTTTCACTACGCAAGAGACTATCACCAACGCAGAGTCGGCCAAGGAGTGGTTCCTGCAGGCAGCCAAAGACGTGAGTTCTGAACCCTGAGGGGTCTCACCAGAGACTTGAGTTCTAAACCCTGAAGGGTCTCACCAGTCGCGAGTTCTGAACCCTGAAGGCTCACCAGAGACTTTTAAGTTTCCACGTTTGTGCCCTTCAAGTGCCTTTCACATCACTCACTCGCCAGTGTGAGCGTGGAGTATGAAGATCCAGCAGGCGTCGTGACTCATCTAGACTACACTAGACTAGCGATTGACAGTAAGACTTATGAGTACCAGCCCCATTTACCTGACAGCTGTCCATCATTCACAGAACTCTGCTGTTGCCAAGCACTTTGTGGCCCTCTCCACCAACGCTGTAAGTTTCTTCACATTCACAACTGAAGTTTTAAGCCAAGTTTGTCCCAGTATTCACACATTCTTAACCTGTTCTCTTCCATTGGTTTTCACCCTGCAGCTCAAAGTGGAGGACTTTGGCATTGACACAGAGAACATGTTCGAGTTTTGGGATGTAAGTGTGTATGTGTTTGTGTGTGTGTGTGTGTGTGTGTGTGTGTGTGTTTCTGATGACTCCTTGGTGCTGTCAACTATTTGAGCCTGTCTTTACTGAAGGGGCCTCTGGCTAAGGCTATTAATATCCTGGTCTTTGGCCCTGTGAAGTAGGTGGCTGGGTGTACACTGTGGCAGCTGCAGGGTAACCAGAGTCTCTCCTCACAGTGCTATACGCTCTGTCTTTATAAATACAGCTTGACCTTATCTAGTGTGGAGGTCACCCAAACGGGCCGGGTCACCCGAAAGAGCATGAGGCTAGTTTTAGTCACATTGTTGATATTTAAAAGGGGCAGGTCTCAGCTGTGCGCCCTTCACGATGTGTATCAAACATGGAGTGTTCAGAGATACGTGTGGATGAGCTCGGGAATGCCATGGGGGTCTTTCAGTGTCTTTTTTTTCTCAATCTCTCTCTCTCTCTCTCTCTCGATCTCTCTCAGTGTCTCTCTATCTCTCGAACGATCTCTCAATAATTCTCAATAATATCTTTCTCTTAAATGTTTTATTTCTATGAACTGGAAGCAGGCACTTGAAAGCCAGAGTGAAGAAATGTGTGGTTTCTAACTAAAGCTCCTAGCTTAATCTGTTCAGTATCAGCCAGTACCTCTTGAATGCCAATAATGTCTGTATTAAGCCATATTCAATTTTTGCTTTGGATCATATTTTCATTTAAAAGTCCTTCCAGTCTGTACTAGTGAATGGGAGCTAGAAAGCCCCGCCTCTTCCCTTATCATGCTAGAAAGCCCCGCCTCTTCCCACAGCTCGGTAGAAAGCCCGGCCTCTTCCCACAGCTCACTAGAAAGCCACAGCTTGTGGCATATAGTGTTATCCAAGGACCATCGAGATAAACTGCAGATGGTGAACACTGGAGCCTTGTGTAACTCCCCCACAGTGCATACTAACAGGATTCCGTTATAGGATTAGACCAACACAAACGATCAACAGCCACCTCAACAGCTTAAAGTGCTCAACATAAGGCAACTTTACTAACTGCCGAGGGTTCGCCCAGCGAACAGTGCCTGGCAGAGCAGAGGCGCCCCCTGCTGCTGCGACTCGGGGTTACATTACAGTGGGGTCGTTTCCTGGGGCAGCTGTGGGTCAGGTCACACTGCAGGCGGGGTCGTTTCCTGGGGTCCTGTAGAGTGCAGAGTGTCTTCTCCAGGGCTCATCATTCAAGGAGCCACTATGTCTACGTCACACCCCCTTTGAAAAAGTGCAGTTTGAAAAGTACATGACAAGTTCTCTTAGAACATGAAATGTACTCTTAGACAAAAAAAACATAACTTAGTTATGTTCATAAAGCAAAATGGAAGAAACAACAGATCTGTTTTGAACAGCAGAGCTGTGGTCGTGAGCAGGTGCATTTCTGTTAGTTGCAGTGAATTAACTGAAAACTGACTTTGTCCATTTATTAACTGGGTCTCCCATTTATTTACTGGGTCCCCCATTTCCCAGTGGGTTGGTGGACGCTACTCCTTGTGGTCTGCAATAGGACTCTCCATCGCATTGCACATTGGTAAGTCATTCTGTCCTTCCATGCCACTTAAATGCCTGCTTGTAAAAATCATGATTTCCTTGGAGATATTAGACTCCAGCTTTGTTCTAATCCTTTTTCTTCTCAGGCTTTGATAACTTTGAGAAGCTGTTAGCTGGAGCTCACTGGATGGTGGGTGATTCTTGCTCTAGAAATCAAATGATAAACAGAATATCAACTGAGATATTCTAATAACTGCAGATTATTATTGAGTATTTTCTTAATATTGAGTAATATTGAATATCCTGACAAGTTTATGGATAACAGAATGTCAACTTCTGTCGATGTAATGTGGTGCGTTTTCTGTAGATAACTCCATCTCGCCCGATCTGTGCAGGACACCCATTTCTGCACAGCTCCTCTGGACCAGAACGCTCCTGTCCTCCTGGCCATGTTGGGGATGTGGTACATCAACTTCTTTCAGGCAGAGACGCATTGCCTGCTGCCATATGACCAGTACATGCACCGCTTCGCCGCCTACTTCCAGCAGGTGGCGCCCTCTCCATGCCTGTCTCCACCTTGCTTCAGAAGCCTGTGGGGCTGCCAAATGCATGTGACTTTTTAATGAGATTAAACTTGCAAGGGAAAGTAGCGGTAAACGTACGTCCCAACCTGTCACCGATGAAGTGGGTATTGGGCGTTGTCGTCACATGCAGGGAGACATGGAATCCAATGGGAAGTCGGTCACGAGCGGTGGCAGTCGGGTGAACTACCACACAGGACCCATCGTTTGGGGTGAGCCGGGGACCAACGGACAGCACGCCTTCTACCAACTCATTCATCAAGGTGACGTTCGACTGTGCCACCTCCCGGAGGGAAATGCCCACACTAACTGTGGTTCTCTGCCTCTCAAATTGGACTGATCCACACCAGAGACTCTGAGTCCAGTCCTCAGGGATGTCCAGCCGGTCCAGGTCATGTCTTCTGCTCTAGCCGCCAGCACACTTGGCTACCTGATTCAGGTGTACGCAGAGCTGGGACAGAATGAAAACCTGGAAGCTTCTCCCGCAGGACTGGATTGAGAGTTGACTCATTTCGCATCAAACACATCTTTCCCTTAGTGTGTCCAATTCATCTCATTAACTAAGTTCCTGATTAGCTAATTAAGCTCATTGCTTAAGTGCAATAGAGGATGAAAGATGGTTAAACGTGGGGAGAGACTCTACGATTGGGTTGTGAGTGATGAGACGATTCTGCCCTGATCTGAACTTGCATGGCTGAACCTCTTACAGCATGGAAAACTGTTCCACCTCATAAGCTTTGTTCAGTCTCATTCCATATGTATGTCTGTGCATGGTGTTGCAATGTATATTGTGTGTGTGTGTGTGTGTGTGTGTGTGTGTGTGTGTGTAGGAACTCGTATGGTCCCCTCCGATTTCCTCATCCCTGCCCAGACTCAGCATCCAGTCCGCAGTAACCTGCACCACAAGGTACAGATTTAACATTTTACACTGTCCTGTGTATTAAAGATATCAGTATGCTATACCCTATGTATTATAGATAATCAGTATGTTATACCCTATGTATTATAGATAATCAGTATGTTATACCCTATGTATTATAGATATCAGCATGCTATATCCTACGATATATAGATATCAGTAATTTTACCCTATGTATTAAAGATATCAGTATGTTATACCCTTTGTATTATATATATATCAGTATGTTTTACCCTATGTATTATATCCCTATGTAGTATATATTAAAGATATCAGTATATTATACTCTGTGATATATGCAGTGTAAACTGAACAATATGCCACATTGTTTTTTCAATGATGCTCAGAATACTGAAACAAAATACCGCCACACTCACCAGCGATTTCACCTCATTATAAATGGAGGTGTACACCTATCACTTGTACTCCATCTGTGACGTTGGGCGTCGCTCAGCTCTTTGGACTACAGTGCTGCTGTTGGCTTGGTTATCCACTCTCAGTCTGGCAGTGACATCTACAAACTTGATATGTCCAAACCCGAAACCCTCAGATCAGCTCAGAACCGTAACACTCCTGCTTGTTACAATACACCGAGCTTCAACTGCAGCCAGCTGTGGTATGGTGGTCAGAACTAGGCTGTCATGATCAGGGATGAGGGTAGCTGATGTATCCAGCATGTCGGCAGTAAACTATAGGCTATTTAATCCACCTATGTGACAGGTAGGTGACAAGAGAGTGTAGACAGAAAGTAGGGTCAGCAATGAAGTAGTGTATTAGTGTATGTTACTTCACCCCTGATTGTGCGTTCCTGCGTGTGCAGATCCTGATCGCCAACTTCCTGGCACAGACTGAAGCTCTGATGAAAGGAAAGACAATGGAAGAAGCCAAGAAGGAACTGGAGGCTGGAGGGATGAGTGGAGAGGAACTGGAGAAGATCTTACCTCACAAAGTGAGCAAACAGCCCATTAGTGGGCCACTACACTAGTAGGCGATCATCTCCACTGCCACCTAGTGGTGATGTTTAGACAACTGCCCGCATATATTGGACTTGGAAGTGGGCAGGAAAATCTTGGCCTGTGGGGAGATAGATGTTACTGTCACTTTATAACCAATCTGTTTAAATGTAAAAGTGAAGAATATGATTACAGAGATAAACAGAAGACTTTCATGGACACAGAGTGAATTGTTATTGACCGTGCAGGGTGACCCACAGCATGAATACTTTACTCAAGTTTATTCACAAATGTCTCTCTGTTTAAAGGTTTTCCAAGGAAACAAGCCAACAAATTCTATAGTTTTCAAGAAGCTGACGCCATACACTCTCGGAGCACTTATCGGTGAGATGTTAGCTGTCTCTTAATGGACTGTACCTCTACAACTACCAGTACCTCTGTCTCTGGACTTCTGTCCTGCCAGGGTTCCCAGGCAGTCCCAGGCTCACACACCTGGTACACTGGACTGGTTACAGAAAATCAAAACCCTCCTAAGCACGTGGGTGATTGAGCCAGGCGACTCAGTCAGGCTCGCCTGGGCAGTTGATCCAGACACACTGCGCAGTTGGTTACAGTTAAACTGTGTTAGCCCAGGAGTAGGCTAGGCTAGCTGTGTTTAATGGAAACTGAATAGACTCACATAGTTGTTTCTTGCCCAGTCACCAACATGTTTACCTATTTGTGTCATTAGCCATGTACGAACACAAGATCTTCCTCCAGGGGGTCATCTGGGAGATCAACAGCTTTGACCAGTGGGGGTAAGTTCAACAGTGAGACAGTGATGTCTGGTTTCATCGCCACTGAGTGCCCTGTAATACTTTGTATGTGTGTGAAAACCGCATTCAGCCCAGATATATTGTAATTATGCCACATGTATAAAAGAAATTCTGCAATGTAAATAAGCAGATGTTGGATGAACTGAAGTGAGAGCTTGCTTGGCTCCTCCCTCAATGCAGGGTGGAGCTTGGGAAACAGCTGGCCAAGAAGATCGAGCCAGAGCTTCAGGACACAGCTGAGGTCAACTCCCATGACTCCTCTACCAATGGCCTCATCAATTTCATCAAGAAGAACTTTGCTTGAACACACACACACAAACACACACACACAAATATGCTTCACAAGGCCCCTATACCGACCCCCACCCCCATCCCCATCCCCATCCCCACGGCCCACTGGGATATCCATTTTTAAACTTGCAGCCTGATATTGTCCTTCTGCATCTAGGGTACAAACTCCAAGATGTAATAAACTATACATGAACACTTATAAGCTGTAAATGAACACTTTCAGATAATTTCACCAATGTGCTCATTGACATTGGAAGCCTATATGTAAGACTAATTACCTAATCAAAAAATAAATTTACATTTTAAAATAAATTGTAAATGTTTATGTGCAAGTCATTCCCCAATAATTTCAAGTAACATTGAAGAGAAACTATTGTTTACTGTTTTCTGGAGTTTTAAATCATTTTACTCCTTCTGTACTGACTTGGGGCCACTTCCGGTTACCAAATCCCAAATTTTAATCTAGAATTAAAACGTAATCTAAAGATTAAAACTAAAACTTAAGTTGCTCAAGATCAACAGGAAAGGCTCGTGTGATGCTCCCGTTGTTGTGTGTCAAACAAACATTTCAGCGTTTTACCACCAGGTGTCGCCATGCGTGTTTCCTTGACATTTGGTCAGCTTGTTGGGTTCCCAGTGCTGCTTCTGTGGAACAAAAGGTCAAAGGTTACTTTGGTTCCATTCTTCTCAAGCTGGGCTGTGTAGCAGTGTTTCCAGAGAGAGAGGGGAATTATTACCAAACACATCTGGAAAATGTTCTCACTCACTCCATCCCACTCAATCAAAAAACCCTAGTGGTGATATATGTATGACTCGGCATAAAAAACTCAATTTAAAAAGAAAAAATTACACATTAATGGAAACCACATACAGCTTTAGTTCCACATCAACAGACAAAACCACAGAGTGGGACTACTAGCTGATAGAATTTTAATTATTTATTTATTTTAAAAAAAATTTCTAAAGTATTCAGAGGCTCATGGGTATGAGAAGAGAAATCTCAACCTCTGAGACACTGGCACAGGGAGCTTGTTGCCTGGCAACAGCTCTTTTTACTTCAGACCTAAGCAAGCTATAGTTATTTTCAGGCTTGGTACAGAGCACAGTAAATGAGTTTTGATTTTGTTCTGACAGAACAAAACTGAAAACAAAATACAGTGTGCAGTGGGATGTTTGTTTATTTAATTACTGGTTTAAGGCAGGATCTTGAATGGATTACAAAATGCCATTATAAGTCATTATATTCACTGACTCTAGAATCCAAAGTCATATTTACTAAAAGGGCATTATAGTAAGATACTAATATAATTACTTAAGAATATAAGACTTAGAATTAGTTTACGTCACCCACGTGGGTTTGGGGTCTTTACCATTGTCTCAACAAACCTCAAACATTTTTTTAACACTTTGGGGTTTTTTTTACCTGTCAATCAAACAGTATCCAGCACCTGTTAGCCAGAGCCATCATGACTTACGTAACCCATTCCTGTCACCATGGTAACGTAAACTCCATATCCTTAAAGTACCCAGTGGAGTGAGGATCACGTGTATCCTGTTCTATTCTTAAAGATGCACAAGTAAAAAAAAATTAATTATGTGTATTCACAACCATCCGAAATGTTTAAACACGTTTTGAACTATTTCCGTTTGATGAGCATACACTCTGTAAGAGTTACTGTGCGCTGTGAGAGTTACTGTACTTTCTGAGAGTTACTGTGCGCTGTGAGAGTTACTGTACTTTCTGAGAGTTACTGTGCACTGTAAGGTACTGTACTCTGTGAGAGTTACTGTGTGCTGTGAGAGTTACTATACTCTGTGAGAGCTACTATGTGCTGTGAGAGTTACTGTGCTCTCTGAGAGTTACTGTGCTCTGTGGTCACAGGCTATGAGAAGGTCTCAAGAGAGCAATAGCAGCTGCCTTTGCACGCGAGATGCAGCAGAGTATCTGGAGTATCTGGAACTCTCATCCAGGAGGCGAACATCTCCACAGTGAAGGGAGAGTTCAGCAACCCCTTCGTGCTGATCTTTAGCTGGGCCCTCACTGATCACACTGTCACCTGTTCTGATTCAGACAACTGTTACCCTTCATCTGCCATAACTAGGGTTCTCTTCCTGAGTTTCTTTAGCTGTTGAGTCTCTGAGGCCTTTTTTCCTGACATTATTTCTTCTGTTGTCTCCTTTAGCTCATAGATTGAAACGTTGAAAGCAAAGACCAGCCAACGCAGATTTTTCTTTGAACTATGTGATACCATCTAAATGATTTTCAACCAAAACCACTGCTTACATGCCTCCTGTACGCCTCCCAAATGCAGTTTTCTCATGTCCATAAATTTCCAGAGTCCATAAATTTCCACTGTAGTTTCATGCACTCTTCTGGCAAGGAGGTCCAGCAGGTCTTTACACTGAGGTCCAGCAGGTCTTTACACTGAGGTCCAGCTCATTCCCACGGCCTGCGCAGTGACGTTCGGCTCCACAGCAGCGCAGCTCCAGACTAACGACGACAGTCCCAGTGTTTACTGGTCAGTTCTGCAGGGTTGCCTCCGGCCCAGTAGCTGTACAGACCACTGATGCTGCGTTTCTCTTTGCTTAGAGCTCCTGCGCTACTGTGAAGGCTTGGAGAAAGTAAGCTGGAAACCTGCCAGAAACCCAACATTAACCTTTGGCAGCCAATGCAACACTCTTATCCAGAACAACTTACAAGCTCAGTTATGTTATAAAGGCAGGCGAATGTAGTGTTAGGAGCATTGCCCAAAGACTCTTACTGAAGTGGTATACAAATAAATACTGCTGCTTCAGCCTCTTAGTAATTTCTACACAACTGTCTCCCTGACAAATACTGCACAGTCCAGGAATGACAAAAACTTGAAATGAAAAAATACTTTGGTTTCTTATTTGCAGTTGCTGTTTGTAAAAGTTAAAAGTCACAGAATCCTGTTTTGCCAGTGGTTTGATGGGAAACAGGAAGGAAGTGTTATTATGGTTCAGTTCCCTCTGCTTCTCCAAGTCCCACTGAAGAAAATGGGCCTTTTCATCATCCAGGAAGAGTATTCCAAACACAACTAACTGTATGCAAATAGTTGACTGGTGAGTTGGCACTAAAGCACAGAGCAGGGCATATAGCTCCAGTGGTACACCCATCCGCACCCACACCCACACGTTCACAGAGGCCCCCGGGGCTCAGAGAAAGAACTTAGAGGAAATGGTACCGCTACACAGTATGAGCTCACCTTAAAAGGGTTTCTCAGACTGCAGACCCCACCCAGCCCAACACACACACACATACTGTATGGTGTGGGCATTCACCTACTGGAACAATGTTCGTTTTGTGTTCCTCTTCTTTGGCCATAGAAAAGAAGGGCCACTAAGCTTGATAAACATGCTTCGAGAAGCCCACTGCTACCATCAGGGTGGGAAAATCACAGCTCCCTTGTTTTACTTTACTGATGTACGTGAGAGACAGTTGGTAACAGCAGATAAATCCGGATCAGCTCAGACACCAGATTAAGGCTGGATTAGGATTGTGAATATGGAGAGTTATTTTTCTTAAGTGATAAAGAAAGTAAACAATCCCCCTGACCTGAGTGAACACACAGATAGCCGTAGTAAAATATTTTAGCCTCTATACATGTGCAACAGGACAAACAAACAAGTCAGTTCAAATGTGAGAAATGCTAAGAACAGGTTGAGACAGCATCACATTCTTCTGGATATTTTGAACAGTTTTGTGAATAAAATTGAAAATAAAAATATGTTGCAAAATGAAGTGAAGCAAACAGAGTTTTTTTTGTGCAAAGGATGGCTATACTTTCAGAAAACGTTTAGTCATCGAAGTACATTGCTATTCTGCACCACTTCACTGGGGGTCATCGCTATTTTATCTCTTTTACGCTCTCGAATTACACATGGATTTTAAATGCTGAGGTGATTAAATCAAACCCTCCATGTGTCATGCTTAGATGATCTTGGGTGAAGTCATTTCTTTGGAGATTCACTTTTTTCCCCCTGAACAGCGTCGACTTTTAGCCGGATAATCCGGAGGCTTTAAGGAGGATAATCTGGAAGTTTTAGGATACTTTAGTACTGCATGGTTCCACACAAGTCTCCTTGTGTGGGATTTCTACACTTCACTGGGAACAAGGTACTTTTTCATAATAAATCCAGACAGAACGGTATAAACAAAACATGCCAAGCCTTCTAAATAAAGGGTTCAAACACTTAATCTTTACTAATGCATAATTTGGGCAATAAACACTAAAATACCTTTTCCATGTGCACATGACATCATATAGGTTGTTTCCCCTTGGGAAAGACACTGTGGTAAATACTAAATACAGTAGCTAACTCTGAATGTATACAACATAACTTGATTTCTATAACAGTTCAGAAACTCTGAGCTGAACTCAAACGCCCAACTCCAGTTGACTTCATTTCAAGTTCCGTGATCCCAGAACTCGAGCCAAGTGCATTCCATCAATCCATCAGGACTGTGGCGGCCTGGGTGGTGTCGTTGGGTTGGTGATTATCTGCCCCAGGGGCAGGTCAAGCTCTCCCTCGCTCCACGGCCAATCCTGTGACAAACCTGGTGGTCTGCGGTCCTGATCAAGCTCATATTCTCATGGGTGGTGATAGCACTGTTGATCTGACTGGGGCCCCAGGAAAGACTCACGACAATTAGACATCTCTTGACAAACAAAGATAAGAAAATGCAGGGACTTTGTTTATACCAAGACTTTTATTTAGGCATCCAACTACTACATTACCCATGACATAAACTTGCACCCCCCCCCCCACCCCATCCAATTAATCATGGGATAAAATTCACTATTCACCAATTTAGTTGTTTGATAATTTGTTACAATACATTCCCACATTCAGTGAATCACGTAAAGAAGAAACTGAGTTTATTTCTGTATTACAGTCCCTTGTGGTTTCTGACCCTCTGAAATGAACACACACAGATCTGGATTAAGTTAACTACAAAACCACTTTATTGAAAAAGCAGATTATATCATCTACGGTTAAATGATACGTCCCAGCTTTTAATACATTAAATAACTTTAAACTTTTCATGTTTAGATAAATAAATCTACTTTCCTCTCTTTTATTTATGAAATATCTAGGAAATCGAAACATTGAACGATACCAGAAAACAACAAAAACAAAAGACAAGATGTGCTTTCTGAGGACTACACAAGGCTACAGTTTACTGCCGTTTCCAATACAAGCTGAAAATAAAACCTAACATGTATTTACAGGGACTCTAGCTGTATTCTATAAAACAGTAGCACTTTTCAAAGTGTATTAAGATCATGGAGAAGGCATAATGAGCACTTCTTTCAATAGTTAAATGATTCGTTCATGTTCTGCAGGAATGATTCGAGAAAGGTCTGAGGTGTCTTCTTGAGCGTCTTCTGTAAACGGGTTTTAAGAGTATGAGGACTCTGGGCCTAAATCATCTTACTGTTGAATCCATCAGGGCAGGCAGAGAGCTTGATCGTGAAGGCAGTTTCTCATCAAAATAAAGTTCCCTGTGTGTAAAGAGGGTGAACTGGCACTCTCTCTCTCTCTCTCTCTCTCTCTCTCTCTCCACAGTGCTGGATGAGTCACAGGCTAAACACGTCTCTGTTTCTGTCTGCCTGGGTCAAATCAGTAGTATTACAGCAGGATTCATGCATGTGCACACGTGTTTATTGGGAGACAGCAAAAACACACAGGTGCACACACACACATTACTATGGTGGAGAGTAGACAGGTGGTGCTTCACAGGTAGGTGGTGTTTGGGCACCTAGTCTGACCGCATCACCCACACCCACCTCCTCCACAAGCACACAAATAGTGGCCCAGCCACTAAACTACAGAGGAACACACACACACACACACACACACACACACACACACACACACACACACACACAC
>JAOXYF010000027.1:7158503-7187887 GCA_028565775.1 Sternarchorhynchus goeldii | reverse complement strand
ATCAGAGGGAGGAGCACAGCACAGCAACTGCAAGGCTTCCCAACGCACCTGCCAGAAGACACACACACACACACACACACACACACACGGAGGGGGAGGGAGAGAGAGGGAGAGAGAGTGTGTGAGTGAGTGAGTAAATGGGGACATTCTTTCTGCCTGAGGTCACTGGCTGGTCCCATTCACCCCCCCAAAGGCAGGGGGAGGGGGAGGGGAGTGGAGGGGGGTACTAAGGTCGGATTCTTCTGCGACTCCTGTCTGCCTGTCTCCCTTTGTCTGAAGCTTTGGCCCCTGTAGTCTCTGTGTAACTCCCCATTCGACACTCCTCTTCCACTCTCTCCTCCTTCCTCTCACCATCTCCTCCTCTTTCTGTCCATACGTGTTTTTTGTAAGGCTGGACACCCCTGGGCCCCTATAAAGCTTTACCACCAAACACACCAAAGACAAGGCTTCTTAACCGTGTGTGTGTGTGTGTGTGTGTGCGCGCGCATGCATATGTATTTTACACTTATAGGTGAAGCGCCTAAAGTGTGTCTGCATATGTGTGAATATAGATATGTGTGTGTGTGTGTGTGTGTGTATATGTGTGTGTGCGCGCCCCCTACATGATGGCCTGAAACTCAGTATCACGGCGCCTAATGTGCGCCACACACACACACACACGTTTTACGTTCTCTTTCTCTTTCACATCCGGTTTATCGTAAACACACTGGTTGTGAGGTGGAGGAGCATGAACAGAGTGGTGATCAGAGGCAGGGCTCTGCGACAGTTCCCCTAACGCCCCGATCCTGAGACGCTTCTGGACTGAACTCTTATCTCAGGTAAATACATGTGGGTCATTCTTTTCTCAAAACTCCGAAAGGAAATGTGCTCGTCGTGACTCTCAAGCCCTCCACCTTTCCTGTGTGTACCCCTATCTACACACACACGCGCAAACACACAAAGAACAAATGGGTCTTATTACCTGCAGGTGGGCAGGGGCACAGTGCATGATGGGATGATGGATTTGATGACTGTGTGGGTGTGTGTACGGAAATTCTAGGCTTCACTTGTCAGCTTGTGCAGGAGTATCTATACTCTCACACACACACACACACACACACACACACACACACACACACACACCATCATCATTCTCTCATGCGCACACACACAACCACACAACCAAACAAACATCCACACTCAGGAGAGATGATGCGAACCACAGCCTCACACACACACACACACACACACACACGCACACACACACACACACACACAGGAGAGACGAGTGGAACCGCAGGCTGCTTGAGCTTTGAACTGTCCGAGATGTGCCTGCATGTGCATAAATCACACTTTAGACAGCCTTATGTCCATCTTTAGCATGTGTGTACTGTAAAGGAGAATTACAGCCACCAGTGCATCAGCAGCTGGGCGGAGCAGAGCCCTACTGCAGGGTGGGGGTTCGAGGGTGGAGACACGCCCCCACGCCCTACCGGCAGCAGAGCAGCCGGCCAAGAAGCTCCAGCAAGTCAGCAGAATCAGGCAGAGACGGATTCACTGGCCGACTGTTCAGGCCATTCAGACGAACTACTTCACACGTTTCCGTGATTCTCACGTGACGTGATCACATGGTGCGATTGCGCAACATTGTTGCGCGACACAACACGACTTCTTGTTTTCCAGATTTGCCCAATCACACCATGATGATTTCAGGTCTTCCTCCTGTTTCAGGTCATTGTGTCATGCAAAGCTACACCAAATGTTTCAGAAAAGACACAACTGAACATTTCCTATTCGCCTTTTGCAGGAACAGAAATCCAGCACAGGTCATAAATGTGTTCTCCAAAGCCATAAAAGCCATCGAGTTTGTTTATCCAGCTTAAAGGTTTTTCGGGGTCATGCATCTTTGTCAGAAAAGAACTAGGAGACATCGTGATGCACGAAAACCAGCGAAGGAATTATGAACCGTTCAGGGTCTCCACAGAACAGCTGAGTCATTCAGAAACAAAGCAATAAATCACCGCGACGATGACAAAAAGCACTGAGAGAAAGCGTGCACGCACGCACACACACACACACACACACACACGAAAACAGGATGATGACTGCTTCTTTACAATTCTTTTGTGCAGTCCCCAGTTTGTGCTGGTTTAGGAAGTGATATTTATGACCAACTGAATAAACCAACACGAAATGAAAGGCCTAATCATTAAATAAACACTAACCACACTCCTGTAACGGGACACTACCTCTACAGGCGACAGGCAGGACGAGTGGGGCGTGCACAGACACACGCACGCGCATGTACTTAGAACCCCCCCCTTCCCCGACACACACACACACACACACACACACACACACACACACACACACACACACACTATTCCTGTCTCTCTTCTTTCCTCCCCTTCTCACACGCATGCATGCACAGCTGGCTGTAGGTGTTCGTACACCGGTTGGTGAGTTGTGTTAGGCAGGTGCATGCAGGGAGTGGAGCCAGGTGTGTGTGTACACTCACCACATGAGCAGCAGGTGAAGCAGTTGGTGTGGTAAAGGTTCCCCATTGCCTGACACGCCTGACTTGCTCCATACACTCCCTTCCCACACTTAATACAGATACCTGAAAAAGAAAAAAACCAACGCATTACAAAATGCATTCATACTGTGGTATTTCATAAACAAAACAAACAAAGAAATCTCTGGAACCAAAGGTGTTCTGATGCCACTTCTACTGCATTCAGGTGTGTGGTAGGCAGGCCACATACGGGAGTCATGGTAACACAGTGAGGAGCACAGAGAAGAAGCAGAGAGCATTCTGGTCACACATCCACTGAACTGCCCTGGAGGGCTGTTGCTAACCAGTAACTGCAATTTAACACCCACAAAAAAAAACAAACCAAAAAACAATTTAACTTGTTAGAAATGCTTTTTTCAAGATACAAGGACTGGTTTCCATAAGGTTTAAGAAGATTTACTCAGGTTTAGCCAGTCCAAATTAAGACAAACAAACATTACACAAACTTCCAGTGGTGAGATACAAACAATTCAACTCTAAGACTAAACTTCATCCAACAGCACTCAAGATACTATTTTATTCAAAGGGCACTGTACAAACTCTCCAACAGGCCAGAGTTGTTTATCTGAATTCTACAAGCTGATCTGT
This sequence comes from Sternarchorhynchus goeldii, assembly GCA_028565775.1. Classification (NCBI taxonomy): domain Eukaryota; kingdom Metazoa; phylum Chordata; class Actinopteri; order Gymnotiformes; family Apteronotidae; genus Sternarchorhynchus; species Sternarchorhynchus goeldii. Next base: position 7,184,745 of record JAOXYF010000027.1, on the reverse strand, counting down.
GGTGCGTAGAGGAGCTGTGGTCGGTGTTCACGTTAGTTAAAGAGCAACAGCTCAGCATTCTGGGAAAATGAGTCAGCAATGAGGGACCGCTGACCTCTCAGGCATGACACAGCCTCTGCTGGGGGTCGCATTCCAGACCGAGGGCAGGGTCAAAGCCTGGGTTCACGTAGAGGTCACCGTGCCCAAAAGATACAATGTAATACTCGGAAGGCGACGCACAAGCAAGCAAGCAGTGGCCACACACACACACACACACACCTGCACGCACACCTGCACACACACACGCATGCACACACGCATGCACACAGGCATCCGATCTGAATCTCATACAGCGCTGTGCTGTTTCTCAATCAGTGACTCACCCTGTGAAGTTCACCGTTTCCACAAGTTCATTGTTTCCATGCTTAAAGGTGCTAAATAAACATTGGGTCATTTTACCCAGCAATTTTTACAAACTCTTTTTCATATACTACCCTACCCAAGGAGGGAGGGGGAGCACAAATTGTAATGTAGTACACACGGTTTCCAGAGAAACACGACCTTTCAGTCGGAGGTCCTTCATCAACAGTGCTAGCAAAGTGCTTTTATATTCTATATAAATATTTATCACAACCCATTAACAGTGAGAGGGTTGGACTCACTAGCAACAGCACCACGAGACACATCACACCACGAGACACATCACACCACGAGACATCACATGGTGAACACCATTCCCACTGCAAACCTGCTTCTCCACAGCATCATAAAAAAGGCACCCCCCCCCACCCAACACATGAACCCAACACATGAACCCAACACATGAACCCAACCCATGAACCCAACCCAACACATTCCTGAGATTGACCACCACTCTGCCATATGTTTAAAAAAGGAGAAGACAACAAAAGTCATATTATAGTCAAAATACCTTCTCCACCATCTTAAGATCTGGACACACACACACACACACACACACACGTTCAAGACAAATGGCCAAAATGGAAAGTCCTGAACTTAAAAAGATGGTTACCGAAGAGAGGGAATCCTTTTTAAAAAGGAAAACTTCCCAAACCCATGAGCCAGGAAGTGTCTGTGTGATGTCCAAACTGCTTGTGGGGCAAATGATGCCAAAGGAGGGAGATGCCCCCTCTCCTCAAACAAGGAGGCAGATCTTCACCAAGGTTACGGCAGCATGCGGGAGCCCCCACACTGACCATGCCCCCATACAGACCATGATATTTATGAGTGGGCGAGTGTGGCGGGAGGCACAGGGGGTCCCCCGTAAAGCTGGGCGATTCCCCCACCACGCTCCCCTCACATCGCACTTCACAGCTCCTCCACCCTGCAGGTGGGAAAACACCACTTGACCGTTGGTCATTCCTGAAGACAGTGGTATGGCTACCACCGTCATGGCAACAGCCTTAGCGTGTGTGTGTATATATGTGTGGATAACTGAGCATTGCATGAATGACGAATGTGTGTGTGTATGTCTCAGTAAGCAGATGATCTTGAATGGTTTTCTGAGGAAGGTCGGGAGATGCCGTCACGCAGGGAGCCTGCAGCTGGAACACTGAGTCATCACACACCAGATACTGCACCGCATCAAAACAGGCCTGAAGAATAATCACACACCAGTCATCACACACCAGATACTGCACCGCATCAAAACAGGCCTGAAGAATAACACTAATGCTCTCCCATCATGTGTTTTGAGTGGGGAGGTTGTCTGCATACGTACATGTGTGTGTGTGTGTGTGTGTGTGTATCCACATGCATGCGTGTGTCCACGCGCGGGCTGTCTCTGCCGTGATTGGTCAGTGGCCACACCTGGTGTGACTGTGGCCAATCAGCAATCAGCTGGTTATGCATACACAAAAGGCCAGAGCATGCAGTTAATACTCCAGTTAATCTCTGCCTAGAACTGCAACCAAGACAGAAACATTTACAAAAAGAAATAAATAAAACAAAACAGACCAGGAGCAAAGAACCATTTGCACAGGAAAGAATCCACAATTTCAGCACTCAAGGAAACAGAACCAGTACCGGAAGCTGCACGTTTCTGACTGCACTCAACATAACAGAACCTCACAGCCCAACACACAGTGAGAGAGAACAAGAAGTCTGTAACTTTTAGGCTATAAGGAAAGGCACCTTCAGTGCTTTGATACAACACACCCCCGAAGCTGCAACCCCTCAATCCCCCCTCATTCTCCCACAAACAAGCAACAAACCAATCAGCCAACAGGCAGTAAAGACAGAGAGGACATGTCTCAGGTGGGACAAATCCCAGAACGTCCCTGATTCGCTCTGTTTGGAACCCTACCCTCTACACTTCCTTGCACTCTCAGAGACCCCGTTTACCCCCGTTCGTGGCTAAAAGTTTGGAATAATAAACAGTGTTACGATTTACCTGTAGCTGGCTTGGTTGCCCAGGGAAACCTTAAGCCTGATCACTCACTGGCTGCATTTATGACGGGGAGACACCACGAGCAATACACCTCCATCACTGACCATGCATAATCTAGGAAATTATCCCACTTGTTTAAAACAATCCATGCCTAATTTTGGAAATTAACCCACCTCTTTAAGAAACTTTGGCTACTGCTCAGATACACCCATTAAGATGCACTAAATAGTGCTTTGTTTCCTTAATCAGATTGTAAACAACAACGGCGTTACTCACAACCACACAAACCTAGCTATGAAAAAATCTAACAAAATAGCATTGACTATAGCTTTGGTACCGTGCAGGCGATTTAACACAAAGTCCCCTTAATTCCCGAACAAATGATCACCATTTTAATATAAGGGGCGTCCAATCAGCTGGGATCCTGAATACGACCCTTAACTTTACCTTTTTCCTTTGTTGGGACACTGTCGAGCCCAATAAAATAGTTGTTTTAGCAATAAATAAATAGCTTTTAGGGGAGCTGTGAACCGACAACTTACCAAAATATTCCTTTTTCATGTGCATCTCCAGCTCTCTCTCCAGCTCCAAGGTCAAAGCTTCCAGTCGCCTCTCCGCTTGACTCGGGCCTGTGTCCCGGGAAGGAGTGACCTGGTAGGGTAGCTTAAACTTTTGGCCCTGGGCGACCGTTTTCGTGGAGACGCCATAACTATCGGCTGCCGGCATGCAGACGTTAATTTCAGCATCTATTCCGTGCTGGGTGGACGACTGATGCGCTTGTACCTCTTCTAGCACGGCATATGTTTGCAGATGAACGCGGTGGGGAGCGTTTGTTTCACCGAAGTCTTGATGCAGAGTGTCTTCTAATAAGCCGGGTCCTAACACCGACGACCGGGGCGAAGGGATCTGAATCTCGGGGTAAGTGCTCATAGATCCCCGCGAACTCCGAGAGCTTCTGGAGCTCTGGCTGGAGATGCTAGACCGGGGACTGACCGCGCAGTTCGCCACGACAGTGGGTCTGGGGTTCCCGTCTTGGCTGCAGATACTAGATCGAGGGCTGGCCACGGTCATTCCGTGCACCGCGACACCCTCCGGATCTGGGTTTCCCGCGGGCATATAGCGGGACTCGGAAAAACTAGAGCGGGGACTTGTGGTACTCGAGTACTGACTCGCAGTACTGGACCGGGGGCTGATGTGCCGTTGATCGTAGCCCATGCTGATGCCACTAGTACGGTTACTGCTGGGTTTGCTCCCGCAGTCGTAACTGTTGATGCTGGCCCTCGGGCTGGAATGTTTGCTGTTGTCGCTGGCCGTGCTTGCGTAGCTTGCGTAGCTTGAGCGCGGGCTGAACGCGGAGCTCCCCTCACACTGCACAAGACTAGACCGAGGACTCGTGTATTTCTCTTGAACCGGAACGACGATGCTGGTCCGAGGGCTGCTCACGCTCGACCGAGGGCTCGCGTGCTTGCTCTGCTCTTGAGACGAGTGAGATGACGCTAAACTGGATCGGGGGCTCGTTGCCGTGAACCTGCCATCCGCGTTGCTCGCCAGACACATGCTGTTGCTCCGAATCCCAGATGTGGTTACCTGCTTTCCCCATACCAGCCCGTCGTAAGTGCAACCAGTGCTATACCGATGCCCCTGCGCTTCCTGCGAGTACCTACGATGCCGGTCTGTCGCTCCGCTATAGCACGGCAAAGCAACTTCAGATTTGGTGCAATAACCGTCGTCCGTGTAAACTGCGTCTCGCTGTGGAGAACAGAAGTCTAAAGGCACTGCTCGGTTCCCGTTCACAGAGCGCACCGAAGCCACACTGTATACTTTGTTTCCCGGCATGTAATTCTCAACAGTGTGGTGCTGCTGTTGAGGCACCATTGAGGAGGTGCCATTCATTCGCTTACTTTTCTGTTCAGGTAGCACGGCGGACGAAAAATCCACCTCAGGATCGAGGTCTCCTCTTCCGCTGTAAATACCATCTTGATAAGCATCGTAAATCGAGAGATTTTCCATCAGCTTGTTTGCTTTGCGTCCCAAATCCTCCTCATAACGATCCATGTTTTGCTCCCGAGACCGCGAACAAGTTCAGAGACTGCGAGAGCGCACTAGTCGGCGAATCAAGTACAGCGGAACAGGAGATGGCAGAAATTGCATTTCACATGGAAATCACAACAAAACGCTGGCTCCGCCGATCCATCGCTTCCTATTGGTGATCAGTTAGTCTTCTGTCGTAATTTCTTCACAATACATGATCCCCGCCTTCCAAAATTGTTGCGATACACTCGTTTGACAAAGTTTCCACACAAGAGACGTTTGTCAATTTCAGTTTTTGTTAAGTTGAAAGGTCTTTACAGTCAATGGCGCGCTGCGCGGAGGAATTTTCTCTCTTGAGTTTTCTCACAATCCTTTAAAAAACGTTGTTTTTGAAAATCTGAGCCACGTAATTTCTTTTGTTGAGAGTTTCACGACGGCGAGGGAGCCATTCGAGCGAAACAAGACAAGAAAGGTTTGAATAAAAGGAAGCGCACGGGACTCGTTTCTGTAAAAGGAATGCGAGGAGGTAGACGGGGTGCGCTGCGTCGCTTTGGAATGTGGTTAATGCCGGAGCGAAACAATGATTGCGACCAACTCAGCAAGGGGGTTCCGAGTCCTGAAAAAAGTCCTTTGGAGAGGGTATGTGTGTCCACTTTCATGCGCCGGGCGAGATTGAAGATTGGACTAAACAGACGAAGCTCACGGAATTCAAACTGCTCACTCTATTAGGAACATTCAAACAAATAACCCAAATCCAGCTAGTGACCAACCACCCGAATGTAAGAAAATAAAAACTGTATTGAAAACTTTGGGTAATTATTATTCCCTGATTGGTTATGGATCCATTGAAATCGGGTTCATATTTAAAAATGGCAAATTAAAGTAATTTCGTCTTGTTTACTGGTCATAAGTCAGTATGGCCCTTGCCTATAATTATACACGATAAGATGATTTAGCAATTAAAAGTGGCCCGTGAGTGGTTGAATTGAAATTCTGGGGGAGGGGCAAGACAGACATATTTGCATGAAGTAAACGTTCAGTTTATTCACTTTGCCCTTTTGTAAATAAACTGACTCACATTATGTTCATGAATATTCACTATTCACATTATTCATTCCATTAATTAATGAAATGATATTTATATAGAAGCTTATTGCGTATACATATTTGTACATCGGTCCACAACTCAGTAATTTATTCACATGAAGAGATCTCATTGGGCTTATCCTTTTTAAAACTCTTAACACGTGTCATGTTACAGTTGTGCTCAACAACTACTTCTTCTTTTTAGCGCGGCCTCCTATTGTAATTGCCCCTGTATCGGTTTCATGTGTAGTCCCTGCTGAGACAAGAGCTGAAAGCTTAGTGGGTCATTGGAAGGAAGCGGAGGAAGAGGAGGGGAGTGGTGATATGAAACAGGCAGAAACTTGTGTGTAAAACTCTGGAAAAAAAATATTGCTAAACTGTTAAACTAAATACAATTTTTATCTATTGGACAATGTTTGTAAAGTGCTTGAAATGCACTATCTTCGAGTTGTCATGGAAACATTTTACTCATTAACAATACTGCTGTTTTGCCTGTTACTAATTTGTAGGTTATACACTCCAGTCTGAGTGTTGAAATTCCAGAGTTTTTCAACCTGATGCACTGAGGAAGTTATTGTTCAATGGAATTTGATCGTATGCTCCTGATGTGATAGATTTATATTTGGTTGAAACACACAGAAGTCTACATTAAAAGACCAAAGTAATACACTTCTCCAGTATCCTGTTTTATTTGTTCATATTAACAGTTCTCAGCAAGACTTTTTTAGTGAAGATAATCTGAGTTAACAGGTCTGTGGTATTTAAACCCAGTGTAAGTCCAACACAAGGCAAAGAAATACAACACAGATGTGTAAGTGCTTTTGACACCAATATTCACCTTAGAATACACCTGCCCAATATATATGTACTCTGGAGAGAAGTAAAGCAGTTGCACCTCAAGTGACCGCAAGTTACAGCAGCTACTCATAATGAATAAATGGATATCCCCTGCAACACAAACACCGCTGTATCAACAACGTATACCGGAGACAGACGGCAAAATGTGATCATGCTGGAGGCAGGTTTGAGTGGCAGCTGCCCATTGCGAGTTATTAACCAACAAGAGGCAGGAAGGAGAGAAGCAGTGCCACAATGGCAGCGAACAGCACCACGTCTCTCGCCAGTCTCTTGGTGGGGAGTGTGGCACACTTTCTTCCGTGACCTCTGTTCCTGAACCAGTCCAGCACCTCGGCCAGGTCATAGTGCCCGGGTTCGTAGCCTAGCTCCACCCTGGCTTTGGCCATGCTGAAGTAGTGAGTGACGCCGGTCTTGTACACCTCGGCTCGCGTCAGCAGTGGCTGGAAGTCGTAGATGCAGCCCACGACACTGTGGACCATCTCGGTGAGGAAGGCGAAGAGATAGACGAGGGAGAGCGGAAGCCTCAGCTTGGGGAAGCGGTAGCCCAGGCCCTCCACCAGTGGCCTGAAGAACTCGAAGTTGTTAACTGGCCGGCCGTCAGAGATGAAGTAGGCCTGGCCGGCGGCGCGGTGTCCGCGTTCCTTCGTGAGTGCGATGCTGGCTAACGCGTGCGCTGCCGTGAGGTTGTCGACATGGACGAACTCCACTAGGCTGCCAGGATCCCCGTACACAAACCTAAAGAGCCCACGCTCGATGTACCCCACTATCCTGGGGAGGTGCCTCTGTTCCCCGGGCCCGTAAATCCCAGCGGGCCTCAGGGCACAGGTCCGTAGAACCCCTCTCCGGCCTGCTAATAACGCACCGTTTACCTCTAGAACCCGCCTCTCTGCTATTGACTTGGTTCTGGAGTAGTGGTCTGGATGGAGATGCAAGGGTAGGTAGGGGAGCGTCTCGTCTCCGTCCCGTATGACCTGTCCACCAAACACCACGTTAAAGGTGCTGGTGTACACCAGGCGGGGCACCCCGAGAGCCAAGCATGCCTTGATAACGTTCTCTGTCCCCTGGATGTTCACCTCTTCGATCAGCTTCTGGTTGAGCTGCTCCCTACCGGACATCCCGTATGAAGCGACGTGGAACACGCAGTCTGCCCCGCACAGGGCGTTGGCCACCTGCGTGTAGTTGCGCACATCCCCCCGCACAAACTCTACACCTTCTGGCAACGGCTGGTTGGGAGGCTTCACATCAAACAGGAGGATTTTAGAGGACTTCTTGCAGATTGTGCGAGCAAGACTGCACAGAAAGAAATAATCACATGAACAAAGCTGCATAATTATGTATTTATTCTGTAATAAGACTCCAAAACTTTGCATCCTCAATAAAAATGGTTTAATACTGCAGGAAATATATTTATAAGATGTAAGTACCTGTAATTGTGATTTTAAAGTGTTATATTGCACATAATCAGGTAATTACTGGTATGTTAGCGCGAATCAAAGTAGAACTATAACCACAACAAGCGTTATAAGCAACATGAAGAAATCCACCTTTATTTACAAATTTACTAAACAATGTTATCGGGTTGCATTTCCTGAAGAAAAGCGACTTAGACAAATGTAACGGTTTGATGTCGACATCTAGCTGTGTTTGTAGGTGTTGCAATAACTGGAACCGAAAAGTTGTCACCTGTGTTTAGAAAACGAAACGATGAGACGGTGTACGAAGACACTATGTGAGCGATTGTTATACCTATATTACGAGTAACGTACCGGAAGCCAAAATAACCTCCGCCGCCGGTAATGACATACTTATCCACTTGTTGATGGGCATTCATCGTGAAAGGATGCTGTGAAAGACCTTCTTCGAGACCTTTGAGAGAAGGGGGGGCGGGGACGTGTTTAGTTCATGCACATTTGTGCAGTTGGTGCGGTAAGTGACTTGGTAGGATATTTAAACTTTATGTAAACGCATTGTACTGTTTAACTATGTCTTATCTGCTACCAATAAAAACCATTTTAATGCGTCTGTTAATTACTGTTTGCATGCGGCACGCATTGTTTATTTTTGTTGTAATGCTACAAATAAACTATTTCACCTCTGAATAACCGCACAAATGTTGATGCGAAAAAACTACTATGAAGGCATCAGCCACTCGGATAAAATACATCATGGTCCTCCTTGTTTTTTTGGATCTATGTTAAACCGTTACAAAAACACGCAATGAGGTAAACAGATTGTATATCAAATATGTAAATGCAACATCTAGCTGCCTTACCGTGCACAGTACAGTGTGTTGGCGGAAAACACTTCCTGGGAAACGGACGAATAGGCGGGGAAATGATTCCTTCGTTGTTATTGGGCAGGATTAGCCTTTGTCCCCTCTGCCATTGGGCAAGATTAATCATCACGTCAAGAGCGTAAACATTAAACTGCTACAAGTCGATCTTATGTAAACCGCTTTAGGATAAAATGCAACTGACAATACAAAGTACATTTCAGATGGGTTGTTTTTCAGTCAACCAGCCTACTTGTTAGCGACTTCGTGAGATATCTTTAAAAACCTACCCTCAATCTCCCAGGCCTGCATTTATTATAATTCCCCGTTGTTTCTGCGTGTATTTTGACTAATGAATGTGTGCTCGTTGAGCTTGCACTTGGGACGCAACGTGCTTTGGTATTTCAAATACGTCACTGAGGACAGGCGTATTGTGTATAGATTTGCTCCTGGAGATCACAAGATGGGGCCATTAGTTCCAGGTGTTTTAGACTTGGTTTGGACTTTGCGTGGTCAGGTGTACAGTACATGAAAACCTTGGTTGGGGTGCTTTTAAAGCACTTGTGCTCCTGCCCGTTTAAAGTCCAAACCCACCGATTTTTCGCATTCTTTCATCATTCGGTGGTTAAAATGTAAATAAAGTAATTTGCTCAGTAAGCTCACTGGTAAACGGCTTTATTTGTACTGTATCTACTGTACACAATTCAGACACTGTCGAGTTTCTGTAAAACAAGGTGGTTCATAGCAAAACACACGTGTTTACATCTAAACTACTGAAATGAGGAAGATAATGTTTTCAGTATATAAGAACTACAGCAGTGATCACCAGACCTGGACTGGCCGTCGGGAGTAGCGGAGGCTTTGCCGGTGGCTGGTTTGGACGGTCAGGGTAGATGATGTTACAACACAAGATAATACAAAATAATACAGCTGGAAAAAATGAACAAAATATACAATTGGCATCTGTATTCATATGGTATCCAAATATACCACTGCATTCTACAGAATCGTTAAACAGTAACACGATTTTACTGTGAAAGTTGCAGTGGTTGCTCAGCAACGTAGTGCGTTGGTTGAGGCAACGCGTGCCGACCTTGGCCTCTCATGATGGCCTCTCTCTTTTGATCAAAGAGCAGGTGTTAGCTAGCTGTTATTACCAATGCACTTATAAACCTTGTTTATGTAAACAATTATGAACACGTCTTCAACTTTTTAGGCCGCCCTGAATGTCGAGGGATCTGGACAGTTCTATGGCACGTGCTGCTAGAAGAAACCATAAGTGTGAATGCAGCAACAGCCACAATCCCAAAAGCCAGTATGACTGAAACCAACAACCAGAAGATGTCTAAATCTTAGCATTTATATTATGGGGTTCGAAAGTTCTGAGAGTGTACAGCTGAACTTCTACAAGGCTGTGTAGCAGAATCTCACTGGATTTCACAATTACACAGAAACATCAAACAGAAACAAACAGCAGTGTCCCACAGGAAAGGCAGGTCCCAGTGGAAGAACCTAATCTTTAATCCCAAAATATCACAGTATTATTCTGAATGTATTTTCTCCTATAGTAATATCACTTTTGATGCCTGAGTACATTTTAAAGTATGTAATTTTGTACTTTAACTAAAGCTGAATATCTCGGTGACCTAGCTCTCTTGTTACTGGAGTAAACAAACTTTTACTGGAGTTCCCATGGGTGTCTCTGCTTTTGCTGCAGTGGGTTTCTGTACTTGTACTCTACTGCAGTGATCTGACACCTGCACTTTGGTCTGAACCAGGTCATAAAACAGGCCAACAAGCAATGATCCAACTTACACAAGGTTCCTTCAGTCATGTGACTTCAGATGCAATAATGACAGAAGCACTGGGTGATTTCAGCTTCCACTGACTGTAAATATATGGCATATATGCAGTTTATAGATATATATATATATTTTCTTTTGTGTACTTTGTGAACTACACTGAAGTGCTTCTGAAGTTCTAGGAAGTAAAACCAGTTTATGTTCAAAACAGAAGATGTTAAAATCATAATATTTATTTTATGGGGTCCTAAAATTCTGAGTGTAGATGAGTTAATTTTTCTAAGTGTTCTAATTTCATTGCTGCCATAGCAAAAATTTGACATGAAAACAGATGCATCAAATATGTATTGTCCATTAGCAACAAAATGCCTTGGCAACGAATGCTTAGTTCTGATGGTCTGAAGGTGTTCCACAAAACAGTCAGCAAGCTCTGTCTTGGTTTCTCCGATGTAAAGTTGATTACCTCTCTTGCAAGATATACAAAAGACAATTCCTGCAGTAATGCGTGAGGAGGAATGGGTGATAACAACTGAGCTTATAATTTTAGTGGCTGTGCTAATAAATGTACTTGTAGCACACCAAGAGAGGTTACAGGCCACTCTCCACAGGTATACCTATTCACAGTAATACCACAGGTATTATTCCATTGTCTCATTCTTGGTGAGCATGTCCTTGATGTTTTTGTTCTGATTTGTAGGAGATTTGTGGAAGTTCCTTAAAAAGAGATACATTTTCTTCATTATCCAGTGTATGATGTTTAACATAAAGTGCAAGAGAACTTAAAGGCAGGCTCTTTTATTGTGATTAAAATGTGTTTATTACAACAATTAAGTTATCTGTAGACAACCACAGATGTGTAACTGCATCAGTCCTTTGGCAGGGAGTCAAACAGATCTCACAGATCACCTGGATCTTCTGACAGTTCTGGATCATCCAGTTCAGTCGTTTCATCGACTGCACGCGTTCGTAACGACGAACGTCAAGCACCTTTTCTGCTTTCGGTTCTTTGCAAAGTACTTGAATTGTTATTTTATGTATTTTTTTAATAGCGTCAAACTATTTTTAATGGGGTCAAACATATATTTTCTAAAATATATTTTTGAATTGCCAGCATGTTCGGTAATAATTCATAACTATGCAAATAATACATGCATATCTTTAAAGTTGTTCTTTGTTAATCGTTACAAAAACAGTGTAGTTTAGTTTGCCCCAGTCTGTCTATAAAACATAATCACTAATAATGAAATGCTGTAATTTCGATGTCAGAGATTAAGCAGCGTTCGATACGAGTGCATAATAACATAGTAATACAACTACATAACAATGCAATAATAACACAAAAAACTAAACGACACTTCGGACGATATCCAGCCCTGCTTATCCTAGTCAACGTGGTTTATGAAAATTAAGAAACACATGTTATGGAACCGTTTAGATTGTCGACAGACAACCCTGGAAATCGGATAGATCTGATAGTCAAATTAATCTGACCAAAACTCATAAATAATAATGACAGACAGTAGAAAGTTGTGCACGTAATTGCCAAACAATTCACAAGACCAAAAAGTCCAGCCTGCAGGCACTCGAGCATATGTATCTAATATGCCTGAGATTACTACGTAATTGGAACGGGGGGGGCGAAGGAGGGCGGGCGGCGAAGGGGGCGTGGCAAACGGAAGGAAACGGCCTGGAAGATGGCCAGCGTCGTCCCTGCGATGCGTTTCATCGTTTAGTCAAGCGCAAAGCCCCCCGCACAAGAACTGCGTTGGCGAGTCTTCAGACGGTCTTCGTCGTTTGTTTTGTGCCCGTCTCGCGCATCGGTGTGTCGACGCTACCGAAATCCCGTCTGAGAAGATGAGTAATATGGCAGCACTTCTCGCCGATGTCCGAGGACTTCATGCTGATGAGGTAAATAGTTTAGCGGTGTTGCTGGCGCTAGCTAGCTAAACGGCTACCAGTTGACTGTACTATAATATACCAGTCAGGTTGTGTGATTTCGATTTACACCATAACTGATTTGATATCTCGTTAGCAAATCTACGGCGGCACTACCAAAGCTAGTAACTTTATATGATCATACTGGTCATACCTTGATTAGTAAGTTGACCACTGCCAGCTAGTTCTGTCTACCCAATGACTTGGTTCTCGTCTTGTTTTTGCATTGCTGGATTCAGTGAAATCTGAAGTCTGTATTTTTTTTTTCACTCTGTGATGACATTTCGAGTACAATGATATGCAGCGTTAGAATCAACGAGCTAACAACCACTTGTGTCGAGATGTTTCACTTTGCTGGTTTCATATATTTAGCTACATGCCCGTGATGGGTTATTGCTGAAGTTGTATTTGTGTGTGTATTTTGTTAAGAAGTTGCCGTTGTCTTTAGTAGTTGTATTCCCCCCTGAGACAAATCAATTTCTCCTCTTGCCATTCTCTCATGTCTCGTGATTGTGAGTAAGATCGCGGTTTGCGTAATCGGTAATTAACGCTGTCAGAGTTTACAGTGAACGCTGCGCTTTCACACAGCCGGCTGGCTAGCGTCGGTCGGGCAGCACTGACAAACACGAAAATACCTTTATTCTTGTTGTTGGTATACACAAGCCGTGTTTATCATATTTTATATAATTGATTATATGTTATTGTGTCCACAAAGCGTATGACGTGGCATTTCAGTAGGAATTAATACTTTTATAACACCTCTCCTCACCCCCCCCCCAGGATGAATCCAGAATCCTGAAAGTTAAAGTTGTTGCTGGTATCGGACTGGCCAAGAAGGACATCCTGGGTGCCAGGTGAGTGTTACACATGAACTATTGTCGGGTCTATCCAGGCTACAGTCTATAGTTTGCTTGTTTAACAAAGACAATGTAAAGGACTTTATACGCTTTTGCCTGCGGCGTTGTCAGATCTGATAGGTACACATGGTGTATTGCTTTTGTGTGAAACTGAACTCCGTGTTTATCCTTTTTTTGATCAGTGTTTTTGTTTGTGGTTTTGCGGTGACACTACCCACAACACAACACCACAGTGACGTTTCCTGAGTTTCATTTGACAGCACTGCCCGAAACCATAAACATTACTCACGAGAACACGTGCTGAGAAGCCGCGCTGGCAATCTGACACCTTTTCCCGTTAATTAATAATTAACAATTAACAATTAGATTATTTTTGTTAAGATTCGGAATCCTCTGTGAGTGCCTGGCTGTGTTCGTTGGGTTTGTTCCAGCCATCTTTGTTTGGGAATGAATTAGACCCAGTTTACCAGTGTCGTTTTCTATGAGTTTCATAAGTGAAGCTGTTGAGGTTGTCACCTTTGTGCCCACTGGGGGGCAGTATTGTCAATAGTCTTTGCTGCTGTCCTTGAGAGAGCCTCTGTTCTGTTGTTCATGACCTAAATACAATTCCCCTATGTACTCTATGATTTCCGTATCTAATCAAGACATTTCTCCAGGCAAATGATATGAGAGTTAATAGATTTAGCCATAAAGCAGGTTTTCTGAAAGGAATGGAATAAACTACACTACTTTCACACGCATCTTTTCAAACAATTCCTAATGTTTCCATGGTTACCCTCTTTAGCGACCTAAGCAGCCTGGATATGGTATCTTGGCATTAAAGGAAAGCATCACAAGGAAAGTATCGCTGATGCCTGTTAAGCCTGTTAAACTTGTTTGTGTTTAAACCTGTCATATTACTGTATTGTTTCTCTTGATTGCGTATAAAGTGAAAACAAAGCAGGGATATTTGATTTTAATATACTTCAGCTCTTGGCTTTAACAGTTAAGTGAGTAAACACAGACCGAATTGGACAGTTGTTTTGGATACTTTTATCACAAACAGGCACAGATAGCCTTACAATGTAGCTAAAGGCAGTTACACAATCCTGTCAGCTAGTGTTCTGCTTATCATGTGACTATAGTTAGATCAGACCTGAAACCATCTGATCCCATCGCTTCTGTGTCTATAGTTAGATCAGACCTGAAACCATCTGATCCCGTGTGTGTTTTGTGATCATGTTGTTTATATATGAAAGAAAACATTAGATATCATCTTAAAGATTCGATGGGCATGGGGTAGGATTTCTCAGTCACACTGTATAAATAATGTGCTTAACATCTAATGTGTGAATTGCTTTAAGCACTTGAATGTTTCCTTTTGTGCAGTGCTTTTGCAACCAAGAACAGATGTGTCGTCAAATAAAGCCATTCGTATGGGTTTGAACCAATTAGGAAATCGTGCCCATAACATTTTAGCTAATGGACTGGAGATGTTTTGGTGTATTGATTTATTACATGACTCAAACTTCTGTTTTTTTGTTTTTTTATCTCATCATTATCTGTAGTGACCCATATACAAGACTTACACTGTACGATCCTGTCAACGGAGAACTGACTAGCCTTCAAACGAAAACCATCAAAAAGGTGAACCAGGTCTTTATTCACAGCTTCATATCCTGATGAAGGAGGTCGCTTCCAGTTAAAATTATTAGTGTAATCGTTGTTATTCGTTGTTATTCGTTGTTATTCGTTGTTAATCGTTGTTAATCGTTGTTATTCGTGGTTATTCGTTGTTATTTGTTGATTGTGTATTATTTTTTGTTTGCTTATTTATTTTTTCATCTTAAATTGCCTTTAGACTTTGGATCCAAAGTGGAATGAGGAATTCTTTTTCAGAGTAAGTTACTCGTCTTCTCCAGGTGAACATTTGCGTATTTCTGTGGAAGAGCAGTTTTACAAATGTCTGTGCAGGTGGTGGCAAATTCTGACATTGGCTACCCTCTGACCCTTACCGTGACCCTGACACTTACACTGATCCTCACGCTGACCCTGACTGGGAACCAAGTTTCAGAAGGAGACCCCATCTTCCTCTGTTCCACACTGGCAGACAAACACATAATTAGGCAGAGGTGCTCAGATTATTCAGTGAGAACCAATTAGTAGTTCTATTCAGAATCCGCACAGTAAACAACTAAAACACAGTGTGGTGGGAGAGCCAGAGATCCGGTGCCGGTGGTGAGGGACTGTTCTCTACAGTTGCCATAACGACCAGAAGCATTTTTAATGTTTTAATCTTCAGTATAGTAGGTGGAACAAGCTGATGTGCAAGTCCCTCACACTCTCTGAGCTTTAGCACATTCTCTACCCTTGGTACCTTGTTAAATGTATCTAATCTCTGCTTGACAAACTTAACTAAAAAGTTAGGCAGAGCTTCCACTTCCTGCATATCAGCACCTGACCTTCATTCCCATAACCCACCACCAGGGGAAAGGTTTGTATTTCTCTTCCCCCTCTCTTTATGTACGAATACTGTACATCACTCACTGCAGAGGCAGGTGAGAAGTTCTTATCAGCTGTAACCTTGCAGGCTGGAGGAAAGCCAAACAGAATCTTTCATGTATGACTGATCCAGGGTCAGTTCTGGCATCCTGCTGTCGCACACATGCTGATGTGGAGGATCTGATCCTGGGTCAGTTCTGGCTTCCTGCCGTCACAAACGTGGTGCATAAGGCTGATCCAGGGTCAGTTCTGGCTTCCTGCTGTCACATTTATGCTGGCATGAAGAACTGATTTGGGATCAGCTCTGATTTCCTGGTTTAGATCAGTGGAGAGTTCTTGAAATGCAGTTTGTCACTGGGCTGATGTCAGAGGTTGAGGGTCTGGAACTCTGGCAAACATGCGCTCAGATGACCAGACGTTCTCCACTTCCTGTACGGGGTGGTGATCTCCATCACGGTGCTGTTGAGCAGTTCATCCAGCCATGCAGAATGGCTTTATCTGATGATGCAGCTCTTCTAATTAG
Organism: Sternarchorhynchus goeldii; assembly: GCA_028565775.1. Classification (NCBI taxonomy): domain Eukaryota; kingdom Metazoa; phylum Chordata; class Actinopteri; order Gymnotiformes; family Apteronotidae; genus Sternarchorhynchus; species Sternarchorhynchus goeldii. The sequence goes on along the minus strand of JAOXYF010000027.1, from coordinate 7,168,511 downwards.
CAAGTCATCTTCTGGTGTGGCCGAGTTCCAGCTTAGCTTGAAAGACACAGCCAGAAATGGAAAGAGCAGGTGTGAAACAGGTAGTGTTTATTCCTCTGTGTGATAAAGAGAAACAGTGGTCTCCATAAGCAAATAATGTCCATCCAGCACACAGAGATATGGTGCACAGGATTCATTGTTTCCACTGGTGTTGTAAATTTTTATTAGTATTCTTCATGGAGGTTGGTTTGAGAAACACTGTCATAGCCTAAGAGGTAAAATTGTCCTGCAGTAGATACTCGTAGCCTGCAGGGGGCGAGAGCGCTTTTGACGCTTGTTCTCTGGCCTTCCACAAGGGCAGCAGGTCCTGATATCTGGGGGTGAGGCTCTGCAGTGCTCGTGTTTACCATCTCTAAGCTGCAACTTGTGTGAGGAAATGGGACGTTCTTGCTCTGGGTTTGTGCCTGTGGAGTGTGGTGTGATCCTAGCTGGGGTAGACCGAGGTTCTCCAGTCTCAATTAGTCCTCTGAATTCCCTCAGGACTTGATCGTTCACTCAGCAACAGAGACAACCACAGAGAGAGAGAGAGAGAGAGTGTGAGAGAAAGAGAGAGAGATCCACAGAGAGAGAGAGAGAGAGAGAGAGAGAGTGAAAGAAAGAGAGAGAGAAAGAGAGAGAGATCCACAGAGAGAGAGAGACGCACTCCTCTGTTCTATCTATCTTCCCCAAGAACCATGTTTTGCATAACGTAGGTATAATTCAACAATTATAATTGTCATATATAATAAAATATAATATAAAATTGTATGGTGCGGCGTCCACCCTGCTGAGGTCTGAAACACTGCGGCGGCGTAAACTGAGCTGCACTTCGTTACGAGAGTAACAAGGGTGAAAGGTCGTGTGCTGGTGCAGGGGTCGACAGCTCCCGTTGCAGAACCGGGGACGAGCCTGTTGGAATGTTGGCCGACGGTGTACGATGTGTTTCCATGATGCCATGGTGCTTACGGTTCTCCGTTTGCTTCAGTCTAACAACAAATTCATTAACTAATTACATAATTAATAATAATAGTGCATAGCATCTTAGCCTGCACTGGACCTCAGTAGAGTCTCATTGATACTGAATATAGGAGAACCCAGAGATTCGGTTAGTTTAGTGTTTACTGTGCTTGGTCTCAAACCCCTTTATCTCTTACTTGTCTCGGATGTCCTGGCTCTGACTCTCCAGATTGTGCTGTGCACCAGAGCTGACTTGAATGTGAACTGAGGTGTGTGTGTGTGTGGTTCGCCAGCTGTAGTCTGGTGTATAGGACACACATGGGCATCAATGGCAGACTGACAGACTGCGATCCTCAGTTGCTCGCAGCCTGAAACAGACCTACCCTGAAACAGACCTACCCTGGCCGCCAGCGTCCTTAACCGCAGAGCGCTGTCGTGAGTCACTGTCCATTTACAGTACACACGTGCACACGTCAGCTGACACGCCAGAGTCCCTCCGGAGGGAAACCACAGACTGGAGGCCTGCATTTTCCCCAGCTCACATTTTAGTATCGCTAAATCCAACCGTCTCTGTCCTTCATCCCCCACTCGCACCCACCTCCTCTCCCTCTCTCTCTCTTTCTTCAAACTGTTGCTCTTGACTCAGGAATGTTGTGATGGCAGCTTTGCCGTTATTCTGCTCATGTGCAGTGCTCTGTCTTTCCTGAAGAAAGAGCAGGACATCAGAACTCTGTCATTGGTCCAAACCAGCAGTGCTACACAAGCTCTGGTTGAGGTCTGGGACACTGTGGGTGGGGTCTTAGGTGATGCCTTAGATGCCTAACAGTTCATTGATGTGTGTATGAGTAGGGAACACACAATGCTTTCTGCCCCTGGTGTTGCTGGGGGAAAAACCTTGTATGATCAAGTTAGTGACATTGTAGTGTTTGGCATGCAGGCGATTATAGAGATTTGGACCTCTGGTCTCAAATGTCTGGGGTGAATACTCTCCTGGTGATGGTGCAGTGTTGGCTCTCTGGTCTCAGATGTCTGGGGTGAATACTCTCCTGGTGATGGTGTGAGACCTGTCCACTGCTTAACCATCAGCTAATGACATTTCAGCAGCTGCTCTGAACGTGCACCTTAATTAAAAAGCAAAGAAGCACAAATTGTTTTCTAAGCCTAAAAATTTTTGTTGTGACATTATATAAAATGTGCAGCTATAACTCCACACTGTAGCAATGTGTAGTGTGGAACTGACCTGCTGAGAGATAAAAATAACAAATGAATTATGAATGAAATAAATAATGAATTATGAATGAAATAAATAATGAATTACGCAATAAATGCAATAATCTTTGCCTGCTGCCTTCAGGTCCACCCAAGGAAGCATCGTCTTCTTCTAGAAGTGTTTGATGAGAATCGTTTGGTAAGTGCAGTTTGTCTTCTGTTATTTTCCAGTATAATTATTGTAATTTATGTTTTGGGGCAAGAAGTTAAAATTACATGCTTGGCGTTTGGATGATTAGATGTGGTTTCAGTGTAAATGAATTAGTGTGAGTTTGTAGTGTTGACGAGCTTCAGGTTCTCTGAGTCTTTCTGAAGTCGTCGCTTATGCTGAGTGGGCTCGCTGTTCATCAGCTGTAGTGAAATATAATGCTTTCAGCAATATATTAACCACAGAAGGGAGCTGATCTAGGATCAGCTACCATGCCTGCCTGATGTGGACAGAATATCGTAATTATATTGCTGTGTGCGTTGCAAAATTCTGTTACAACACGACGTTACTGTGACCAGGAAATAAATGAATACCACTGCAAAAGCCCCATCAGCTGACATGGAGTGACTGAAAACTATGCGTGTTTATTTATTTTGTGGACAAGGTACCAGCTAATCCAAGATCTGAACGGCCTGGTAAACGCTGTCCCTCGCTGAAGACCATTGGCTGTGTTGATGTTGGCCTCAAGCCTGAGCAGTAGGCCTCAGTCTAAGAGATAATTAGCAGCGAGCGGACAAGGGCACTGTTTTTTTGGGGGTTTTTTTTTGCTGGCCGTTGCCATAAAATGCACATGCTGGAAATGAAATGTGCCCCAGGGTAGCGTTAAAGAGCGAAAGGAACCGGGCCGGAATGCCGTAAAAGGAACCGGGCCGGAACGGCGTAAAAGCTGGCGCTGTGCGGCTCAGTCTGGTTTTTCACTAACTCACGTAGGAACAGTTTTCCGCTCGAAATTGTGGCGAAGGTTAAACAAACCTGTGCACAGAAGGACTAGTGTTGGGTTTCGCGGTCAGCGGCGCTCTGTGGTAAGTGTGTGTGTGTGTGTGTGTGTGTGTGTGTGTGAGAGGGAGAGGGAGAGGGAGAGGGAGGCCCGGTGACAGGTCACACCTGGAAAGCAGAGCAAGTGTTTAACGAAGGTGAAACCCAGTGAGCTGGCGGAGACGCCCCTCAGAGTGTGGTCCAGCAGTTTGTTCTCCACTGATCTCCAGTCAGTGCCATGCATGTCGTGTGTTTACTCACGCGGGGAACTTCTGATCACTAGATCAACTGTTTCCATCCAGAGTGCTCAGATGTTTCCATCCAGAGTGCTCAGATGTTGTTATTGAGATGTATATTAAGACTCCTCTCATACTGAGAAGCTACAATGTGGTTTTCAGTGGGATTCTTCGTATTCATTTTAAACTTCTAAATGGGTTTGACATTTTAGGGTCCTTAAGTTTTCTTTTCAATTAATCAATCAGTCAGTATCCATAGCAACGCTCCTTCACCCCACGCCCCACACGCATCTTCTGCATCACCCAGTTTAATTTCTAATTTGCTTAGGAGTCTGACATTTTACTGACCCTGCCAGTATGGGGTGTCTCTGCCTCGTGCAGTAGTTTGTCACAAACGCTAGTGCATCACTGCCTGCAGCAGTGCAGCTCTGCTCAGCTCCCCAGGAGCGAGACCCTGGTGGAGCGAGACCCTGGTGGAGCGAGACCCTGGTGAAGGGAGACCCTGGAGTATTTCAGTTAGGCGGCTGTCCAGGGCCACGAGCATAGAAAAGACATTTTGTGCAAGTTTACAGAGAGGGTTTGAAGTTTCCAGTAAAGTGTAGTTTCCTCTGTGAGAAGTCTGTGATTTTTCCCATTCTTTCTTCAGTTAGTTGGCGTGGCATACGTTTCTCTCTCTCTCTCTCTCTCTCTCTCTCTCTCACACACACTCTCTCTCTCTCGGTGTCTATTTCTCTCTCTCTCTGTTTGTCCTTCTCTTTGTCTCTGTTTGTGTATCTCTTTCTCTTTGTTTCTCTCACTCTCTGTCTGTCTCTCTCTGTCTGTCTTCCTTTCTCTTACTCTCTCTCTCTCTCTCTCTGTCTCTCTCTCTTTTTTTGAGCTTCCATAGCTGAGTCACTTGTTTTTTAGCGGTGAGCAGAAACCCACCAGCAACTTCCCAAATATTTCCACAACCCCTTCAGCTCTCGAGGACGGACACCGTTAGGCATCGCTATCCTTGGCTTGATGTGGAATTATGCCTGAAACCCAGTCCTCTTGATTTCCTGGAATTCCACCCTAGCAGGGAACAGGGGGAGGGGCTTAAAGAAAAAAAAAAGTGGAGTGCAGCAGCCGGTCTTTAGGAGCAGCCGCGTGGAGCGGTCGAACGGCGGAGCGCACGGACTCTGCACAGACCACCGGGGCGGCCCCAGCTGTTCTTGTAGCAGCGTGACCAGAAAGGGGGGTAGGGGCGGGGCATGAGCTAAGGCTCCACCCCTGCAGCTCCGCCTCTGCTCTCTGAGGTCCACCCCTCCGAGCTGCAGGAGGAGGAGGGGGCGGTACTGTGGGGATCCTGCCCACCCGCTGCTGGTGCCTCCGGGAAACTCAAAGCCAGAGTTAATTCCAGCTCCTTAAAGAGAGACTGAAGCGGGCGTTGGGCGTCGGAGCGCGCGGCAGTACCTCCGTGCTCTCTGTCCTCGCCACGCTTGACCTGCGGCGGTCGTCAGTGTCGGAGGAGCCGTGTGAGGAATGCCGTGTCTGACGGGAGCTATTTTGGCTATGTACAGGCGCTAACGGCTGGGAATGCAGAGCGCCAGTCGCTGCTCCCTGACTCTCCGATTCTGTTTTTTATCCTTTCTTTATTCTGATTTTTTTATTTTTTTATTGCCATGCCTGGCTTTCCTCGCGCCTCGGTTCGTGGTTAGAGTGTTGGGATGGCTCGTCGTCTTCGTCTGCACTTCGCCACTAGGAGAAGCAACACCGACCCGCTGTCCGAGAGCTCCAGCCACGGCTCGGAGGACGCGGTGGGCGTGGCCGAGCAGGGACCCGCCCCCGGCCCGCAGCTCGCCGGCTCCTTCCACGTGAAGGTGGCCCCGGGGCAGCTGGCGCTGGCTCTCCCACCGCTCTCTCCCGAGTACGGCAGCCTGCAGCGCCACGCCACTGTCTTTGTGCCCAAAGCGAACAGTGGGAGCAGGAGGGGCACCCTGCGGGTCTCGCTGCAGCCCTGCGGAGGGCGGAGGCCCGAGGAGACGGAGGGCGGAGGGGCCTCGGACGGAGGCTCCCGCAGCAGCAGCGCGGCCAGCGACGTGGGGTACTGCAGTTCGGGCAGCGCCACCTTCGAGCCGGACGCCGCGGAGCACCGGCCAGGTGACAGGAACGCGTCCCGCCGCAGGGAGCGCCCCCAGCTGCGTCGCTGCACCTCGCTGGTGGTGTTCCCGCAGAGCCCGTGCAACACGCCCCCCGCCTCGCCCGTCAGCCCTGTGGCTCCTCCCCTCCCTCCTCCCCCCGCCCACTCCGCCCGCGGGCCCTTCCAGACCTCGCACCAGCTCCAGCTGTCGACGGCGGATGCCGCCCAGGACTTGGCGCTGCCTCGGGCGCCTGTGGCCTCGGCGGTGAACGGCGTGAGACTCTCAAAGAGCGGAGGTTCGCCTGCCGACCACCGTGATGCCCGGCCCGTCCTGCACTTCAGCGTCTCCACGGAGACGATCGGAAGCTCGACGGAAAGGCACCCCGGCGTGTTGGCGCACCAGCCGCCGCTTCCTCCCGGGAAGGGGAGCTCCTCCAGGGTGACGGCAGCTGGCGACTCCCCCGAGGACGGAGCCGGAGCTCGGGGGAGCCGTAACCCCAAACTCCCCCGCGCCTCCCCGATGCTCGCGGGGAGACCGGTCACGGACAGACGTCACCACACCTGCCCGACCATCGGCAAATCCGACCCGCCGCAGGACGCAGGCTCCTGGCGCGGCCTGCAGAGGAGCGTCTCCCTGGAGGTGCCCGGGTCCAGTGCTGCCGTGACGTGTCGTATGTCAAACGCGAAACCGCTCGGTTCCGTGAACGGAACGGCACACGTGCACATACGTGTGTCCCGTGGAGGCGCGGTGAACACCAAGTCTCTGAACGACGCCTGTACCGTCGATAAACAGGACGAGATTCTCACGTGCTCGGGAGAAAGCGCCACAGTAAGCATTGCACTCCCGCAGCCGAGGAGATCGTGTTCTAAAACGTGTTTTTAAAGATTTCTTTTAAAGCGAGTGAATGGGAACTTGAAAGAAAGTTAACAAATAACCAGGGCGAGTTAGAAAACATTTGTGACATTTAATTTATAGTTGCGCTGTGTTTCAGTAGTTGTCTGCTGTGGTTTGTAGTGTTTTGTATAGTTATAAAGAAGTTAGTGATTCGTTCTTTCCTTTAACACTCCTGAAAATCAGCTGCTTCATGTATTTACAGAGTGTTTACAGAGTAATAGAAAGACAGAGACTTAAAGACTTTAGGATATGTAAAGTTAGCATTTGTGTAGAGGTATTAGAGACTAGGAATATTGTCTTAGAGTGGTACTTTCAAGCAGAAGGAGTTTTTTGAGTGGAGTTTTTGCTTGTGTTCAGGGCAGGAACACATGGGAGCTGACAGTCAGCTCCACACAGCCTGTGTTGAGCCCAGCACACATGCTAAGTTCAGCACTTCCCTTCTGGCACTGACACTGACCAGAGTCACGCAGCTCAACAAGCCCATGTGAGCAAACATTTTGAAGTATTGGGTTTCGTTACTGCGATCCAAAAAAAAAAAAAGAAAAAAAACCCTCCTCTCTGTATGTAGCGCTCGTTCGCTCTCTCTCTCTCTCTCTCTCTCTCTCTCTCTCTCTCTCTCTGTCCCTCACTGTCTCTGTCCCTCACTGTCTCAAGTGTGAGCGTGGGCGCGCGTGTTTGTGTACATGCGCTGAGAAGAATTGGGATTATCCCTTTTAATGATTCTGTTAGCACTCGGAGGAACCCGTTCAGCTATTTACCTTGGAGCTAATTATAGCAGGCTGGTCCGTGCGGAGCCCAGCTGGCCGTGAATGTGACGCCTCAGAAATACTCCGCCTGTCTCCAGATTGTCTGGCCCCCCGTGGCCACCGTGCTCGGTGCCCTCTACTCGAATTTAATGATGGAGGGGTTGAGAGAGGAACACTGCTGTCTGCCATTCCACTGCCCAGGGGGAAGAGAAGGGGGAATTAACCCCCCCCCCCCCCACACACACACACACACACCTCTCTCTTATTGCTGAGTTTAACCTAGTGTTGTTGAAGTCTGGTTAGTTAGCACAGTGTTGACGTGGTTAGCACAGTGGATGTGTTGAGACAGTGGACCTTTGCTCTCTCTGAGTCTCATTTATTTAGGCTTTCAGCTCCACTTACCGGTGTGTGTCTGTGCGTGAGGCCTCACTGTGTGTTTTGTAGTCTAGAAGCACTGGCGCACTGTGGCAGCCTGCATGAGACGACTGGACAACACAAGCTGGATATGTGTAACATAGTGAATCTAGAGCTGGATATGTGTAACATAGTGACTCTAGAGCTGGATATGTGTAACATAGTGAATCTAGAGCATGAACTATGTGGATTGTGCAATAAAACATTCAGGGCAGGTAACAGACTCAGAATACTCAACTCCTGTTGTACGTTTTGTAAGATCAGAGCTGAAACCGTGGGAAGGTGTGGATCTTTGGTGAGGTGAACCAGACCAGGTCCTTGTGAAGGGAGACCTCTACCTCTGCTCCTTCTCAAGCCCTCGCACACTCCTGGAAATGTGGCAGTGCGTGTGTGTGCATTCGTGCATGTGTGTGTGTGTGTGTGTGTGTGTGTGTGTGTGTGTGTGTGTGTGTGTGTGTTTATGTTGCTCTGAGTTTGTTTTTCTTGCTGGATTTGCTGTGCAGTGGAAGTCTGTGTTTGTTACTCTTCACTTCATCCAAAGAATCATGAAGACGCATTAGAAAGTTATGTTTTTTGCTAAAGGTAGATCCAAAAAATAAAAGAATTAATAATGCTTTTATTACCTTGTTAAATCTTTAATACTTTTAAAATAATTTAAATAATAATAAATCATCTTTTTAATACCATAGGGCTCTTTCCTGAAGCATCCCCACTTACAGAAGAGTCTTCTGTATTATCCAACAAGGGAATACAATTACATATAGTTTTATATAACTTATATAATTGTATAACATATATATATTACATAGAAATCATGGAAGGGCTCTGTGTTGAGGTCCCGAGGGTTACTGGTTCGACTCACAAGCCCTCAGTAAACAGTTCCAGGGATCTGCTGGTATCAACAGCTTTATTTTTCCACCTGACCTGCCACTCTTGACTTGAATTAAGAGCAAATTGTTATCCGCTGTGGTGGCCTGGAGCAAATCAGTGTTTTCCAACCATGTCCCGTGATTCAAAGCTTCCTCTATAAGCCGACATCGCTGGCGAGATAAGAGGATTGTTTCCAGCTTGGCGTTCAACGTCGTCCTCAGCGCGCGGGTGGAGGGTGTCGCGTCGCGCCGGGTCGCGTCGCGCCGCGTAGCGTCCCTGCTCTGCGACACCCGGTGTTGCTCAGCGGCTAATCGTCAGTCCTTTGGCGAGTCGCATAGCGGGAAAAGGCCAGAAGTGCTGGTTGAAACGGGCACGCTAGCGAGAGTAGCAAGGTTTCCCGCTGTTCAGAAAATGCTTCTCTTCAGCACAGACCGTCGAGTTCGCTGTTCAAAGCATTGGCATCGCTTTACTTTTTCCTCTCGCGTTAACCGACCTAAGTCAGGCTGAACCGCTCCGGGTAATTACACGCCGTTTTTCCGCTGTTGTTCTCCCACTCAAAAAGTCGAGAGGCTACCTGATAAAGCCCTCGCGTCTACGATGTCCGCGCTGTTAACTAGTTAATGTTCTATACAGTATATATGTATACATGTATGTGTGTGTGTGTGTGTGTGTGTGTATACACACACATACACACTGTATAAGTACTGCATAAGTGTTTATGCATTATTATACAATGTGGGCAGCATGGATGAGCTCACAGTCTGTAACAGTCTATTGTATAAGCACTGATATAGCCTGCAGGATCTCATTTCTAAGCATGTCCGTGGTATGAAGTGTTAGCCAGTGTTTGGAATCCCTCGCGTCCTGGCAGGCGTTGCGTGTAGTAGTTGACCAGCTGTGCACCCCTGCTCTGTGGGCAGACCCGGTGTACGTCTGTGTAGTGTACGCGAACTAGTGCTGGAATAGTGTTATCCGAACGCCGATCTCATTATTCACCTTTCAAACAAAACTAAATATTTACGGTACGGCATTTACTAAATATTTACTTCAGTTCAGATATTCGCTGTGTAGGCTTTTAGAAGGTGTTACAGTGTTCCTTTAATGGGTTTGTTTTGAAGTTTTGTGCGAACGCACAGGTGTCTGTGGTACTGCTCACAGCTGGGAGCTGGAGGGCTTTTGTTGTTTTATTTTTTACATCACACCAGGAGCTGAAAAGTGCGACTCTGCCAGCACACTCACAACGCTGGGTTCCTCCTGTTTTGTGGTTTTACCCTAATCCTGAGCAAATATGTCTAACCCTAACCCTAGGCTGGCCCCACGGAGCAGGGTGGCCTGCTTAGTCTGCTCAGGCCATATTGAATACGCTTTTTCCCTCCTCCGGACAAATAACAACGCACGTGTTGTGAAGGCTTGGTAGCGTCTGCCTGGGTGTAACACACACTTCCTGGGTGTAACACCTGGGTCTGCCTGGGTGTAACACACACTTCCTGGGTGTAACACCTGGGTCTGCCTGGGTGTAACACACACTTCCTGGGTGT